>CM053402.1:65097485-65135452 GCA_028644305.1 Xerus rutilus
GAAGACACAAATAGTGTGACTCTTCATGATTTGCAACCAGAGAAATGGAAAAACTGAGCTCTGTTTATGTACTATGACTTGAAATGCATTTAAATAAAAATTAAAAAAATTTAAAAAAAAAGAATAAAAGAATCAAATTACTAAAATTGGAAATGAAGGTGGATAGTACCACAGAATTTGTAAAATCAAAAGTAGTACTAAGAGAATATTGTTCACAAGTGTACAAACAATTATGTACCAATTGATTGGGAGACCTGGTAAAATTTAAAATTTTAAGGAACACAGAAACCTTAAAATTGACTCAAATAGACAGAAATATGAACATAACCATAACAATAAAAATATTGAATTAGCAATCAAAAACCTCCCAATGAGTTCAGGATCAGATGGTTTTCCTAATGGATTCTATGAAAATTCAAATAAAAAAATACAATTCATCTCAAATTCTTCCAAAATATAAAAGAGACGGAAACTTGATCCATGAGGCAATATTATATTTACAACTCAACAATAAAAATACAAACAATCCAATTTAAATGTGGGCAGATTCCTTAAATAGACCTTTTACCAAAGAAGATATATAAGCAGCCTATAAATACATAAAGTGATGCTCAACATCACCAGGCATTAGGGAAGTGCAAAGAAAAACCAGCATGAGACATAGGTGCATAGCTACTAGGAAGTCTATAATGGAAAAAAGTAGGCAATAACAACTGTCAATGACGATGCTGAGAACTTGGAGCTTTCATAATGAGCTGTGGAAAATGCAATATGTTATAATCATTTCAGACAATGGTTTGATAGTTTCTTTAAAAATTAAACCTAAATTTAGTATATGATCCAACAATTCCACTCTTAGGGATATGTACATACAAAAAAAAATTGAAAACATTTTCAAAAAAATATTTTTACATGTTCACTGGAGCACAATTCACAATAGTCAAAATTTCCAATCAGTAATGATGAAAAAAAAACATAGTAAATTCATGCAATGTAATATTATTTGATCATAAATATAATGAGGTATTTACATATGCTAGAATACAGATGATTATATAAAAATGTCATGCCTAATGAAAAAAGCTGCACACAAAAGATCACATATTTATGGTATTGGTTGTCTTTTTTTCACCTATGCATGTATTTATTATGCTTATACTTTATATATAATATAAACATAAAATTTAGATAAATGTCTTTGAAACATAAATGCAGACAAATATTGGACATATTAGTTGTATTAATATTCCAGGATTGATAAATCCATAATACAAGAAAGAAAGTTCATGATTTCTAAGGAATAGGAGGAGGATGAATTATTACTTATTGCTTAATGGATAAAGGCTTTCCCTTTGGGATTATGGAAAGGTTTTGGAACTGTACAACATCATTAGTGTACTAAATTTCATGAATTATACATTTTAAAGTAGTTAAATGTATCCTGTATGAATTTCACTTCAAAATGTTAACTGATTCAATTTTCTTTTTAGATTATTTGAATTTCCTCATTTTCAAGTAGGCATTGGCTTAGGATATTAGTTTATGCTAACTTGATTGATAATTGGAGGCTATCATTAATTTTTAAATGACAAACTCTTCTTGAACACCTGAAATAATTATACTTGGTCATGATGTTCTAGCCATTTTATATATGAATGCATTTTACTTGCTAATATTGGCTTAAAGTTGATTTTTATCTTGAGAAATATATAAAAGCATTTGACTGTGAAGATTGTGGATTTGTCTATTTCTTCTTTAGATCTTCCAGGAATTTTTCTATATATGGATATATATGTACACTATGATGCACATATAGAAAAATATATGTATGTGTATGTTCTTTACATATGTGATGAATAAAGCAATACATCTGTGTATACAATGTATATGTACAATGTTCATTGTACCATGAAATATACATATCTTAAGTATAGAACTGAATTTTGACAAACACATGAAACTTTCACAAATTTCTTTCTTTCTTTTTTTTTTTTTTTTTTGGTACTGGAGATTGAACTCAGGGGTACTTGACCACTGAGCCACATCCCCAGCCCTATTTTGTGTTTTACATAGAGACAGAGTCTCACTGAGTTGCTTAGCGCCTCGCCGTTGCTGAGGCTGGCTTTGAACTCGTGATTCTCCTGTCTCACAAATTTTGTAACATCAACAATATTGCTGTCTTTTTGCCCTCAGAGATTACCTCAGCTGGTCGTATTTGCTATCCAGCTGCAACAAAGCTTCATATCCAACACATCAAAGTTTGCAAACAGCACAATAGTGCTTGTTGTTTCTAACACTGGGAAAGGATTTCAATAGAAGCACTCTTTTCCAATGTATATTGCAAACATTTTTCCCTGATACATTCCCATTTTACTTACTTCTCTGAATGTTGTGAGAAACCTGAGTAGTCCTGTGGCAGGCTCAGCTTCTTGGTAGAGTGATGCAATTTATGGAGCCTAGAGGTGAAAAGCATTCCTCCCCTGGGTTAACAAAATATGTTCTCAAACAACATAAATGCATGAGAACTGAAAAGATTATTTTTTAAAGGAAGTTAATAGATGTAGGAGATAAATCTTTCCTCTTGTTCTCAACCCCATTTATTTCTTCTTGAACATGTAATTGAGCTATATATATGATTGAAAAGAGAGATATCATCAGTTTAGAACAGAGCTTTCTTCAAAATCATGCGGATTGCCCATTTGTCTTGCAATTACGCCATAGCTAGGTCTTCAATAAAGAGTTTCAATTTTCCAGAAGACTAACAAATGATAATTTAAAAACGAATCAAGGGCTAATCATGTGTTAAGCACAGTTCTACAAACTCTACTTATATTAATTTATTTCATCCCACAGCAACCCTACATATAGTATCATAGTCATCTTATGTAGGTAAAGAAAAGACACAAAGAGGTAAAACAAGTTGCTCAGAGCATACAGCTTATAAAAATCAGTTAACTTATAACTGACTTCAATTTAAGTACAATCTTGAAAGGCTGAGGATTTGAACCCAAGCAACCTATCTTCAGAATGTAGGTTCTTCTACACTACTCTTTCCTCCCTTACTATTATCTGATAATATCAGTAACTGCCAGGAACATTTGTCCATTGTCCTCTTTACATGTGATGTGAATTCTCATGTTAAAATCCCTATTACATAGGCTACCATACAAGGGATAAGTACTAGCAGAGTCATATGGTACATGAAATTGTTTGGACTGAAGGATGTGTGGGGGCCAACTCCTCTATGTGCTTCACTTAGATGATCATGTGATATGAGTCAGACTCAACTCAAGGATTAGGTGGATCACAAATGATGTGACAGGGTACTTTATGGTTGTAGCAAAAATATTTTTAGAGTAAAAGTGGAATGTACAATTAAGAATTATCCTAAGGCATTGAGCTTAAATTCTGCTTGTACCAAGCAACTGAGATGTATGGGTACCTTCATTAGATGCACCTGACTCATGACAAGAATTTCAGATAAAAAGCCATTTTAAGAAAAGGTGGCAACTCCTCCAAGTCTACGATTAGTCAGCAGCAAGCTATCAATATCAATGTCTATTTCCCTCAGAAAGGTTTTACTTAGAAGGAGATCATCTTGCTCCAAAATCATAGGGATTTCTCTTTGAGTCTTCCATAATGCTGCTATAATGTTTTGCAGTCAACAATTCTACTAGGGATGTGAGATGTTAACTGGCTGCAGATATAAAAATAATTCTTTGTATTCAAACTCCAACTATTCTGTACATTTAAAATTATTTCAAAAAAAATGCTAGAAAAAAATGAACTCATCAAAAGAAATTTTAGTGGATTAGTGAAGATATATCATGTTGCCCCATCTGGAGAATCACATTTGTAGTATGTTCAGTTTGTTCTGAGGATTTGCTAGTCAGCTAGCATTGATTTTTCTCATGTGATCCTCCAAATGACCCAGTATGTTAAATACCATGATTTGTGCATGTTAAATACCAAATACCTGAGACTTCAAGAGTTTGCATGAAAACATAACCAAATGTTATATTTTACATATTTTTCCAAGAATGGTTTATTTTTTTATACCATTTTTCCTAATGAACACCAATGCCTATAGTCAAACAGCATTAGATTCAGATGTTAATCTGCTACATATTTTGAAAGTACACAGTAAAAGATAAGATCTATACTAATAAAACAACACTTGGAACTTTATTTTGGCATTTGAGGCATTAGACCTACACTCTCAGTTTATCTGAAATGATGCTTGTTCAAATGAGGATCCTGCTTTATGTTGGAACTATTTGAATCAGAAGTACAGTCACATAGGGTCTAGGAATTGGTACTTACAATACCAGTAACATCTCTCAGAAGAGAATCTACCATAAAGAGTGAAGAACTACTGCTCTATCGAATACTGCATGGATACGTATCTCTCAAGCAAAATTTGTATTTCTTCTCTGAAACCTGTCTCTGCCATATTCCACCATGACCAACCACAAGGGAAATTTAGCAATGTCCTGTGTTGTCATGGTCTCTTTTCAGTCTATTTCATCTTACCTGACCTCATGCTGCACATCCAGAGCCATTGATGAACATTTTACTACCAAACCCAGGTCTCAGCTCCTATTTACAGCTAATCCTCATCCCTTAATATTACCGTGAAACATTTGGGTATTGTCCTTGATTCCCTTGCTTACTTTCCCAGTCATTTTAAAGAAATACTGCACTGCATTCAGTCCTTTCTATAAAAATTTACCACAACACAAACCTAAAGTCTGTGGCCTTGGTATGCCTGCATGGTCAATCTTAAATGGAACCTAGATATGAATTTTATGCATCCTATGCCATCCCAATTTGACTAAAACAGGGCAGGCACTCAATGAATCAAACACTATCAGGAGGTTATATTCCATTATCTGTGTGATAGTTATGGAAGATTAACAGAAAGGACACTACTTTTTTATGTTCCTATACCATGCTAAAAATACAGAGATGAACATGACATCGATTATGATAAATTGCATATTATTCTATCTCTAATAATAATCATCTCTTCAATTATGTTATACTTGAGTCAAAACAATGTGTTTACTACATGTTATTTTTCATGGCAAATCAAGTTTCAGTCATCTTGAAAGTTAAAGACTCATAGGTTTGCTATTAAATCTCTAAATTTTTTCAGATAGTTACAACAAGAAGAAAATGAACTGAGTTTCCTCTTTCATGCTGTTGGAAGACACCAACAGGATTTTTTTGTTCATTACTAAGGAGGCACTGAGCAGAAGAAGGTATCTTGTTTGTGTATTTTAATCACAGGAAAACATGTGAAGTGGAAGATTGAATCAAAGTTGCACTGGGAAATAATTCTAGGTTACATAGGGCTTCGCTTTCTTCTGTTTGCCTCCTTTTCTCACCTTAATTCATAATTTTTGTCTTATTTTCCTCTTATTTTCACTCTTATTCATAATCTTAGTCCCTTCCTATCACCTTGCTTTATCTCTGAAATGAAACTTGTTTCAGGAGGAAAACTTTGAGAAACATATTGACATTATACCTTACATCCTCATTTCTTCTGAAGGATGATAGCATGGTATCCCTAGAACCTCGTACTTCCATTAAAAGCTGACTTTTGTGGGGGTTTGGGATGTCATAGAGAATATAAACATTTTCTGTCATATGCTAGCTTATATTTTTTTATTTTATGAGGAATAGTTTACATGTGATAATATTTAAACAATTTTAAATGCACAGTTCAGTGACTACGGACAAATAGAGACAACAGCAATCATTACCACTATCAAAGCACAGAATATTAAAAAACACTTGAAGACAGTATTATGACAACCACTGCCATAACAGCTGCAAAATATGTCTTCATCCTTTATCAAAATAATAAATACCAAAATATTTTCCTATTGTTGTCTTTCAGTTAATTTGTTTTGTTGTTCAACTTCCAAAAGAAACAGTATTATATTCCACACCTCATGACTTACAATATCTTATCATAAGATGCATACAGACCTTTGCTCCTTGATTTTTTAAAGATGTCACATCTTCTGCTAGTGAATTTTTGCAGTCTCTGATACCTGGAACAGAGCCATGAACACTAAAGGAATCCTAAAAAGATCAGAAATATCCTCAAATTTACAGAACAAGAACTGGACTTATCCTCCTAACCTCCATATATCTTTCATGCTTCTCATATCTGTAGTAAATACATCAGACTGATTAAAGACAAACTGTAAAAATCAATAAGGAAAAGATGACAATAAATGTGTTTGTATAAATAAGCATGGAATTTCAAACCAATTACATTTTGCATTTATGAGCATTAAATGAGGTAAATAGAAGAGACATATTGAACAAAAGTAAATTTGTTTAGTTCACAAACAGGTAGAGGACAAGTTGGAATAGGATCCAGGGCCTTACTATAAGCTCAGCACTAGCATCATTACACTAAGCAATTTCTGCATATGTACAAAAATTATGGTTCTAGGCTTCTACTTGAACATAAAGTTACAAGCAATTTATTTATTTTGCTGACAAATTAACTTATTTTATAATATACACTAATATATTATTCTGTCAAGAACTATGATTCTACTTGCTGCCTAACAAGTTAGCCTATCATAATTTTATGGATGCTAGTAGAATACATGAAACTTCTGGGTCAGAGTCAAAGGACAGTTTATTACTCACAACAAGAGAAGTAGCCAGAATGTCATCATTTTTGCTCAAGTCATGCAAGCCCCAATTCCCATAAGGCAGCATGAGCAGGGCCAGAGAATGCCTACATACATAAGTAGTTGTTACAGATGAACAACTCCAGTTTGGGGAGCCCAAATAGTTTATGGTGAACTTCCAGGAAGCCTACATTTTTTTTTCCTCTGGAGGGACAAAATAAATTTACTAGACTAAATATTAAAGAAAGTTCCTGTCTATTCTAGAGAAAGATACAATCTCTATATTTTAAGATGGTAGGATAATAAATATGTGTGAAAAGACAGTCTTAAACAAAGATTATCTCTCTTCCCAAATTATACAGAAGACAGCTCTATGCAGAATAATAACCTGAAAATCCAGCATAAGGCAAAGTATAGTATCATATCAGTTAACCACCTGTCTTAAAGTTCCCATGATTGAAAATTTTAAATTAGATACATATATATGCATGTGTACATTCATATTTGTTTTATATATCTTATGCATGCTATGTATGTCATATATTATATAGACATATTTTACATATAAAATATACATAAATAAGTATATACATTACATATTATATACATTGTATATGTATGATATATATAACATAATAGATACATCTATGTATGAATGTATGTTAGATATAGAAATTGCAAATTTCATACACGTGTAGGGAATGATTAGATTTGAAGATACAGTGCTGCATTTTAAACTCTGCCTTCTCTGCACATCTGTTGTTGTCAAATAACAATTATATCAATTATGTCTAATTAAATTATTTTCAATGCTCACAACACTCAGATTAATAAAGAACATTCTCTTTCAAGTGCTATGAAAACAAAATCCACTTTAGTAAAATGTCACATGCCCAGTAGTCCAAAAACACATTAAAATTAAAATGATCATATGAAATGTCTGCTCTTGTCAACAAGATTGAATTTTGAAATAAAGTAATGCATGTCCAATTAGATAATGACTATGAGCTAAATGAAGGGAAAATAATTTAACTATGAGCTTTTAGACCATGGAAATGAGTGATGTATGCACAAGTGCCATATTTACTTACATATAATTGGATTGAAGATTAAATCATCTAATGGACAGGATCGTTGACCCTCAGGAATTGCAGAATCTGTTTGTAATCACTCAAGAAAATTTTAGTGATAAACCTCTTCCTTGCCTCCTACATTGTGAAAGTAAAACAACACAATTTTAAAATTCATGCTCATAATCATCTTGCTTATTCTGTTTCTATTATTAAAATCAACTATTGAGGATATCTAATATCTAAACACTCAGAGGCAAAAAGATTTAGGCCTTTCATTCTCAAAAAAATCCTGTGAGTTAGATATTTTTATTACTATTTCACCAACAAAGAAACTGAGGTTCTCTGTGTTAACTAACATGAAACTAAGAAATTGTGCTTATTTAAAATCAACATGTAGCCTTTCTCTTCAGCCAGATTGATCTATTCTTCTCCATTCCCAATATTCCTCTAGGAAAAACATAAAAAAAAAGAAAAAAAATTTAGGAAAATTTTAATTTACCTGGAAAGGGGATTAGTAAAGAATGGCAATCAACACAGACACACTAACACTTTTTATAAATTAACTAATATGCAGGAACCCAATAACAGTTAAAATGGTAATGAAGATGTATTAGGATAAAAGAAATAAAAACCATGGACAGGTTGGTACATAAGCACAATATGTGTTGAAGAGAGTTAGGCTGGATTTCAGGCTGAAATATGAGCACAAACATTTTCTACTGGTGCTATAATAATTTACCACAGAGTAAGGGTATTCAACATCTCACCCCAGAATAAGTGCAATAAACATCTTATGTTTCTACAGATCAGAAGTCTGGGACATTCTCATTGGGCTAACATCAAGGTATCTGCAGGACTCTCTTCCCTTCTGTAGACTCTTGATAGCATATGTTCCTTGCTTTGTCCACTTTCTAGACATGGCCCACATTTGGTTCACATCGCCTTCCTTCTACCAGGAAAACCCATGATTGCAAACTGAACGCTTCTCACATTACTTCGCCGTCATCTAATCTGCCTGCCTTTTTGGGGACTCACATGATTGAGATTGGGCCAACACGCAAAATCCAAGATGAAATATCTCTTTGTCTCAACTTTAATCACATCTGCAAAGCCCCTTTTGCTAAAAAATCTAACATATTCACAGGTTTTAGAGACTGGGGCATGGCTATTTTGGGGGACATTATTTTGCTTTGCTTACCACAATGAGCAATGTGAAAACAATTATAAGGAATGCACTAGGTTAAATATGATTGTCAATATGAATTTTTTTTTAAAAATCCATCTACATGTTTTCTATAAGATACCCACTTCAAAAATAAAGACTCAAAATAGGGAATAGATAGAGGTTACCTGAGCCTGGGAAGAATAGAGTGGAAGGTGGAGTAGAGAGGATAGTCAAAGAGTACAGAGGTGAAGTTGGACAAAAGCAATAACATCTGATATTCTGTAGCACAGTAGGGTATCTATGGTTGACAACATTTAATTGTTAATTTCAAAGTAACTAGCAGAGAGGATTTTCAATGCTCTCAAAACAAAGATATGATAAACATTTGAATTGATGTGTATGCCAACTAGTCATTGTACACCCATATTGAAATACCACACTATATTGCATAAAAATATGTATAATTATATTTCTGTTAAAACTAAAAAAAATTAAACAAAGATTCAGGTAAAATGTAAAAGGAAAAAGGAAGATCATCTCTGCTAATACTAAATGAAAGAAAACCAGAAGAGCTATAGTAATTTTAGAGAAAGTACACTTCAAAACAAAGAAAATTATCAGGGACAAAGGGTGGTCACTTCACCATGAAGGCACAGAAAATGTAAATATTTGTATCTGACACAGCACCAAAATATGTAAGCCAAAACCTCTCAGAACTGCAAGGAGAAACAGACAAATACACTATTGTAGCTAAAGATTTTACACTTCTGTTGTTATTTGACAGTTTGAGGAGTCAAAAAATAATGATACTGTTCATCCAAATAGCAATATCAATCCACTTGATCTAATTGATATTTATAGATTACTCCATTCAATAACAGCAGAATACACATTCTTACATTTACATGGAACATTCACCAAGACAGGCAGTACTATAGGCTCTAAAACACATTGTAACAATTTATGTGCATCTCTAAATAACACATGGGTCAAAGAGGCCCCAAGACAAATTTTAAAAAAATACTTTTGCATGTTCACAAAATCTATGGAATTTAGCAAAAGTAATGCTTAGATGAAATTTTATAGCATTAAATGCATATACTACAAACTAGGAAAGATCTAAAATTAAACTTGTTCCTTAAAATCTAAAGAAAGAAATGCAATTTAAACCTAAAGCAAATAGGAGAATGTAAATAACAAAACATTATAGAAGTAAATGATATTAAAAATTGGAAAAAAAATAGAAAGAATCAATAACTGCAAACCTGGTTATTTTAAATGGTTGATAAAGCTTATAAGATTCTAACCAGTCTAGTAATGACCAATTTTTCCATACTTTAACCTCTACTTTGGTTGGCCCAAATTCTAGTCAGGCATCTCTTCTCCCTACACTTTGGCTTGCCTCCAAATTTGAGCAGGCACAGAAATGCAAAACATCCCCTTAGCTCATCCAAAGAGTTACCTGATGTTTCCCAGGGAGAAGCTGAGGCATTTCCTGTCAGTCCACTTTGGTAGAGCTGTCAGCTCAGGTCTACTCATTATCCCTTCAGAAGTTCCTGGAGGTCCTGTGACCTGGCAGGAGCAGTGCAACAGAGAGCTCAAAAACGCCCTCAGGGAATTCCATGGGTGCCCAGCTAAAGGCAGACCAGAGACTGCTAGCTGGCAGCCAGAGGAGAACCCACACATACATTAAGGGTCACACATAGAGACTCCAGCTTGAGACCCTGCCCAAATGAGGCCTGAGCCTGCCCTCAGTTCTGCTCCAGAGTTTCTGCAACTCAGCAGGAGCTAGCGCAACAGAGGGCCTGAAACCGGCCTTAGGGACCTCCACAGGAGCCCAGCCAAGGCCACTCCCATTGCCCTTTTGAGGTACATCCACTACTTCCCCACCAACTTTTGTGGCAGTAGTGTCCATCTGGGGACACCTACTGGGGACCAGAAGTAACTCCAAGATGAGGTACAGGTAATTTGTAGTGTCAACAAAAGATTATAGGATAGAAGCTGCAATACCTTAGATCAGCATTGCAAGAAAGGAAGACACATAATCTACATGAAAAAGCAAGGCAAGAAAGTGCCCCAAATAAACCTTGATACCACAGTAATAGAATCCATTGACACCACAGTTGAGGAAATGTCGGAGAAAGAATTTAGAATGTACATAATTAAAATAATCTGTGAATTAAAGAATGACATAAGTGAGCAAATACAGGCAAAAGTTGATCAATCCAACAAAGAAATAGGAGAGCAAATAAAAGCAACCATTGACCACTCTAACGAAGAGATAAGAGAGCAAATACAAGTAGCAAAAGATTAACAAAGAGCTAGAGATTGTGAAAATAAACCAATCAGAAATTCTTGAAATAAAAGAAACAATAAACCAAATAAGCCGGGTGCTTATAATTTGGTTTATTTGTAATAAACCAAATTACAGGCTTATACAAGCCTGTAATCCCAGCACTTTGGAAAGCTGAGACAGGAGAAGTTTGAGTTCAAAGCCAGCCTCAGCAATAGTGAGGTGCTAAGCAACTCAGTGAGATCCTGTCTCTACATAAAACACAAAATAGGGCTGGGGATGTGGCTCAGTGGTCGAGTGCTCCTGAGTTCAATCTCCAAATAAGTACCAACAAACAAACAAACAAACAAACAAACCAAATAAAAAAATCAATAGACAGCATCACTAGCAAACTAGATCAGCTGGAAGACAGAACCTCAGATAATGGAAACAAAATATACAATCTTGAAAATAAACTTGACCATACAATGAAGATGGTAAGAAATCATGAATAGAACATACAAGAATTATGGGACAGCATCAAAAGACCACATATAAGATTTATCGGGATAGAAGAAAGCACAGAATTTCAAAACAAAAACAATGCACATCTCTTCAATGAAATAATATCAGAAAATTTCCCAAACATGAAAAATGAATTGTAAAATCAAATATAAGAGGCTTATAGGACACCAAATGTACAAAACTACAACAGATCTACACCAAGCCACATTATAATGAAAATGCCACACATACAGAATAAAGATAGAATTTTAAAGGCCGCAAGAGAGAGGAATCAGATTACATATAAGGGGAGACTAATTCGTATCTCAGCAGATTTTTCAACCCAGACCCTAAAAGACAGGAGATCATGGAACAACATATACCAAGTTCTGAAAGAAAATGGATGCCAATCAAAAATCTTATATCCAGCCAAATTGAGATTCAGATTTGATGATGAAATAAAAACCTTCCATGATAAACAAAAGCTAAAAGAATTTACAGCAAGAAAGCCTGTACTACACAACATTCTCGGCAAAATATTCCAAGAGGAGAAAATGACAACCAATAATTAAAATACACAAAGAGAGGGACTACACTAAAAACGAGAGAGGGAGTGCAATCAAAGGAGAAACCAAGTCAAGGTAAAAACCAAAAATAAACCAAAATGACTGGGACTATAAATCATATTTCAATAATAACCCTGAATGTGAATGGCCTAAATGCACCAATTAAAAGACGTAGACTGACAGACTGGATTTAAAAAAAAAAGACCCAACAATGTGCTGCCTTCAAGAGACTCATCTCACAGGAAAAGACATCCACAGATTGAAAGTGAAAGGGTGGAAACAAAATGTATCACTCACATGGACCTCATAAATAAGCAGGAGTTTCCATCCTCATATTAGATAAAGTGAACTTCAAACCAAAGCTGGTGAAAAGGGATAAAGAAGGTAATTTCATACTTCTTAAGAGAATCATACATCACCAAGACATAACAATCATAAATATCTATGCCCCAAACAATGGGGCTTCTATGTATATTAAACAAATTCTTCTCAAATACAAGAATCAAATAGATCACAACACAATAATACTTGGTGACTTTAACACAGCTCTCTCACCACTAAATAGATCTTCCAAACAAAAACTAAATAAAGAAACCATACAACTCAATAAATGACATAGCCCAAAATCAAGACACTGTTTGACAAAGTTCTGGTGCCTGCAGGGTGAAGAGATGCACTCCTCAATATATTTCTTGTTGGGATGCCCCTTCTCAGTTTGGCAGAATTAATTGTGCTTGCTTGTGTCATCATTCCAATTCCCAGAAAGACAGGATCAGTCAATCCTGGTCCCCTAAAGTCTCTTGTAATTAAGGAGAGGCATTTGACCACCCAGGAGGATAAACAAGAAAATCCCCATCAGGATAGTACTACTGATATGATGTTTCTTAGAAGTAATTCTAGAAATTCCCCTGACGATAGTTTCACTTTAGATATGTTATCCAGAACATTTAGGCCCACAGTTTTCCCAATTACATTTGGAAGTACTCTCAAGCCTGGCTGTAGAAGGCTGCTTTGGCAATTTCAATAAAGTGAGCTATGGGAAATTGTGGCTTCAACTAGTCCCATGCCTAAAGCTCAAATGCTGATCAAGCCTTCTCACAGGCCCTGACAAAAATGGATTCCCCTATAGTAAAATCCAGTGATATTTGACATGGGTAAAGGCAGAAGATGGCAGGTGTCCAGGTATAAACAAAATCTAACTTAGGACTGGACCCTCCCCCACCATACACAGAAGCCTACATTAATGGAGAAAGAATGGTTTGGGTTAATAGAAAACATGTTAATTGTAGTTCCTTGTTTACATGGGAGGGTCTTAAGAAACAAAGGCCTTGATGCCTGCCCAGAGAAACTGAACTCAAATTATGTAAACAATGGTTGCTACAAAATAGGGCTCAGGGCAAGTTCAGAGAATGATATTTTAATGATGTACATAATAGTTAACTTAACCTGCAGCTTTGGGCAATTCTGGACATGAGCAGAAGTCATTGACCACATGTGCGTCAACAGCTATGCTTTTAAGTGTAGTTACCACAGTGATCTATTAGTCTTATGCTACCCTCATAGTTAAATATACCTTTGTTAGCTTCATCTTGTTTTTTGGGAATACAATAGGAAGCTTAGTGATCTCTAGTTTGATATTAATCTTAAGAACAGGACATGAGGACCCTTATAGTTACAGTCTCTAGTTAAGATTTAAAAATCCTTTGATGCTGATGTAGTTATCCGGGACAATTATAGATGACCACTCTGTGTTTATGAATAACTCATGATAAATTGTAACCCCTTTTTCTTTTCTTTTAATCAATGGCTGTAAATCACTATAAATACAGCATTGGTCTGAACTTAGATAGACACAGCTGCACCAAACCTGGTCTTTGTGTCTCATTGGTGCTACTTTTGCTGACACCACTCATCCCACCTCAGGACCTGACACCCTGAGGAGGCTGGACTCCTGTAAATAAAACTATCAATAACTTAGACTTAACAGATATATATAGAGTGTTCCATCCATCAACAAGCAAATACACTGTTTTCTCAGGAGCACATGGATCCTTTTCTAAAATAGATCATATGTTATGTCACAAAGCCAATCTTAGAAAATACAAAAAATAGAGATACTACCCTGCATCGTATCTGACCATAATAGAATAAAATTAGAAATCAATGATAGATTAAAAAATAGAAACTACTCCAACACCTGGAAACTAAATAATATGCTATTGAATGATGCATGGATAACAGAACACATCAGGGAAGAGATGTCCTTCGACAGATGAATGGATAAAGAAACTGTGGTATATATACACAATGGAATATTACTCAACAATAAAAGAGAATAAAATTATGGCATTCACAGGTGAATGTATGGAGTTGGAGAATATCATGCTAAGTGAAGTAAGCCAATCTCAGAAAACCAAATGCTGAATGTTCTCTCTGGTAAGTGGATGCTGATCCATAATGTGGTGGAGGACATGGGAAGAATGGAGGAACTTTGGTCACAGAGGTGAGAGGGGGGAGGAAGAAGGGGCAGAGAGACAGTAAAGATGGTAGAATATGATGGACATCATAGCGCTAGCTTTATGTATGACTGCATGTATGCTGTGATTCTACATCATGTACAACTAGAGAAATGAAAAGTTGTGCTCTGTGTACAATGAACCAAACTGCGCTCTATCATGTAAACTAAATAGAATAAATAAATAAATTTTAAAAAATAAATGAATTAATAAAGAAACAGCATACACAGGGATATGCAATAAAATAACATTCAGTTTTTGTTTAATTTTTTTAAAAAAGAAGTTCCTGGTGGTCTGACTTACTGCTCCCTATAAAAAGAAAAGCTTTGTTGCTGTTGTTGTTAGTTTTTTCAGTTTTATTTATTTATTTTTTTCTGCTTGATTTTAACATACTTTAATATCTAAGTTTGGAGTATTCTCCCTGTTGAAATAGTCTTCTCAGTAAAATTTCTTCCTCCATAAAATTGGATTTATTTTCATTCAGAATCAATGGGGGGTGGGGAGTGCTGACTACCAATATTGGAAAGGAAAGAATAATCATGGTGTTTCCTGATTCCCTTTTAAAATAATAATGAAAAAGTGCTGTGAACAACAAACACTTGCAAATTTGATAATAGATGAAACACATCCTTGATGGATACAAACTATCAAAACACACAGGAGGATTAGTAAAGACTCTAAATATGCCTGTATCTATTAAAGGAATTGAATCAAGAATTCATAGTCTACATAAGTAAAAGGGAAGAAAGAAGTTTTCAGACAAGGGTGAGCATGGACAAATATTCTGAGATGAAAATGAACAGAGCATGAGCAGGAACAGTATAAAGCGCTGTCTGATTAGAGCAGAGGGGAAAAATAAGGAGAAATATCAGCAGTCAAGGAAAGTCTCTATTTGCTAACAGATGCCGCTATGCTATTTCCTCCCCAGCAAGTGTGGAGTTACAGTCCAAGGGACTCTCTAGGGGGCACCTCTCACATGCCAGCATGAGCGAGCTGCCAGTGGAGCCAGCTTCCACTGATTGCCAGGGTCTTGGCAGTCTGACAAGAGAAGGAGAAAAGGAACCATTTGTTCACAAAATATGACACCTGAGCTTCAGCAGGAAAACATAAATTGGGAAAAGTACAAAGCAGTCAGCACTAAGAAGGAGAATCCATTGAATGGCTTTGGCACTTCAATGTAAGATTCATAGCAAAGGGGCATTGTGGCACTGAATTGATTTCAAACTGGGGGTGTGGCACTGTGTCTAGAACAAATTTGCAAGCCTTAAGATCTCTGCTTCACTGTGCAAATTAGTTATAAACTCAAATTAGTGTCAGATCATTTTCCAATTATTTTATTGTGGTATATTTGATCTTTTGGGTTAATGTGTTCTTTGAAAAAATCCTCATTGTCAGAAGAGTGAAAGATGATATTCTGAATTATCTTATGTCTAAAAGTGTATGTGTTGTGTATTATGTGTATGTGTTCTCAGGAAAGGAAGAGGGATAGCAGTGTTATTCATTTAAAAACAGGGCTGTTTTAGGAAAGTGGCTTCTCAGATTCATGGATCAGAGTGAAATCAAGACAAAAAGTCAGAAAATTATTAGAGGGGATTTAGATGAGTAAGTATGACCACAACATGCTAAGATTTGAAAAATTCTAGGACTTTGTGAATACAACCATGGGGTAGGCACAGAATTCCAAGTTGACCCTCTCACTCCAAGATTTCCATTACTGGGCTAACCAATCAAGTGCTAATCTACAACTACTGTGGAAGGACTTTGCAGTTGTAATTTAATTCTTAAGTCAGTTGACCTTAATGGAGACTATCCAGCTAGGATGCCTGATGTAATTACTTAAGTACTTGCAAAGGCAGAACAAGGACGAAGAGGAAGTCAGGGAGATTTGAAGCACAAGAAGCACACAAAGTACCATACCTTGCCTTCACCCATGAAAGGGGATCAACTTAAATTTTTAAATCACAAAAATAAATAGAAAATAGACATGGTTCTAAGCTACTAGTTTTAAAAATAACTTATTATAGAGCAATAGAAAACTAAAACAACTTCCTTCTCATGTTTGTGCATAATTCTAGATCAATCAGTATGTATTTTAGTAACTACCATGTATTGGTTCCTCAATATATAGAATTGAAATTATTATTATTATATTCTAAGGATATTCAGAAAATTAATTTTTATGTCTCTTCTAATTGAATAATTGCAATAAGAAGTTGTATGTTGTACCAAAGGTATGACTTTGTTTATATTTTTACAAACATTTTGAGAAATGAGTCATTCAGTTACTCTGAAGGGTGCATTTCCACACATTCTCATCAGTTGTAAACACTCAGTCCGATCATCTCTCTCCTTTTTAAACATTTTCCTTCAAAAGTTGCTAGCAACTTAGAAACTTTTAAAAAGTTTGCACTTAAACTGTAAGGGAATGGGTACTTCACTCAGGCTGCTTCCACAAGGACAATGCCCCAGAGAGTGTCTCCCAAAAGAGACAGGCTAAAGCAGCTTCATAGGGGAAAGAAAGAAAAGTGGCCCACAATTCTTCCCAGTTCCTTGAGCTTTGGAGTGGAAAGCATTACAACTGTATGAAAATATACATGCTGATCTAGGAGCAGTTCATTCAAAGGAGGAATTTAAAGGGAGTGGATTTGTTTCTTGATACCAACAAGCAAAAAAGTCAGTGGACATTCAGACAAAATATGTTTGCAATAGAAATGAAATTACATATTTCCATTTGGAAGTTTTGTGAATTAACGGGGGATCTATATTACAGTGGACAAACCTCCTTGAGTTTGTGTAAAACAAATCTTCTAGTCATTTCAAAGACCCCAGCAGCCTCACTCAGGGAGAGATTAATGTTTAAAAAAGTTTCCTTCCATGAACCAAACCATTACGTTCATGTATTAGTCAGCTTTCTGTTGCTGTGACTAAAATATTTGATCAGAACAACTTAAGGAAGGAAATGTTTACTTTGTGCTGACAGTTTCTGAGTTTCAGTCCATAGTAAGCTGAGGCAGAACATCATGACAGAAGAGCATTGTAAGCGGAAAATTGCTCAATGTCTGTCAGCTGAGAAACAGAGAGAGCACAAGGAGCCAGAAAAAAGTTACAGTCCAAGTCTATGTCCCCCATGACCCACCTCCTCCAGCTATGCCCCACCTGCCTACAATTAACCATTCAATAGTCCATTCACATTATTAATCTATCAAATGAATTAATCCACTGATGAGGTTACAGCTCTCATAATTTAATCATCTCAACTCTGAACATTCTTGCCTAACACATGAGTTTTGGGGGGACATTAAAGATTCAAATCATAACAGCGGGGTTCCCAAGATATGCAAGGTGACAATGCTTAATCAGATGAGCACTATATATTCTAAAATTTCTATCCAATTTATTAGTGTAGCAATCTTAGCTAGATCATAAAACAAATTTAAAATTTCCTTAACTTTTTCTGTCTCTGGAGGCCTAGAGTCAGTATAAATATTACTCCTTTGCTTCCTTTGCCATAGCCAAGTCCCAAGCCCTTGCATTACTCCCAACCCAAACCTGATCAGAAGCATAAAATACCCTCATTCTATTCTCTCTAATTCTATTCTCTCCTTTACTGTCAAAATTTTCCTCAAGTGATGCCAACTTCACATCCCCTAAATTAATAAACTCTTCTGATCCTAGTACAAGAACTTGCAAGACTTGGTACAGAATAATAGTGTGATACAAATTTATTAGATAAACATTTTTTTGCTTTCTATCAATCTTTTCGCACATTCCTAGTAGAGAACTAACTTGAGCCCTAACTATTCAGTAACAACTGCAAATGGCTTGCAAACTAACCCCCTCCCCATTCTTCCAATTGAGACAGGCATCATGAAGATGGTATCTGATTTTGCTCAATGAAGTCTTCCTGGTGCCTAGATAATGTGTATCATAAAGCTGTACTCACTAAATTACTTGTGGAATATGTGAACAGACATGCTAGGTCTATCAAAAGTTTAGTTTTGCAAAGATCCAAGAAGTTCCCATGTATCACAAAGTTGAGAAAATTGGGACCTCTAACAAGAAAGGTATACTTGTAACTAAGCTTCTTTCCCATTTTGGGTAAAACTAGGGGCTCTGTACTATGTCTCCTCACTCCTGCTAGAGTGACAGCGCAGCCATATTCTAGGATTTAAGTAATCACAACAGAGAGAAGAGAGTTCTGGGGAAGATCTTCTACTGTTTGGCTACCAATTAAATACTCATGACTAGAAGTGACACATCAATTTCACTCACAAATCCTTGGCCATAATACTCATATAGACATACTCTACTGTATGAAGCCAAGAAATTTTTGGTAGAGCCAAGCCCTATATTCATAGGTTTTGCATCCATGGATCCAATCAACATAGCAATTTCATTGTATTCAATGTTGTTAGTAACTTAGAAATGATTTAAAATGTATGAGAGGATGTGCCTAGGTTATATGCAAATATTATTCCACTTTATATGAGGGACTTGAATATCTGAGGATTTTGGTATCTATGAGGGGTTTTGGAAACAATCCTCAGTGGATGCTGAGGGACACTTCTACCATTTTTGGTCATATTTTATGCCCATCATTATTGTTGCTAACATCACAAACAGTAAAAAAGTAGGCACAATCAGCTTTGTGGAGTAACCAACTCTACTTACAGGACAGATGAACTTCTTCATAACAACTTTTCTGACTTGCAGATTGGCAGCTCCACTCAATCCTGACTGAGCTCACATCTAAACCTAGGCCCATGGTGACAACAGCAGGGAATGAAAATAAAAACTAATGAACCCTTTTCCAAAAAAAAAAAAAAAAAAAAAATGTGTAAGGCATAAATAGTTCCTATTTCATGTTTCTCTTTCAAAATGCCTCCTATGTTGGGGAGAGGCAATCTTTTCCATTCCCAACAAAACCCAATCACAGTTTTGTAACCTCTAAGGCTCTAAGGCTCTAGGAACCTACTGTTATTTTTGTCACCTTGTATTCTATTTTCTTAAAAAGGCTGCACAAAATTTTCTAAGCTTCATGGCCCACTAAACATACATCTGTTCCTGCCAGTAGCATGCTCCCTCACCAAAGGAAGCATGCAGTTTTGATCTGGTGACTTAATCTTTCCCTAAGGCAAAGGACCCCTCTGCCAAATTAATCTCATTATCCAAATGCAGCAAGTCTGCAAGACTCGTCATTTCAGGGCCAATTTCTTTTCTTTTCAGAGTATGTAAATATGGACCATGCCTAGTTAGACATTTCTAGTTAAAAATTTTATTCCTATAGTTTAATAATGGTAAATACATGTGAACTGAATCTCAAAGCAAAAATTACAGTTTGACTTTGTGCTACTGAAAAGTTTTATGACTAATTTTGTGAACTAAACTTCTCTTTGTATTGATCCCTTTTGTATTTAAGGTGTGTTACATTTGGATATAAAGTGTCCCCCTAAAGCTCATGTGAAACAGTGCAAGAATGGTCAGAGGAAACAATGATTACATTATTAATCTGTAACTTTACAGATTAACAATGATTACATTATTAGCTGTAACTTCATCCATTTATTAAGCTATTTGATAAATTGATAATTTGAATGGATTAATGAGTGGTAACTGTAGATACGTAAGGCATGGCTGGAGGAAGAAGATCACTAGCAGTATGATTTGGGGATTTATAGTTTCTCCCTGGTGAGTGGAATTGCCTCTCTCTCTGCTTTCTGGCTATCACGAAGTGAATAGGTTTCCTACATCATGCCCTTCTGCCATGATGTTTTACCTCAGCTGGGACTCAGAGCTGACCACTAGCTGACCATTGACTGAATCTCTGAAACTATGAGCCAAAATAACTTTCTTCTCTTCTAAGTTGTTCTTATCATGTATTTTGATCACAGTGATGCAAAGTTGACTAAAACATAATTCAATACTGAGTGGGGTCATTACCCTGACCATGTGATTCAGAAGCATTTTGAACTGGATTAAATGGGAGAAGGTTGGATGTGTAGTCCGAAGAAGCTTTAATTTTCCTGTGTTCATATATAAATACATGACCAGTGAAACTCCACATCATGTTCAACCACAAGAATGGGATCCTAATTAAAATAAGTTATACTCCATTTGTGTATAAAATGTCAAAATACACTCTGCTGTCGTATATACCTAAAAAGAACAACAACAAAAAAAAATCTGTAAGTGGAGCTTAGGGACTGATTCTAATGGGAGTGCAGAAAACCAAAATGATTATACAACTGTAGGCAGGGAGTAAACACTGGGCTTATCATAAAGGTTTCAGAGAAGAAGGAAGGCTCTATTGGAAATTGAACCAAAGGTTACTTGTATTACATTCTGGCAAAGAAATTGTCTACATTTTGCTCATGTCCTGAGACTTTCTGTAGGACTAAATTTAAAGGTAATACACTAATCTGGAAGAGAAAATTTCAAGGCAGCACAGCTTTCAGACAAAGGCATGAATATTACTCTCAGCTTTTAGCCAAATTTGCTGTGAAAATCAGGAGTAGAAAGCATAATAGAAAGATTTAAAAAGCTTAAAATTTGGTCAGAAAAGTGGGTATAAAACTGGAGCCCAGGAAGATATGGGTGTTGAAGATATTACAACCACTAAAATGCTGCTAAGTATTTTTCAGAGCGACTATAGGAATGATGGCTTGAGGATGCCTTAGGAACTGTCAAGACCACACCCATTGCAGGCTCAAGGAATGTAAACGTAAAAATCCTTTTGATAAGAGAACATGTGGCACACTGCTTGCATGGGGGTGTCTAGGAAGTTGCTTCACTGTACTTAGGCACCAATGCACTCAGAGATCTCTAGAGCCAAAATCACAGTAGACCTGGCTACTGCTCGAGTTTGTAGCATACCTTGGTGTCAACCAGGTGGTGCTGGTTCTGTAGAAATATAGGAGGTTGAAGTTAGGGGATCATGGAGGCTTCCACCAAGAGGAAGCAGATCACTAGGGGCATGCCCCTGGGTATTATCTTGCCCCTATTCTTTTTTGCTATGTTTCTCGGCTTCCTTGAAATGAGTGGCTTCACTCCTCCAAGTCGTTCCACCATGATGTTTTGCCTTTCCTCAGGTGCAGAGCAATGGAGTCTGTTAACTATGGGGTAAACTCTAAATCACGAGCCCAAAATAAACTTTTCCTCTTCTAAGTTGTTCTTGTCAGGTATATTGGTTACAGTGATGAGAAACTAACAAAGCAGAATTCTTCTATAATAGTTCCAAAATAAGTGTGAATCATGATAGTGAGTCCAAGCCCAAGCCTTGTTATAGGCACTTTGACTAATAGCTAGTAGAGAGAGAGAGAGGGTGTCTATTAAGCAGAGATAATTATGGTCAGCATCAGAGTAATGGAGAAGTAACAATGCTCTTTCTTGAGATTCCTTTTTGTTTTGTGTCACATTAAAGCTGAAAACAGTCTGTAATAACTTCAAATGCAATGAAGGTCCCAAACACAGTTATTTGACACTATCATCAAAATAAAATCTAAAGTACATTCATTTACATTTCCAACCCACAAAAGCACATACCAATTAATCCTTTCTAATGGTATGTATCATCATTATCAAACACTGATTGCATGTTTGCTATAGTGTAGCAAATGACATAGAAAACTGAATATTAAGTATAACATGTATAAATCACAAGATGAGGTTTATTTGTTACATTGTATCAATTCCTCATTACAATCTTTCAAAGTAACTTTTATTAGTCCAATTTTAGTTATGAGACTATTAAACCTTTGGAAAGAAAAAAGACTTACCTATAATCACACACAAGATTACAAACACATGCTCTTAGCCTTGAAAACAAAATCATTCTTGGAAACTAAAAATATGTAGGCATCTTTGAAACGGATCAGGTACTAGGAATAATAGACTCAGTTGCAATAAAGCAAGCCATCATGGTCTGCTGTCCATAAGTACAGAATAAGCCAGAGCCTAACAATCCTCAGTACGTCTACCCTGACACACACCATATCCTTGAAGCAAGCCTTCTTGGACCAGGAGAAATTCTCATTCTAATATGTATTTTTTCTCAGTCAGTGTGATGCACTGGTCCCTCAGTCTTATTCCCTAAAGATCTTTACATATCATAACTTAACAGAGCTCTCATTTTTCTCTTCCTTTTGGTTCTTTGTTTAGTGAGTGATATTTACTTGCTAGACTGAAAGTCTTATAACTTTCTGCTTAGTATTATGAAATCCATCCTCCTCACCTCATCACTTCCAAAGCAAAGTGCATCCTGGCTGCCTAGCATTCAACCTCAACACCTACCATCACTCCCCAACCCCACTGTCCACTGTGGTGACACTATGCTGACTTCTCACTAACCCCTAACCCCATGCTGTTTTTCAAGTTGAACTGTCTGTGCTCTCCCTCTGCTTGGGAGACACTCCCTGTGTCCTCTGGACTTTACCTCTGCACACCCCTTAGTGAACTCTTAGATCTGGAATCACCTAGTCCAGCAAGTACTCAGACAGTTCGGGAAGGGTAAATGCTCTTCTTTTATGCCTGTAAAATGTCCTGGTTTATCTTCATCACATAAACGCTGACATCAGGTTGCAATGGTCTGTTAATGTGTTTCTCCCTCTTAGTATATTCT
The DNA here is from genome assembly GCA_028644305.1 of Xerus rutilus. Taxonomy (NCBI): domain Eukaryota; kingdom Metazoa; phylum Chordata; class Mammalia; order Rodentia; family Sciuridae; genus Xerus; species Xerus rutilus. Next base: position 65,120,858 of record CM053402.1, read on the forward strand.
TGATGATAGGATATATATACATATATATAAATACATATATATTTATGTATATATATTTTGTGACCCTGACACAGACCACAATGTATGGGATTAAGTACTATTGAATTTAATTTAACCCAATGCTTGAGAAAGAATTACGATATGTCAAATAAATGATGAAGGGAAGAAAAAGATGTTTCCTAATTCATCAAAAAGTCCCATGGCTGAGATTCCTACAATAGAAGACAGATTGAAGTAAGAGAGAAGCACACAAACTAAGACACGAAGACCCAAAAAACAGAGGAATCTGTGTATTTGTATGTTTCGTTTTGATAGACAGTTATATAGAAGTATAAAGGGAGGAAGAAAGGCTATGATATAATGACAGTGAATTAGGGAAAATTTATCAATGTCTTTCCCGATTCTTCTTTGCCTACATATATAATGCAGGATCATTCTGGAGTGAGGGTCTTATGACATATTTTCAAGGAAAAGTCTACTAGGTATATGACAGTCCATTGGACAAGAACTGGTAAATATTTTTGTGGTTTCTAAGACTGGCTTCTCTTGATTTCTCAAATGCCAGTGTGTCATATTTTGGAGTAGTATATCCCGACCCCTGAAAATGGGTATGATTTGTTTTATTTGTCATATTTATCTTATATTTACTTAGAATAAAATTATCTTCTACTGATATCACATTATACTTTTTAATTTTTTTATTCAGAAGTAAACTTACAAGACAGAAAAAATGATTCATAAAGCTTAGTTCAAGGGTCAAACATTGTGAGTACTTTATAGGAATGTGGATAGGTGTGGCTTCACTCAGCCTTCTAATGCAGAACTTTTGCTAGAGTCAACAAGGGGTACATTTTATAGAAAACAGTTATTTTAGAAATCCTAACATCCTATTTCAAGAGCTCATCTTTGCTTTGAAACACTAGTTTTAGCAATGATTCCAGTAGATGTGTGCTCTGATCCAAGTGTCATAATTTTCAAAAAATATTACAACAAAAATTTAAATTAGATTTAAGTTGAAGTCTCATCTGCTGGGAGTAGAAATAACAATGCTGATGTAGACATGGTCAACTGATTAGGTAAGTCATGAATTGGCACAATTTGATACAATTTGACTAATAATATACTTTTATTTTCTCATGAAGGTAATCTAAGGTATTGGAGTCACTTAAAGACACAAAAACTTTCAGGAGCAAAGCAAAATCAAACCTGATCTTCACAAAGATTAGAACTACATGTCCTATGTCTTACATGCACTGATGCCCAGATGCATTATGAGTATCAGACCAAAGAGCAGAGAATGTCACCAGGTGCACAGGAGCAATTTAATGGGAGCAGATACAAGTATAATGAACAATGACCTTCCTTTGCATAACTCCAAGAGACCACAAAACTGACGATCAAAGAAGAAACAGTGTGTGACAGGTATTTGTGGAGACTCTACAGTCAGGAGTGGGCAGGACAGAACAATTCATTCTTGCAAAAAGGGTTGCCAATGATCCTTTGGTTTAAAATGAACAGCACCCTCCTATCAGGGGTCTTCAGGTGCTATTGACTTTTACTCACAAATGTGAAAGCCATTTCAGGATGGTCCCTTGCTCCTAACTTTCAGAAGCTCAAATCCCAAAGGCTTCCTCAGTAGCGCACAATTAAAACCATACAGGAAATATTTACCAACAAGCTTGCTTACTCCATGTTTGTAAGACCTCTGAATCTAACTCTATGCTTCAGAGTTACAAAAATCACAGAAATTGATATGATTCAATCCCTTATGTCATAATTAGCTTATGTTTTCTTTATGCTCGATTTTTAAAAATTCATTAATTTTTCAGCATATTCAATTCTTTAAGCCTGGTATCAAAATGGCAATTAAGACCTCGTTTCCATAACCCATTCTAGTTATATTCATTTGAATAACTTCCAGAGACTTTTAAGGGTAGTCTTTTGAATATTGTAAGTCATTTCTATTTATCACCCCTTTACCACTAAAAATTCTGTTAAGGTACTCAATAGTTCAGCGTTTGTGTTGGGGTCTAGAGAGCTTACTAATCTAACAAAAATGTCTCTATTATCTTGGTACCACCACATCTTGGAGAAAAGCAAACAACCTGGTTCCATGAGATCTAATCTTGCTTTCTAGATAAATTTTCTTACCAAAACTTTGAAAACCCTATGTATACTATGAGTCCTACCTACACTTTTAATATCATATTGTGCTAATATATGACTATAGACCTAATTCTCAAATATTTTAGGTAAAGTGTTCCATAATCCATCTGGCTATTGGTTTGGGGCCTTAATTCTGAAAGAAAATTCCAAACACTATAATTCTCCTGAGTGCTGAAATTCAAAAAGCCAAAATCTTTAAAATATAAACCATAGACAATAGGTCACAGAAACTATATTTTTGGAAAAAAATCTCAAAAATTATTTAAGACATTTATTTACATTCTAAAGGGCATTCACTTTTAAAAAACATAAAAATATAACAAAATACTTCATAAACCACTTTATATAATAAATAAGTAATATTATACACATTTTTGCTAGTATAAGCACTCAAGTATACTAATAACAGTCATAAAGTATAACACTCATGAGCAAAAGAATTAAATAAACAGGTCAAAACATGAAATGTACAGATGTATATCAGTGTAGTTGGTATTGTGTGCACCTACCTTTATATCTGCATTCATCTGAAATACAATTATGAACCACCTAAAATTTTTGATGAGGTTGATCAAAGACCTCGTAAGCAGTGGTCTAAAGATATACCTTGAGAAATGTTACCTTTCACATGTATGTACAAAAAAAAATATGTCTTCATATATTGAGATTTCAGCATTTCTACATACACACACTTACACACAAAGAAGTCAATGTTGTGATAATCCATTTTGACTAAATCAAATTTTCAAAGAAAATGCATAAGATAAATTATAACTCTCCAAAATTCCTTACAGAATTAATACCTCTACTACTAGGAATGATGCAAAGATTAAATATATACTAAACTTAATTGCACAAACTAATGGTGACAAGTTAGAAATGTGGTACCTTGATTTATAAAAATAATTCAAACTTTTTTATAAAATATTTATTCAAACATTTATTTAAATATTTGCTAGGGAATTAAGGATTGTTATCAGAAATATAGTGAAAAAAGACCAGAAAACAACTATTCGTCCTTCATGGAGATTGCAATTCAGAGAGAAGAAATGAGTGTCAGGTTCAAACAGTCATAAAAATAAATACATTGTTATAATATGTGAGGAACACCATAAAGAAGAAATTCAGGTTATAAAATAATTGTAAAATAGAAGAACTGACCTGCACATTAACATTATATTAGTAAAATGTGTTCATGAATTATCTTCATTTTCTCCAGATTTTTTATTCCAGTAAGTTGATATCAGTATGCATAAGAGATACAAAAGTAGCTACTTAAGTCTCTAATGTCAGTTGGATGATATATTTGAACTGATTTCTTTTGCTAAGGTTTTATCTTTATGAAAATGCACAAAATAAAAATTTGTTCAGATAAATTTTATGGGACTGATCATGATCCCAAAAAGACATTATCTAGACTATGACCTTTTTTCCCCAACAGAAATGCAGTTTTAAGGATTTCAGCTTTCAGGATTTCAACATTTGGGATTTTAATCTTTTGTAGTTGTGATTTTGAGATTCTGGGCTTTAGAGATTTGAAACCTTGGGGATTTCAACATTGGAATTATAACATTGGAGATTGTGGCAATTCTCACATGGTACATTTCATTTAGAAGTTCCTATTTTTTTGTCTATCTGCATGCAATTTCTCCAGGTAAAATGCACTTGTCCATAGAATTTCAGTTTTAAACTTCACCTCTGAGAGGGCTTTATGATGTTGCTCTAGTACTAATAATCAGTATGAGACAAAATTGATCATAATTTATTTTATAATTGTGCTTTTTTCTTTCTTTGCCATTACTGAGTGACTATTTGAAGGATAGAATGATATCATCCCAACAGATAGAATTTTGCAGTGCCTAAAATGGTAGATGTTCAGTAAGCATAGGATAAATGGAAAACACATCTAAACATGCGTAGCTGAAGATGGTGACCTAGAGGTTCTTTTACATTGTTGTTTGAGTATACTTAAATTGTGAAAATAGTGCTAAGGGTTTCAAGTGACCAGGAGTGAGGCTCTCATTTATTATAGGATATCTGCTTGAGTCACTTCATTCTTATTTTGTCCTAGTTACAATGCCTGATCTTATTCTCTGGGATGAATATACCAACATATTCTTAGACATATTAAAAATAAACCTTAGTGAAAGACAAACATCCAGAAATGTTCCTTGGTTGACCTGTAGCTAGCAGATCAGCCCAGAAGAGCAACTCAACCTGGCATAGAAATGAGGGGGCTTCATGTCTTTCTCCTTTATGCAAAAGTTGCGTATATAGCATTTCAATTTCTCTTCCTCCTTAGACTTGGTCCTTCTCTCTCTTTATAAGTACTAAATATAAGCTGGGTTAATATAAGTGGATTAACATAAGCTCTTCCTGTTCTTTCCAGAGGGGACTGAAATCATCTTTTTTCCTTACCTTAGTTAAGTTATTCTCTTCTGGCCAGAAATTCAAACATGGTCCACTGGGGTGCATGCTTTTTGTATGACTTCTCAGTCTGTCAGAAGAGACTCTAATTGTTCCCCTGTGAGTCTTCTGAGCTGGCCATGTAGCCTGACTGTGCTCCCAGCCACTGGGTCATCAGCTTTCCATGAGCATCAAGAGCCAACAAGAAGGGTCTCCCCCAAGACATAAAATGTAGCCCTCCACAGAGGCCTGACAATTCAAGCAGGCACATTTTTTTTGTATGCTAGTTTTTCCACTCACTTAAAAAAGCTTTAAAAGATTAAATTTGCAAGGCCTGTAGTATAGTCCGAATGAATGGCTGATCAGGAGACATTTTAATGGATTGTCACTAAGATGCCCAAAGTGATCTTTAAGTAACAGCCCAGACCAGCCAAATTGTTTAATTTTGCCTTTGAAAATCAAAACCTTTATATAAAGTTTCTAAAAATCATCAGGATGTAAAATATATAATAATCCTAACTTTTTCACTGTCAGTATCACACCTGACAATGATTGAACACCAGGTATCTCGAATCTAACAATAAAGTAAAAAGGCACATAGTATTATCCTCACTTAAAAAAAAAATTGCTGCCATAATTCTAGCCCTAGGACCTGTCTAACCTGTATCTGACCTGCATACATACTACACAGAACATGCTGAATAAATGTTAGTTGAATTACTTCACAGATAAGAAATCTAAAACTCATTTCTCATTGCTAGTTCCTCATTTCCATCAAAAATGCCACCTCAGTTTTGTAATCCATCAAACTAAAGTAATGTACTTACCAACATAAATCAATCATGCATGTTCAGAACCTAGGGAAGAGCTCCGGTTTTATTTCTGATCAATACATAACAGTTGCATTTCTCTTTTTCTTGACCTTTCCTTTGATCTTACCAATTCCATGGATAATGCAAACTCTCAAAAACACTTTTTTACTAAAAGATTATCAGATTGTTATCATTGTTATCCACACATCACAATTATAGGCATTCATAGTTAAACCAACCAGAAACAGACATTACATTTTGCCAAAGAAAACCATTATGTGTTTTGTAATTTTTTTCTTTTTAATTCACACAAAATAAAATTAACAACCCTACGTGTTTTGATAAATGCAAAGTCATGTATCCACTATCACACATAACATACAGAATAGTTCTATCATCTCAAATGATGTCTTCATGTTGCCTCTCTGAGGGCTGATGCTTCCCAACCCAAAATTCTGGCCCGCTCTGCTCTGTTCTCCATCCCCAGAAATTCGCCTATTGCAGAATACCATATAAGTGTCTCATGAATATAAATTTTCATTTATCTTGGGTAAATGATTAGAGAAGAGTTGCTAGGTTATATGACCACTATCTATTTAACTTTATTTTTAAAAACTGACAAATTGCTTATCAAAGTGTATGTACCATTTTGCAGTTTTACCAACAATTCGCAAGGATTCCGTTTTCTCTGCAGCCTCATCAATACTATGTAAATATCAGATAGATGTATGTATGTTTGTGTGTCATTTTAACCATCCAATAGGTTTCTTATGCAGTATCATTGCAGTTTAAATTTGTATTTGACTGATAATGTTGGACGTTTTTTCATGCGCCCATTTGTTACCCATATGTCTTTTTTTGGCAAAATCTCTTTTTTTATTTCCCTATTTTCTTATTAGATTTTATTGTTGTTATTGAATGCCCTTTAATTCTGGATATAAATTTTTGTAAAATATAATTTACAAATATTTTCTCCTAGTCTGTAGAGTGTCTTTTTATTCTCTGAACACTGTTGTCTACATATCAAAAGTTTTAAATTTTGATGAAATCAAATTTAACATTTTTTAAAAATTTTATGTATAACATTTGGGAGTAATATAGAAAAAATTCTCTAAGCCAAATCACAAATATTTGATCCTTTTCTTTCCTCTGATGTTTTATAATTTTATAGTTTACCTTTAAGTTTATAATAGTGTATAATCCTTTTTAGTTTAATTTTGTATAGGTATGAGTGGTAGTGTTGACACAGGAGAGTAGGGACCTGAAGCACCAAACCTTGGTTCTTGTGTTCTAAGGAAAGAAAATTTAAAGTCAGACCCTGAAAGCCAAGCAAGAGAGCTTTATTATAAGTAACAGTAGAGTGAAAATAAAGTGAGGCTCAAGCAAAGAGCACTATCAAGAAAGAGGAGGTATTCCCTGAGCAGAGATCCACAAACCAGAACTGTTTCCTCGTTTATTACAGTTTCATGTTTGCCTTGAAAACTATGCACCATGTTCTATACTCTTTGCTTATCAGATGTTCAACTCCTTCACATTAGGCTTTGGGTGGTAGAGATTTTGAACTTAGTTACTCCTCCCCAGAACTATCATGGTAGCCATCCTATCAGAAGTGAGCTTCATCTACAAATCAATTCTATGTTAAAGTGGGTACTGGTGTCAGCCTGGTTAGAGGTTATCTTATTGAAACTGTGCCACTAAAGAATCCCTCTTCTCAAATAATAGTAGGCTTGGGCCAAAACATCTAGTTTTATCTTGACCTTTATGGACCTCGTCAAGAGTTAGTGCCATAAATTCTTCTTTCTTGATTTACAAGGGTTGAACCCTTGGTGACAACAAGAACCCCAGTGAGCTCCTTCTACATTTGTTTATCCTCAAAGTTTGTGAACTAATGTTTTTCTACAAGCTATTTGTTCATCTTGTCACAGGGAAGCAAGGAGCTGAAACTCTAAACCTCCGTTCTTGTGCTCCCATGAAAGAAGGTTTAAAAGTCATGCAAGAGAACTTTATGAGAAATGAAAGTTAGGTGAAAATAAAGTAGAAGAAAATTGAGGCTTAAGCAAAAAGCAGTCCCAAGGGAGAAAGGGGGCCATCTCCAAGTGGAAAACAACAAAGGAGACAATGTTGTCTCTAATTTTATTACTATTTGATATTTGCCAGGAGAACTGGGGACCACTTTCTACACTCCGCCAATTAGGTGTTCAACTACTTCTTCACATTCAGTGATGGAGTTTTTGACCTTGGTTGGTTCTCTCCAGAACTGTCCTGATGGCCATCCTATTTGGAAGGGAGGAGAGCGTGCTCATCTACAAGTCAATCCCATGTTAACGTGGGCACTGGGGTCAATTGCTGGTCAGAGGTTACCTAGTGCACCTGCGCTACTAAAGTAATCCTTCTCAAACGATTGGAGACACTTATTAAGCATAATTTCTAGCTTTACATCAATATCAATGGACTCTGTCAAGAGTTAGTCTCACTAATTCTTTTCTTTTGACACGATCTCCACCTAGCTCCCTTGCCTCTATTTATTTTCTACAAATTAACTACCACTCTTTTCTTTCTTGTCTACTTTGGAAGTAGTTTAAAGAAGGACCCTAAAGTAATTTAAAGAACATTGTGATCTTGCCTGCATTTCACTGCTCATTGCTAGTTACTACCTAACAATCTGCTTTAACAGTAACTTAAAGTATACCTGTGACTTTGCTATACATTTCAACAATCACTGCTAACTACTACAGTTACCTAAAAGTTTTAAGTTTATTTATTAATTTTTGTTTTTGTTGTCTATTTTTCCAGCACTATTTATTGGAAAAAACTATCACTTATTTATTGAATAGTTTTTGCAACTTTGGCCATAAAGAATAGAGGATAAAAATGGAGACATATTTCTAAACTTTATTTCATCTGTCTTTGTGTTTATTCTTTCATCAATTCTGTACTCTTTTGATTATTATAATTTTATATTAAAATTTAAAATGAGATTGTATTAGTTTTTCAGCTTTGTATTTTCAATATAAATGTTTTCTTCTCACATAAATTTTAAAATCAGATTGTTTATAAATGCAAAAAAAAGGCAGCTGAAATTTGAACTGGATTTGGTTGCATGAAATCTGTAGCTTAGTCCAGCTATACTGACTATGAAGATTTTTTTATGGTTTTACAACATAAACCACCAGCAATAGGCCCTCTCAGTCCCCTCTCCACCCAGACCCAGTTTTTATTTGCATCTTCCTGTGTTAGTTATAAATAGAAACCAGTGAATGAAAGATTTATATGGCAGAGAGACACTTTAAAGGACAAAAATAAAGTGAAGTGAAACTTAATGATCCTTATGAATAGCTAATCACTGACCCAAACAAAATAATTTATAATATGCCAGTCTAAATCTGCACAAATTCTAACTGACCCCAAACACATGTTCAACAATAATTTCCTCTAATAAATATCATCCAGGAGGTACTTCTTCAGGCTCAGCTAGTAATGGATCCAGAAAGGGACCATGCTGACAGAGATAGGATATCACCACAAATGGCTTCAGCCTTGATACTTAGAATAGAAATGCTTTTAAGTGGTCCCAGCTCTCCCTCTTGGGTTCATATTACTTGATTCCCCATTGTAAGGAGCATATGCCATGGGCATGCCTGGACATTCAGGGGACTCACTGGGTTGCTGGCCATAAGGAACAGCAGCCACTGACTTGCTTAGTTATGCCTGCTTGCAATGATGGGGGCCGAAAAAGGAGTTCAGCCCATGCAATTGAGGGCTGCAAAGGTGCCCAGCACATGTAATCGACAAAGGAGCAACAAGGGGCACCTAACAGCAGGCCCACTGGTTATGATTGATAGGGGGGTTCAACCCATGCATATGCGCAAAAGGAGGACCCAATGGCAATTATACTATCTCACTGGACATAACCAATGGACATTGACTTTTACTGGGTGTAACCAATCCCCAGCCCACACGACCAACTTGGTCCACACCACCAACTTGGAACTGCTTTTAAACTGCTGGCCCAGCTACAGTTTTGGGTCTTGCTCCAAGGACATCAGTGAGACTGGTCACCTTGCTGTTTGTCCCTGGGTCAGCTCCACCATTCCCTGACATCCAGCCATCGGCTGAAGAGAACCACCAGGCAAGGATAACATCTGCTCTTTGGCTAAGAGAAGTCACCTGGCATCGGAGGTACTTTGGGGCTCGTGGTTGCCCTAGGATTGTGTGAATTGCAAGCAGGACTTAACTGCCCTAGAATAGTGTAACTTACCTATGGTGCTTGATTAGTGTGCATCAAATGTTAGTTGGGGTGCTCCAGCATGCCCAATACTTTTTTTAAATGTTTTTTTAGTTGTAGATGAACACAATATCTTTATTTATTTTATGTGGTGCTGCGGATCAAACCCAGTGCCTCAAACATGCGAGGCAAGCACTCAACCGCTGAGCCACAATCCCAGCTCCCCAATACTTTTTGCATTAATTAATTATATTGGATGATTATTGTGGTTGAACATACACTTGCATTTAAAGACAATCTGCCTCTGAGTAATTATTAATTATGCATGCCGCTAGTGACACCCATCCATGATGAGAAAAAATATCTAAAATCAGCAGGAAAATAGCTTGTTCCAGCATTAAAATGGACTCTTAGAGGTAAACAATTCAAGAAAATACTTGTCATAAAGCAAAACAATAAGATGCAAACCAAGACGATCATAATAGAATAGAATAGTGTTTCCATTGTTTTTAAATCAGACACTTTCATCACTTTGCTTACAAAGCCCTACACACTAGACAATTAAAGTGGCTAATGGTGAACTGTTGCAGCTATGAGCTGGGGTCCCACCTGTTATTCCTTTCTGAAATGACTATCCTTTCAGAAACTCAGGAAATGAAGTGCACTAGAGATTTTTTCTTCTCAGGGCTCACTACTTATCTTACAAAGAAGCCTTTTCAAATTTTACTTAAGGAGCACTCGTTGTCTTTTAACATTGTGTGAAGCAAGGAAGAGAAGACAGAAACTATGAGTAATTATCCTAGAAGGCTATGCACCATGAACGGGGAGGTACAAGAGGCCCAGGCGATAGACTGTTTATTGAGGAAGATGCCAACAGGCTTCAGTGGATGGTAGTTTTACAGAATACAGGCCTTCCACAAAACTAAGGTAGTACAGAGACACCTCCTACAAACACCCTGATTCTTGCAATCATCTGAGAAAGATTTCAGACAGGTCACTCAGATTAACAGTCATGAGTTTATTAGAAGAGAAGGACAAAGGGAAAAGGGGACATTCTCAAGAGAGAAAGTAGGTCCTCTGAGAGAGGAGACAACGTACTCCTTCTATTCTCCAGTTTTATTGGGATATCCAAAATATTCAATCATTTGTCATCTGTGAAAACAAGGCCAAAAATGTTAAATGAAGGCTATTTTTTTTTTGGTACTGGAGATTGAACTCAGGGATACTCAACCACTGAGCCACATCCCCAGCCCTATTTTGTGTTTTATGTAGAGACAGGGTCTCACTGAGTTGCTTATCACCTCGCCATTGCTGAGGCTGGCTTTGAACTCGCAATTCTCCTGTCTCAGCCTCCCAAAGTGCTGGGATTACAGGCATGCGCCACCACGCCTGGCTAATGGAGGCTATTTTTTGGAGAACAATTAATTCCAAGCTGATGACCCAAAATTTATTCAACAATAGAGAACCATAAGTATGTTTTTAATATATAATTTAAACCAAATTGTCAGCCCCTGCTGCTATAGTCCCTGAGAGGGTTGCAATACTCTGCAGTAGCAGCTATTTTCTGCAGGGTGTGCCGTTAGTGACTGATCTTAGCTTCAAGACCATGAGCAAGACCTAACTGTGTAGCCTGTCTCCATGGTAGATAAATATCTACTTGGCATTACAGCAAACCCCAGCTGCCTGCCAGTGACTTCTTTCCAGGCTCTCATTTCATCAATTTAAAAAATAAAACCCACAGGAAATGGAGGGTAAGAGTGAAAGAATAGAATCTATTCATATGAGAAGAAAAGAAACAGATCCCAGCAAGAGGAGACCCAATAGTGGGTTGCCACCTAAGAGTACCGGGCTGGGAGAAAATATAGTTACTGGATAGAAATATTGATCACTATCCATGTTAATAAAATGCCAACATCAATATTTATGCTAATCAGGTATTGGAAAAGAGCCAGTTGTGCCCTTTTACCCTTTGAGTCTGCAGACTTCACTCAGGTCCATCCCTCTTCTCTATTCCTGCTACTCCACAACAAAAGAGTATTCTGGAATGTTTGAAATGTTTCTGCAGATTAATTTCATGGAGTAGCCTGTACATTTAGGGGGAAAAAAGCCTATATGGTGTCCATACACCTAACTGCCTATCTCTATTTTACTAGCTGTCCCTCTTATTTCATAATCCTAATTAAGTTCATAGAAAGATGGGCTTCTGTGTAGAAAACATTATATTAAAAAAAAGTTAACAGAATATTCCAAAAGTGAAGGAGTTATTTTTTTAAAAAGATACTATCAATCATAATAAAAAGCCTATAAGTAACATTGAGACAAATACAAAGTATTTCCTCATTGAAAAAATAAATAATATAGTCATTTAGACATTAATCATACCTCTGTCATTTCATTTCCCAAAGAGGTTACATTTGATTTATTGTAGAGAACAAAGGAGACCAAGGAGCAAAGGATGATTCCTATAAATGGGTGACTGAAACCATGGTACCTGAGTTGATGCAATTTTCTCATCATTGTCTGCACTAGAGAAATGAAGCACCAGAGAAGAATAAGTGACTTTTCACACCATATATGGAAATACTATAGAATTCACATCACCAAACTTGACATGAAAAGTAAAGTTATTTCTACTTCAATATGCTACTAGGACAAATTCACAAGAACCAAAGAAAGGATAAAAAATTATCTTGAAAATATTTTTTGATAAGCACACATATTTTATGTCCTTGAGAGGAAAAATATATAAATTAAAGAATGAGAAAAATTAATAAATTAAAATGATTAAAACAGTTAACATCCAACCCGGGAATTGGTCTATTCTAACTAATCATAAAGCACATATGCAGTGAATTATAGTTAATACCTAATTTCTCACACCATAGTTAGTGTGAGTCCTAAAAATGCAATTAAGTGACTAATTTAATTTCTAAAATTGCTACTGCATTTTCTTTTTATGTGGCTTGAGTTTAAATTATTAATAACATTTGCAATTTGTTTTTTAATATTTTTTAGAAAGCAATGTGCTCAGGTTTTCATAGGCTAGTGCAATTAGTGTTTTAGATTTTTTTTTATGAGTTTGTATCATAATATTTTGAACTCTTAAGATCCCATGTCCTATTTTAGCAGATATGTTTTCTCTTTCCCTGTGGATTTGCAAGCATAATCAAAACATGTTAAATCTTACTACTCAATGCATGAATGGCTGTAGATTTCCTGGAAGACTTTTATATCTTTCTCTCTTTGCAATTATTTTTCTCCCCAACCAATACTTCCTAAGATGCTAATTTATTCATGTATGGTTTCATGAGTCTTAATACCTTGAGAATATTGGCTCAGTTCACTTTTCCTTGACTCCAGGAGGCAATGCTCAGTGCCATTCTGATGACAATGAGCAGAAATTTGAAAAGTTGATGCTGCTGAAAAAGAAGAATTAACAGGACAGATTGGAAACTATGGAAAACAGTGATAAGTAAAATTTTATGTACAACACTGAAACCAGAAGCCAGAAAGACTTCTCTCACGTAGTACTGACATCACAGTTGACCACATAAAAGGACTGAGGACAGCTACATTCACAGCATTCAGTGAAAAGACTTTAACATTCCCAAGCTTTCTCCACATAGCATTAACAATCATTTAAAATTTAATCTTCTAAATGTTTATTCCAAGTAACTTTATTGTTTAAAAACAGCAGAAAAAACAAATACTTTAATTTTTTATGTCATTCTCAGTTTAGTTAATACACACAAATACATACACATATTTTTGTATTCTTGATGTTTTCTGACTTTTCAATTTCCAGTTACAAATTCCCTTATTAATATACAAACCACACCTATTCATAGCTAAGTCCTTGAAGCATATGAAGACATATATGGAAACATACACATATGTGAAACACATACACATATATGTACCACAAACACACTAGAAAATAATCATGTATTTTGCTTGATTTGTAGAGATTGCTGGAGAGACCCTTTTTCTAGATGAAATAAAATATTAAATCAAAGCAAAAGTGGTTTATTCAAGCTAATCTGTGAAGCATAAATTTAAGATGCTTCACACTGGACTTCCAGAGAAGCAAGGGGTGTAACTAATAAGTTACCTATGGGAATCATTAAAAAATGACCTGTAGCAGTAAAAATTATGAGGAAGCTGCTAATCCACCCCTCAGCAACCTTGGAAGTAAATGTCATGTTTGACAAACTAGTTCCTATTGAGAAACACCATCTGTGAGGAATATTAGAGACTAGAAGGAGATGTCATGCTTGATAAAGCTGGTAATGCCAATGCCCGTCAGAAGAGCTAGCTAATATTTCAATAGCTCAGGGAAAAGAAAGTCAAGATAAGAAAATGATGAGTGTGAAGAAAACACCTGAGACCATTTCTAATGAACACAAGCACATGGAGAATCATTCTGTATAAAAATGTTTCACATCCAAATGAGTTATTTCTACATCTGTTAAGGGATCAACCTTCTAATATTTAATATTTCTCTCTGCTCCCACCTAACATCTTTATTTGCCCTTTGACACTTATTAAATGTTGTTTTCGTACATGTACTAATATATAGCAGTCTAGAAGATTAAAAAATAATAAGCTAATGAGTTTCATTCCTCCCTCCTGGATGTACCATTCAATTCAATAAATATGTCTTGAGGATATTTTCTGAGGCATATCTGTTCTGGGCATTATAGGCTGTGATGGTTTGTTCCCTCCAATAAGTGTAAAAGCCTAAATTCATGTTGAAATTCAGTTGCTGCTAGACAATAGTAAGAGGTGGAACCTGTAAGAGGTGATTGAGTGTGAGGGTACTATTCCTATGAATGGATTAATATCCTCATTGCCAGAATCAATTTGCTATCAAGGCAATGGCTCTGTTCTCTCTTGTGCATTCATTCTTTCTCTTTCTTTCTCCTCTCCCCTTTGGGCCACATAATATCTTCACCACACTATGGTATAGCAAAAAGGCCCTTTTCA
>CM053402.1:65135952-65224678 GCA_028644305.1 Xerus rutilus
TTGAGTGCCCCTGAGTTCAATTCCTGGTTACTCCTCCCCCAAAAATATGTCAGTAGAGGGCTAGATTTAGTGTGGGTTTTATCCAATTATTTAATTTCACTTGGTTAAAGTACAAAGTGCATTGAAAATATCCCTAACCTCTGACTGAAATCTCCTGTCATAAAATCCCTCTTTATATATTATTTGAAAGAAAACAAAATTAAATTTGACCAGGATTTTGGTCAGCACTTAAAATTCTGAGAAACTACATAGGGATTAGTAAATAAACAAAACATAACAAAAATAGTAGATACTATTTCCTGGATGCTTTCTACATACCACAAAATGTGCTGGCCTTGCCAGTATCACATTTATCTTTTGGAGCTCGAACCAAGCATGTGAGAAATTTTAAGTGCCACATTGCATTGAGAAGTATTGTACATCAGGTCAAAAAATAGGAGAGGTGTTGAAGATTTATACAAAATGTAATTGAATACATTGCAAATGAGACAAATGGAATTATAATAACCCATCATTGATGTTTATGATGTGTTAAAAAAGAATGTTCTGGAATTAAGAAGAAAGAAAATCATCTCTTACATCTGGTACAATCATGGGCAGCTTCAATAAAGTTATCTACTGTAATTGAACATGAGACTAATTTTACTACTTTGCAAGCAAACATGCTGATATCAATATAAAACTTCATCATTTAATAAGTTATTTGAGAGATAGAGTTTATAAATGTTTTGCTGATGTATATGTGCAAATTTGACAGAGAGTATAGCCATATATTCAGTAAACTGGAGTGGAAGAAAAGATTAGAAACTTTGTATCATCATTATTCTATATTAGAGCAATAAGTCTCAGTGCAAATCTTTCTGTGTCTGGATTTCACCTCATCCACTTGCTAGTTACGTAAAGCAAAGAAAGATCACATCCAAATACTATTTTAGAAACCTTTTGAATATTAAAACAGACCTCAGTACTCCATAAATGGTCACTAAAATTCACAATGGAACAGTCTCCATAAAACAGAGGTCACATCCCCTGCTTTTCATTTTTATTATAACTTTTTTCTTTTTATTGACTTCCTTTCTGTCCTACTCCTTCCCCACTTTTGAATTCTAGCCTAAAGCAAATAGTGGTCAGACCATGATGACGGTAAGTATTGCTACTAAGGCAGAGTATGATGTTCTACCCAGGAAGCAGCCAACAAGAGAATTTGGAGGATCTATTTTTGGTTCAGAATTGAGTACACAAGGGACCTATCAAGCTGAAATGGGTTTAAAGTGCCTCGTGCTCACTGTACTTCACAGAGTTTATTGATCCACTGAGAGATGCAGTTCACAAAGAGAACATTGACACCCATGATGGAAGGGACAAAGAGTCATGGAGCAAGAGGTGCATGTAGTTATTCCTATTAAGCACGGGAACAGGAAGCTGATATTGCACAAAGCATACTTGAGTAAAAGAAGCACATTGTGAAAATATACATTAAGGTTTGTTGTTCCAAGACTGCATATAAGGAAAACTGAAGGTGTTTGGTTATAAGTAATAAAGGGTAGAGAAAAAGAAATAGACATAAAATGTCCAATGCAACCTTTAGAAGGTATTTTAATATGTGTGCAGTTGTTATTCTGTGTGGGGTTGTTACACATTAAATAGACTCTCTAGATCCAGTGTTCACTTATTTCCTTTCTTCCTGTTTATTCTATTCATTGCTTAAATTTAGGTAATGCTCAATGGGGCTTATTTTTTCAGAATTCTACTATTTTTCAGGATTTGTCTGATGAAGTCTATTAATGTAAGGGACTTCTTTCTTCATGAATAATCATTGTCTATTTATTACATAACTAGATATTGAGGAGGATTGTTAAAAAAAATCTTTAAAATGAGGAGAAAACCAAACATTTAAAATGCCATTCCATCACTTTTGGCTTTCCATCTTTTCCACTGAGAAATAAGCTGTCATTTCATTGTTACTTCTAAGGCACAGTATGTTTTTTCCTCTGAGCAATTTTTAAGGCATTCACTTTCTTATTTGCTTTCTTCAATTGA
This sequence comes from Xerus rutilus, assembly GCA_028644305.1. NCBI lineage: Eukaryota > Metazoa > Chordata > Mammalia > Rodentia > Sciuridae > Xerus > Xerus rutilus. The sequence continues at coordinate 65,137,993 of CM053402.1, forward strand.
TTTATTATTTTTTGTGTTTATCCTGTTTGGTTTCATAGTTCTTCTTGACATTTTTCCTCAATATTTGAATATCTATAACCAGCATCTCTTCAAATACATTGCTTCTGCCCGAATTTCCCTCTCTCCCCTTTTCTTGAAAACACAGTCACATGCATTTAAGACCATTTCACCCTCTTCCTTGTGCATATTTAATTTTTTCTGAGTATTTCAGTCTTGATGGTTTCCTGTGAATCTGTTACTCACTAACCCTCTATTCCACGGTGTACAGTCTACTAATATACACATCTAGGAAGTCCTAAGATTTCCACTATTTCCCTGTTTATAAATTATATTTTTTAATATGTTTACCTTCCAACTGATTTTCTTATCATATTATTTGTGGTTATTTTAAACTCATGTGTGACAAACCCAATATCTGGATCCCCTATGAATCTATTTCTGTTGTTCATTTTCCTTTTGGTTTTGTTATTTATTGTGGCTGTTTTGTATTTGTCTTCTCATTTGTTTCCTAAGGGAATACTGGATATCTGAATGAAAAACCACAGTGGTCCAAATAACTTTAGCTTCTGCCAAGCAGATAGAGTAGAAAAACATCAAATTCACCTCCTGTGCTTGCTCCAAGTACACATAGCGCCTTTGTTTCTCCATTGGCCAAGGAACTTCTTGGTCCTCCTTACTCCTCGGAAAGATTCTAGGTCCCTGGGAGTTAAGCCTCAGTATTAATTCATGCCTCCGCCCTATCTTCTATTTTATTTTCTTAGCAGAGGGGATAGAATAAATTATAGTCTAAACTGGGGTATCATATGCTTCAAATCCTTGTAAATGCTTTCAATCAATTGATTAATGGCTTGATAATTTTGTTATGTCAAAACCTGGTTCTCACTTTTATCCAGAAATAAAATCTGGAAATATGCTCTAAAAAAATTCCACTTTTTAATATATGTAAATGCTAATAAGTTTATACTTTAGGACAGGACTTCCCAGGTCTTAGAGAAGGATTCTATCAAACAGAATAAATACACCATATACTATTGTTGCTAAACCAGAAAGTTTTTCTCATTTTCTCCCATAAAATCATTTGTGTGTATACATTTAAAAACAAAGAAAAGAAACTGAAGAATCAGATATAAAGTCAGTTTCCTATGTTGTATCTTCAAGTATATCTCTTCCCCTCCAACACTAGCATAGTAAGCTATACCAAGTAAAAAGTAAAACTAGATTTCTTATTTTCTTACATTACAAATGTTTTTCTCTATACCTTGACTAGAACTTCCAGAATAATGTAAATGATATTGGAATGACCACATGTCTTGCTATGTTCCTAAATTTGATGGCAATTCCTCAATTTTTTTAAATTTTCAATTCTGAAGTTCATAATTCAACAATTGTATTGGTTCAGGATAGATAACTTTTATCACATAAAGGATATATCTTTGTGGCACTAGATTTTTATTTTGCCAGCAATAGTTGTACTTTTTCACACAACTGCAATTGTCTACAATACAAATGTACGTTTTTCTCCTTTCAAATGATGTTCTAATTACAGAAATAAATTTCCTAAGATTAATTAACCTATAAATTTTTTTACAAATTATAATTTTAATCTATAATTGTATTATATGAGTTGTACTTTATCGAGGATGATTATGCCTATAATTGTAAATGTGATCACACTGCAGTTATTCTCTTCTGAAAAAATAGTTCTGAAAAATAAATTATAAAAAATTTATAATTCTCTTTTCCCTGGGGAAAAAGAAACCTGTGGCATGAGAATGTACCATCATTAAAAATGTAACACAACTTACCATAGAATAATTAGGACTTGATTTTCATATTTTAATTCTTCAACATTTTTATACACATAGTACATGATTATCTATGTATTTGCATTTTGTAATTCTTATGATAATTTTCCCAATTTATTTTGTGACCTAAATACATTTTATATATCAGAAGTTTATAGCTGCTAATGAAATCTGTGTAAGCTTCTGTAGGTTGAAATTTTGAGTCTATCACATACTTAATTTTGGCATTTGGCTATATTGATTGATCCCTGTAAGCCTCTGTTTCTCTATTATTAAAAGGGAAATAAATGATTCAGTGCATCATGTGCTTAAAAATTTTTTAATATAATGAAGGTAAATCAAAAAACAATACCTGGTACCTCATAAGCATTGAAGAACAGTTTTGTTTAATATTGAACCAGTTATTTTTCCATAAAATGTTTATCTCTAAGCCATTTTGCTCAATAGCCACCAATGGACACATAAGAAGGCCTGGGATCTACCTTTATTTGGCCAAATAATATACATTAATGTCTGTGTCTTTGCCTTTGACATTCATTTAAAAATGTACTGAGGACATAGTCACTCTAGGCATTGTGGTTATAGACATGATAGACAAACGACAAAAAGATTTCTTTTTTTTCTGGAGTTTTTTTTTTTTTTTTTTTTTGGTACTGGAGATTGAACTCAGGGGCACTCAACCACTGAGCCACATCCTCAGCCCTATTTTTATGTAGAGACAGGGTCTCACTGAGTTGCTTAGCACCTCGCCATTGCTGAGGCTGGCTTTGAACTTGCGATTCTCCTGTCTCAGCCTGCCTAAGTGCTGGGATTACAGGCTTGTGCCACTACGCCCGGCTTTTCTGGAGCTTTTGTTCTAGTCCTTTTCTCTCTGTTCTACCTACTATCTTTTTCCCCATTATCTGCTGTGACCTGGTCCTTTTTATCATGTCTTAAATATTTTTGACAAGGATTGTACTAATTTCCAGAAGTAATTCAAAATTTGCCATTGATTCTTTGGTGCCTTTCATGACTGTCAGGCCAACATTTAATTTATGAAAGTCTGCAGGTTGAAACATGGTCAGAGATTAGTTTCAGATTTTCTATTTGCCAGCAGTGAACACATGAAATAGGACAGTCACCAGGCATAAAGGCAGCCTGACTTACGAGTTGGCATGATGATTTTAAAATGGAAGGCAGAACATAAAAGGAAGGATCTGAAGATACAGACCAGACAGATAAAATTTTGCATGCCCTGATGGGGAAAGGAAAAGGAAATTTAGCAAGATGGCTTTATGAATGATGATCTGAATAATGGAGAATGTTAAAAGTGCCACTTACCAGAATCAGAGATCTAAAAGAAATGACTAATTTTGGATGAGATTTTTTTTATATGTGTTGAATTTTTAGTGTTCAAACATTACTCAAAGAGATACAAACTGCCAGTTATTTGTTCATGGATCTATTGTCAGTGCCTAAAACTGTACCTGATACATAGTAAGCATGCTTGAATAGACTGAATGGCAGTTGGAAATAATATAAAAATACAAACAGATTGAAATACCATTTGCCTTTCAACAGTCACATATTTACCATCAAAGAAATTTATCAAAAGAATTTGAAAATCAATCCTTAAATTCAATTAATACATAAATATCCCAATGAGTCAATACTTTTTGAATAAAAAGCAATGAGTATAATTTTGTCTCACCAGATACTGAATTTTATAGCAAATAAAACATAGTATTTCAGGAACAAGACTGATTATTGAAGAATTTAGAAAGAGATTCATGGTTATGGAGAAAGAAGGAAATAAATAGGATATGTGTGTGCGTGTATATATGTGTATATGTGTGTGTATGTGTGTGTGTGTGTGTGTGTGTGTGTTTAAAACTATGTATAAATTATCATTTCAAATTGATCAGGAAAGCAGGTACATTTTTCCAGGATGTATGAAGCTATCTTTTTATAATGAGGGTGAGGACTGAGGGCAGAGAGCTTATCTGAATTTTGTATTACAAATTCTAAGAGCATTATAAAGGGAAGCATAAAAACAGGACAAGAATGACAATAAAGAACAAGATGGTGGAATAGGAAATGCAATCCTTTTTTTTTCCAAATAAGAAACAGAATATACATAGATACCCATGAATAATAATAGCCTTAAGAGGGCTCAAAGGTCCATTTAAAAAACCATGGCAACATAGCGGATAAGAGAAAAAAGATGTTATGATGTGAGTATGCAGTGTCTCCCAAAGCTTCTGTGTTAATGCAGGACTATTTAAAGGTGAAATGATTAGATTACGAGAGCTGTAATCTAATTGTTCTATCCTAGGTGAATGGCTGACTGAGTGGTAACTGTAGGTAGGCAAGCCATGGTTAGAGGAGATGGGTCACTGGCGTGTGCCCTGGAAGAGTTGATCTTCTTTGGGATCCTGCTCCTTATCTCTCTCCCTCTCTCTCTCTTTCTCTCTTTCCCTCCTTCACTTCCTCTCCCTCCCACTGCCTCTGATTTGATGCCTCATCTTGTGTCTGTACAAATGAACTTGATGGACCATGGACTGAGACCTCTGAAACTATGAGCCTCAAATAAACTTCTCCTCCTTTAAGTTGGTTTTGTCAGGTATTTTGGACACAATATTGCAAAGTTGACTAAAGCACAGAAATGATCACTGTGAAGATGAGCATAACTGAGATGACTAAAGATGGCTAGGAAGAAAGAAAAAGGGCAATGGTTATATTAGTATTAGCTAGGAAATGTGAAGAAAAGGCAACCTGTGCCCAATGATTCAGAATATTTAACTTTTTATGGTCATATAAAAAACTATACAGACATTCCTCAAAAGTTAAAAACAGAACTACCATATTACCCAATAGTATACCTTCTGGCTGTATAGTTAAAAAATAAAATCAATCTGTTAAAATGATATTTGAGCTTTTGTTTTTAATTACAGCATTATTGACAATATCCAAGATGTAGAGTCAACCTGTCCTTCAAAAGATGAATAAAAGAATAAAGAAATATGATATGATATATATACATACACACACAGTGGAACACCATGTAGATTTATCAAAAAAAAGAACATGATCTTTTTATTTGCAACAATAAGCATAACCCGAGAAATTCACTTATTTCATTAAGTGAAATAAGCTGGACACAGAAAGACAAATATCATATAATCTAATTATATGTAGAATTCAAAAAGCTCAAACTCACAGAAAGAAAGAATATGAAGAGTAGATACCAAAAGCTCAGGAAGGAGGATAAAGTAGTAGTGGGGGACTGGGAGGTATTGGTTAAAGGGTACAAAGTTTCAATTAGGAACAAGTTCTGGAGATCCATTGTTCAGCATGTTGATCATAGTTTACTAATATCTGCAATTCTTGGAAATTTCTGAGAGTATATATTTTGTCAATGTTTATTTTTGTTTATTACAATTATACAAAGTGGTGGTATTCATTATGCCACATTCATATATGCATGTAATTTGATGAATATCACTTTCCAGTACCTTCACTTTCCCTCTCCTTCTCCCTTCCCCAACCCACTTGCTCTAGACAATAGGTTTTAAATGTTCTCATGACCATCAATGGTAAGCATATGAGGTTAATGGATATGGTAATTAGTTTGGTTTAATCCCTACTGTATAATAATTCCACTATATATATATATATATATATATATATCAAACCACATTGTATTTCATCAGTATACATAATTTTTTAATTAAAATACTTCTTTAGTTATTTAAAGGATAAGAAATAAGAAATACTAGAAGAAAGTCATTTTTTAAAATATTCAACAGGAAGATCTTAGAGTATACAAAATCTAGTACCACCAAAGGAAAAGATTCAGTAATTTAAGTATATTAAAATAGAAAACTTTATTAGAGGAGAAAATATTAACAAAATTTTAAGAGACTGGAAATATGGGCAATATTTAAGCTAAAATTAATATATATAATATATGAATACTTTTACAAATAAAAAAATTGGTATAACAATAGAAAAAGGGTAAAATATCTGAACACACTATGGCAGGGAAAGAAACACATACTCAATGAGTGCACTGTAAATTATCATTTTACTAGTAATATCATGTTTTTCTTTATTGGAAAAAATATTTATAATAATGTTAATTAGGTACAGTGAAATGTAAATTGCCACAAAGTTCATATTTATAGAATGTTACAATAAATTTTAGGAAGCAACTTGTCATTAAGAGCAAAACTGTTTTACTATTAAACTTCAAATATTCTGTCCTTCCAAAAAGTTACAAGCAAATAAGAATGCTATTTATAGCATTGTTTATGATATAAAAAATGAAAAGAACCTTAAAATCCATCAATATGTAAGTAGTTAAAAGTCGGGTAATAACTATATAATACAATATAACTGTACAATATAATACAAAGATGGATAAAGCATAGGTGACTTGACATATTGACATAAATCATCTCCAAGATCTATTGTATCAGTGATCAAGTTCCTAAGTGCTATGGGTATAATCTCTGTAAATATAGGGGCACATTTGCATCTGGTCTGAAGATGTCTGTGCAGGTCTGTCAAGTGTGAATGTGTATATACCTATAGAGAAATATCTAGACTGATTTTCAGGGAACTGGGAACAGCAGTTATTTCAAGTAAATAGATGGAAAGATGAGGAAGAGAATAAAAATAGTGCATTTTATGCTTTATATGTTTATAGTTACCTTCCTTTAGGTGGATTATATTTTATTATTGGAATAAAAAATGAGAGCCTTAAGATGAATAAATAGGTAATCATTTGATAGGAGATGACTGAGATAAGAAATTGTAGGTAGTAGAGAGATTAGATTTTTGTTTCTGATAATATACTTACTGGTAAATAGAACACAACTGTTGAAATGAACATATTTATACATATCAGTGAATAAAATGTCATGTTCCAAAAATCTCTGAATAATTCTTTATATGATACAATTCTTCAAAATCATGGGAACTCTAATTAACTTCTTTCCTATCTTACTGGGAATAATTTTCATTTCTCCTGAAAACCAGTAGTTGTTAGAAGACTTAGTGAATTAAAAATGAGGGTTCAATGGGCAGACTAATGCAAAAAAGTAGAAGTTAGATTATTTCTCTCATTCAGGTTTATTCCCTAACGTGGACTGTGGCTTATTTACATTGAAAGTATAAAAAAAGAAACTGATTATATTAGATACACTTTTCAGAATCGCTAGATTTGAAGAGTTCTAGACTCTCATCCAACTATACATTTCAGGAATTTTGTGTCTCAGGATTTAACTAATTTATTATCCTATCTCTGTTTGCTTTATTTTCTTTTTCAGAGTGGCTTTTAAAATATGAAACATATAGGGGAAATTCTTACTTCTTTGAATAGTTTCAAATGATAGTATTTTAAAAATGCATGAAGTGATCAAATAAGCACATTGATTATTCCTTCTTTAGAAGGAAAATATTTTCCCTCCTGGCTCATGTTGGAGAATTTGTTTAAGATCTCTACATCATGACTTTGTGAAATCTTTTTGTTGAGATCAACAGTCATTAACACTGTGACTGAATATCACTGATTTTTAGCAAGCTCCTTAAAATGTGTTCCTCATTCACTTATCTCATTTATTTATCCAACAAATAAGACATTTATAGATGCAATAAGTATCTGTTAGTGTATGAATACTATTATGTTTCCCAAAAAGTATTCAATAAATCTTCATTTTACTTTGACATAATATTGATTCATCTGAACTGTCAGATATGGCAGTTAAGAAAGCACCCTCTCTTCCAATAATGAACTTTACTTCAAGCCAAATTTCAGTTCAGAATAAGGAAATAAATCTGCCTATTTCCAACATCTAGTCTTTCTTCAAGATTACAAATATTACTTAGGCTAATCCTATACATTCCCTGAGTAGTTAGTGAGTCAAATTTTACCATGTCCAGCACAATGTACAGTAAAAAAGTCAGATGTTCAGGGAGTTAGAATGTAGAGTATTTTTGGTAAAACAATTTCCACAGCCCTCTATCTTTCTCTTGATTCTCTGGAAAATCAGAAAATGATTAGTCTCCTGTGATCTTGAAGTTATCTTGACTTTACCAGGAACAATCACTTTTTCTTATCTTTTGTTAACAGAGGTAGATATACTTGCTTTTTAAAACATTGATCATGTAATTCCAATTATTGCTTTTATGTCTGTCTCTTCTACCCAATAAAGCAGACAAAGTGTCTATTTCATCTTTATAATGCCTGCCCTGTCACAGAGTAGGTATCAATAAAAGTATCTCAAAAGAATGAAAGATACATAATGTGTAGCAGTACTCTGGTAAGTGTGAGAAGGCAGGAAGAATTTATGCATTTTTCCTGTGGCAGGTTGGTAGGCATGAACTAAGTCTATTCTGTATAGCCAGGGTTGAAAGGCATCTATCCTAATGCCTCGTTTGTTGGAATGAATTAAGGAAGACTTTTGGCTTGCCTTTCTGTCTGATTCACCACAATTTCTCCCTTAACTAAAGCGAAGCAATATGTAAGTGTTTTTCATAAGAATTTTTTAATAAGTAAATTGAAAGAAGTCATAAATTTAATGCAGAACATGTCTATCTTCTCAATAAGAGGGCCTCCAAGTCTGATAAAACCATCTAAATTCTTTTTAGAAAATTTCTGTAAACCCAAATAAACTCATTAAATTAAATTTTAAGATTTAAGTGGCTACAATTTAAATGTGAGACCAAATGTGTCTCCACATGTTTGTGGATATAAGGAATATTAAACACTACAGAGAGTAAGGACTTCCAGTTTGTAAATGTTGATCCTGGACATAATATAGAGCTCAGATAATACGTCAGCTCTATATAATGAGGTATTTGTTAAATCTTTTTCTCATTTTTTTCCTCCAAAATAAAAAAGTTAAATTCACTATGTTCTGAAAGAATGTATAGGGATTGGTGCGCACACGCGCACAAACACACACAAACTATATACACATATCAAAAAAATTCATTTTAACACATCCTTCCACATTTACCAAGGCTTGTAAATGCATATCTGGTAAAATGCAACCATCTCTCAAGGTTTTCTATTTTCTCCATAGGAGACCTCTAGTGAAATGATTAATAATTTATTCATATTAAAAGAAATTAATTTAGAAGTTGCTTTCCTCTTTTCATGAAATCTTGACTCTGCAGACTGTCCTATAATGAAGTCTGACACTGGAGTTGGTCAAGTGTTGTTTCTTTCTCAGGCTGATATTTGCAAGGACTTCCTCAAGTCTTTTGAGAAGTGATACCAAGATCTCAGATAACCAAGAAGTATACTGAGAAAAGGCATGGCAGAAAGAGGTAAGTTTCCATAACTTGATGTAGTCCTGACACCTAGGGAGGAACAGAGAAAGATGGGAAATGGTAGGAGGGGTCTCAGAATCAAGCACAGTTCCCAGAAATGGAAGCTAAGCTTTGAGGGAACCCTAAAACCAATGTTATTTTAAGAGAGTCCTGAAACTCTTCAACACTGACTCACCTTAGTAACCACACTGTGTTTAGCCACTATCTTAGACTGTAGTAGTAAGGCTTTGTTGTAACTTTTGGTGGATATATTAGATTCTTATTGCTATTGTAGTAAAGGACAATGCATTTAATCACTTAAGCAACACAAATTGATTGCCTTAGAGTTCTTTGTGTCAAAAGTCCACTCAGGACACACAACAAGACATTGTCAGCATTGTCAGAGCTGCAGTTCTGTCTGGATGCCATATGGAAAATCAATTTTCTCATTAATTCAAGTTGTTACAAAATTCAGTGCCCACAGCTATAAGACCAAGGTCCCCTTTTTATATTGGCTGTAACCTGAGAGCAGTTCTCAGCTTCCAGAAGTAGCAATATTTCTTGGCTCCTGGTCATATCCTTGACTCTTCCACCTTGAAAGCCAGTTGCAAAGGCTTAAGTCTACTCACAGGCATCTTTTTTAGCTTCCATCTTTGCAGTGCTCTTTCATCCAGCCATTGGTGGTTCTCCACTTCTATAGAATGATAACCATGTATGATTACGTTGGGCTCACCCAGAGCACTCACAAAATTTCCCTTGCTCAGAGTTCCTGCCCTTATTTTAATGTAACAGAAAATACAGTAACAAAATAATTAAGACAGTTTATTAATAGTGTAATGCACCTCTTACAAATATTTCAAAAGAATTGAGAGTTGAAATAGATACAAATACATATAGCTACTGAGTTTAAAAATTGAAATAAGTTTAAACTATTGGAGACAGAGAAGCTACTCAGTAAATGATTTTGAGACATAGAGATAATTATCTTTTTAAAAAACCATAATAATTAATGTAGTCTTTACCAAAAGTAGTGATAAATATTTGAAACTACAAAGGCTCACAATAACAAAATATATAGGAGAAAGTATAGATAAATATAATAAAAATCCTTGAGGAAGCTTATATTAGGTCACAAAACTCATGACTAAAATAAAATGAGAAAAGAAAAAACAAGAGCAAAACCAGTTTGTCAATGAATAGAAGATAATTGATTTAATTAAGATACATATATACAATGAAGAAAATAAAGCTGTGCATTTCAATACAAAATGATCACTAACATACTTTGAGTGAAAGACATGGTACAGTACAGTGTATATATAAAATTATAATTAAATTTATATATATTGCATGTAAAACCATATATATGTATGTATGTATACATAAGATCAGTTTTGCTTGAAGAACCACATGAACCTGCTAAGAATTTCAATCGTATCTTTAAAAATCAAAAGGGTAGGCTAAGGTACATGTACACTAGTTTCACTAAGCTAAGAGTTGATAAAATCAAAGAAAGTTGTATTGCATTAGTCAACTATATTAATTTAAAAATAATGATCAATAATCAATTCTGTTTTGACTTTTTTTTGCTTATCATTAGTCATAATTTAATAATTTATATAAAGATTGTTTTGTTTAGTACTGATACCATGAATTGAATATAGGGATATTTAACCACTGAGCAACATTCCTTTTTTATTTTTTCATTTTGACACAGGGTCTCACTCAGTTGTTTCGGGCCTCACTAAGTGGCTGAGACTGGCTTTGAACTTGCAATCCTCTTCCCTCAGCCTTCTGAGCCACTGGAATTACAGATGTGCACCACTGTGTATACTGTGATTCTTTGGTGACAAACATTCAAAGTTTGTAGAATTGGTGGCAAATCTTACTCAGATTTGAATAATTTCAAAAATAATCAATGTATGTTGGTTCTTATGTTAGTGTGTATGTATGTGTGTGTGTGTATCCCGCTCAAAACCATTATATGGTGGAAATTATCATTTGATATTTTAGTGACCATGACTGGATTGATAGAAAACAAATACATAAGATACAAAGTTTAATTCTGATATTTTTCAGTATATCTTATTGTTTTAATTGCTTTAAGATTTTTTTTTATCACTGGACCTTTAGAAATAAAACCTAACCTGATCATCTTATGAAACATTATGTTAGTGAGCTTTCTGTTACTTTAATGAGTACCTGAAATAATCAACTTATAAGGAGAAAAGGGTTTTTGTTTTCATCAACTTTTTTCTCCACTGTGACAAAAAGAATTGACAAGAACAATTTTAAAGGAGGAAAAGTGTGGAGAGCAGTGAATCAAATCATCGCCTCTGACTCTCTCATGGCTACATTTGTGCGGAGAGCTGCCTATGCAAAGGTGCAAATCAAGATGCCCCAGTTGCTATGGTAACGCTGGCCTAAAAAGGCTCCATGCCAAAGTGTAGAGCTATTATCAGTTGAGTCCTTGATGCTGAGTCCTCCCAGGTGCTGAGGAAAAAAGATGACCCTAATGTCTCACTAGTCTTGCATCCTTCAGATTGCCTGTTTTGTTAAAATTTTTACAAAAGTAACCTTTTGATGAAATCTACATAATAAATATTCTAAGCTAACACTGGTGTCAGTCAAGCCTCACCAGGGCCTGGCTGAACAACCTGGCTGCACCTTTTACTCTCTGTGTGTGTCTGTTTGTCTTTTCTTCATCCCTCATCACCCCTCATCTGGTATATCCCTGAATTAATGGCCATAGCTCAGAGCAGAGATGAGGCTTTGGCAGAAAATTTTATTTGGGTCTCATGGTTTCAGAGATCTCAGTCCATAAGACAGTCGGCCTTATTACTCTGAGCCTGAGGTGAGGCAGAACATTATGGCAGAATAGTGTGTTAGAGAAAGTGCCAGAGGACATAACACCAGGAAGCAGAGACAGCTCCTCTCTCCAGGGACAAAATATATACCCCAAAAAGCACACCCCAACTTACCCACCTCTTCCAACCACATACTACCTGCCTCTAGTTACCACTCAGTTAATTGCAAAAAGGGAATTAAGAAGACTCTCAAAACCCAGTCATTTCACTTCTAAACTTTTTTTGCATTGTTTCACCAATGAACTTTTGAGGGACACCTTATATCTAAACCACAATAGTAATTTTGGCCTACAATTTTAGGGGTTCCTGTCTATGAGAAGGTGGACCCATTGCTTTTAGGCCTCTGATAGGATGGCTGGATGGCAATGGTAGGAAGTGTATGATGAAGCTAAATTGCTCATCTCATGGCCAGGAAGCAAAAGAACAGAAGAAGGGCCTAGTGTTCCATCATTCCCTTCAAGGGGTCACCCTCAATGACCAAAGACCTTCCACTCAGCCTCGCCTCTTAATTATCCTACTACCTCCTCCTAATAACACATCCCCAGGGACCAAATTCCCAACACATTTGCTTTGAGGGACAAGATCCATGTAGCAGAGGTAGACCTTGTGATTCTGTGTTGTAAGGCAATACAATCTCCATGTGGGACACTCATTGCTCTTCTTCCTATTTGAAGAATATTATAAGTGACAAGATGCTTCTCATTTTTCATTGTTCCCTGGCTGAACAAACATCATATGGCATACAGTCATTCTCATATAGACATGTCTATTACATTTGTAATTGATACTACACAAAGTGTCCATATAGGTGGGATTAAAAATACGAAAAGCATCTTTATTTTCAAGAGCACTATAAATGGACCACCATTGTAAATTTACCTTGAGAAAATGGCTTTTATTTAACCTTCATATTGTTTTGTTACCTGTCAGTATAATAAAGAGTTAATGAAAACGTGACAGTGTTTAGCATCATCCTAGCACAGAACAATACAATATGTATTTGTCTGTGTAGTGATGGATGAGTTGGGTGACCTGCCATAAAGCTGAAAGAAGTGAATTAATTGGTCTTAGCAGAATCTTTGACTTTTTTCACATCAGAAATGCCATGTGAGTCTGACATATGTGTCAATCTCTTTATTTCATAGAAAGTAGCACTTGGCTTTTTAATCTCCCAGAAATAAACTTTGATATATTCAGTGATGCCAATCAAAGTTGTTTTTATGTATTTTTAAAATCTTCAATGGAATAATAATCCACAATTCTCTTTCATTTGCCAGATCTTCTAATGTTTGGGCTTCTAAACTTGGAGGTTATATCTTCAAGGAAAGAAATTGGCATTCAAAGGGAGTGTATTTTAAAAATCACCATGGTCACAGAGCACTCAAAGTACCATGATGTCCCCCTTTTTTCCCCTTGTGGATGTGGGCACCATAAGATCATGAGGGATCAGTAAATGTCGACCACAGGCCAAATCCAGCCTGGTGTCTGCTTTCTTATGATTCATGATCAAAAACATGTTTCATATGTTTCAGCTGTTGAGGGGACAGGGAGTTTAGATTCTGTGACATTTTGAAATGTACGTGTAATTCCAATTTTAGTCTCCATAAATATTGGTAAAACACAATGAGGCTCAGGTGTTGATATTTAATCTATGACAACTTTCCTGCTCTATAGGCAGAAGTGAGTGTTGCTAAGCCTAAGACATTTACTATCTGATCCTTGACAGAAAATGTTGACCAACTCTCCCCTAAAGTCAGGTAACAGTGGTCCCTTCACCTTTTGAATACAGCCCTCTGTTGCTTTAAGGTTTATCTTTTCTTCCCCTAGTTAACTGCCTTTGAACACACCCACTGTAGGAAGGAGATGCCTGCTGAGGATCTGGGAAGCGAATATCTGCCAAATTAATAAGTGAATCCTAAGGCGCCATCTGGGTGCCCTGGGACCCACTACCAAAGCACACCTGGAATGTAACCCTTTAAAGCCCTTCTGTCCCTGCTGATAGGGAGACTCACAGCCTTGGGACAGGAGTCCGCTGTGTTTCTCCTTTGCTAGCAAAGCAAAAAACCTTCTTTTTCCTTTTTCTCAAAATCATGTCCTTGTTATTAAGTTGGCATTATTGGCCCTGGGGACAGGGACCGGGCTTTCAGTTACAGTCACAAGCCTCCTGGGTAGACCATAGGCTGCTTCCTCTTTGGCTTCAGCTTCCTTATTTTTTATATCACCTTCCTTTTCATTCAACCATCTAACATATTGCCTTGATTTCTCTCTCTATCATATTTATCAGTTTTAATCAATTAAATTATGTACATGAAGTGTGGGGCAAACAGGGCACTCCAGATGTGTCCGTACTGTTCCTACATGGTTCCCTTTATTCCTCCATTGTCCTTATTACAGCTCCAGAACATTCAAAATGCACTCTGCAACTCCCTTTAGATCCATTCACTGGGTATTACTAGCCAGAAGTCTTGCTCCTTTTCTTACTATCTTAAAAGAATTAAAGACTCATTTGAACAAATAATAAAATCTGTCAATTCCTTCAGCCCTCCAGGCAACAATTTACTAAATGTTATCTGATCTTTTCTTTCTGGGGAAATAGTTGTGCCATTTACACTCTGATAAGACTCAGTCACAGACATGTGTTGCTGCAAGGCAGTCTCTCCCCAGGCACAGACCCCTCCCCCCCACTTCCAGGGGCCGAAGATCTAGAATATAAGATACAAAGTGGTGGGGGAAAAAAGCTGTGCTTCAGATAGACTATTAGAAAAAAGGTTGATATTTCTTCTACCTTAGTCAAATATCAAAATTTCAATCAAGGTTTTGTTTTGTTTTGTATTATCCTCATGACATATCTCAAAATTGGTAGAAAATTATATTAACCCACTTTCTTGACAATATAAATGGATTTTTATTTTATATTCACACAGTGCATCTTTCAAAATTATAAATTTATAACTTTTTTTTTGTAAAGTGGAAAGCATATACATTAGGATACAGATATTCACCAGTCATGTTGTTTTTTTTCTGTGTCTGTAAAGGAGGGGATTATTTTCAAAAACAAGAAAGAACATGTGCTAATTTCATTACTATAAATTTTCAAGCACAGGCCAGGCTGCATCTGTAAGAACCAAAGACCAATTAACAATACATGGCTTTGCTTATAACCCTGTTTTGCTTTTAAAAGGATGCTAATTTTCAAAATCCCTGCAGATTGATATCCAGCACAGATGTGCACAGCAGTAAGTGCACAATATGTAGGTATGCACCTTATCTTCCAAAGTAGCAGTTGAAAATGGCACTCGACCTAATTAGCTCTCAAAAAATGATTTAGAAAGACAGGAATTGGGAGGAGAGTCAGATCCAGGCAATATGTTACTAAATTTTGAAATAGAAACATCTCTTTTGTTGAGAGTCTTTAAAAAGATTCATAGGAGAGGATGGAATGATAAAACATCAGTCCATCAACCTCCACCTTTCTAAGGCTGAATGGTTAAGAATTTGAAGTGGGGCCTCCCTTCTGAACCATCCACTCCCAGAGTTTGCAAAGGGGTATATTTTCAGAGCCCCACCCCTTGACTTCACCCTGGTTTTATGGCTCCTTTAGTACCTTTAGTTTTCACACCTGGTGCTTTACTCATAGATCCTCAATTCTGACCCCATCCCCTGTTCTTAATCTTTGTCTTCACTCTGTTCCATGAATTTTCATTTAAAGGTCTGCACTGGGCTTCCTTTTAGAATTTGCTCTTTAAGACAATTTTCAGGAGATAATTTCTAGGCGATATAACTATATCTCCTTAGAAATGTCTGAGCAAATAATAATCAATGACAATGTTATTGATAGTTACTTTCACAAAACCCTAAAAATCCACAATTTTCTCTGGATATTCTGGGCTTTTTGTTTTTGTTTATTGTCATTACTTTTTTTTTTTTTTTAATATCAGGACTTCCTAGAAAATCTGGTTTTGTTAGTAGTTAGGAATGAGCATTGGAATGTGAACCAATAATACAGCAAGGTCACAGGGTTTCTTTCAATTCTTTAATGAGCAATCAAGTAACCTATAGAACAACAGGAGTAATAACACTAAGAATGAACAGGTGGAAACAAAGGAAGCAATTAAGAAATACCTAAAGAAGGAAAGATCAATGGTGCTAACTCCTCAGGAGGTCTACTGGGGTCATTGTAAAATTAGGATTTATGGCCACAGATGTCTTAATATATTTAAGAATGGAAATTTCATCAATAGATTAGGTGTGCTAAGATGAAGTTTGCACAGTCATTGACTAGAGCAGACAATAAAATGGTTACTGTGAGTGTCAACAACTTCCCTACACAACGCAAAGAAGGAATTAAACATCTGATTGGAGAAGAATGAAGGAGGTGGACCCCAGTCCTCCTGATAAACATCGAACAGGAATGAATTTGGAAGTAGCATTACATTTCCTTTGTTATTCTCTGCTCCATTTTGACCTACTCTCTCTTGACAGGTTTTTTTTGTTTGAATCTTATTTTCACTTACAATAAAATTCTCTCACTTGCCTTTTCACGTCTAACTTTAAGTTTTTTGGGTGTTTTTTTTTAATTGTGACCCAAGAACCAAGGCTTGGAGCTTCAGCTCCCCACTCTCCTGTGACTGTGAGAAAGTATCTGAAGTTGTTGCCATAAGATCAATTACATAAAGTCTTGTGATAACTGAAAAAAAAAAAATAAAGGAGGAAAGTCATTGAATTGCCACCTCATTCATACTACACTATCTTGTGTGTGCATAGATACACAAATACCAATGTTACTTAAATATATATCCATAAAAGCAAATTATATATTCTGAACTCCTAAGAAGTGCTAGTGGAACTTGGTATATAGTTCAGTGCTGAAGCTAGTGCTTAGCAGGCATAAGGCCCTGTGTTCCATCCTCAACACTGAATGAAAAGAAATTTCTAGCATGTCATAATTTCTTCAAAAACTACTTAGAAAGTCTTTCCCAATTTGAAAAATCACTGACATTGGATGCTAACTTAAGTTTGAGTTCTGGCCCTGCTCTTTATTAGCTGTGTGTCCATGGCAATCCCAGTAATCAATACAGAGATGGTAATAAGTGTCACCCCTTGGTATCCACTAGAGATTGGTTGCAGGACTAAAACCCTCAGATGCTCCAATCACTTATATAAAATGGCATAGTATTTACATGTAACCCACATACATTCTCCTGTATCCTTTAAATCATGTCTAGATCATTTATATAGCCTAATACAATATAAATATTATTTAAGTACTTGTTTATGGTAGTTGTTTAGGAATCAGTGGCAAGGAAAACATTCTGTGTTTGATAAGTAGAGATGTATTTTTTCCCAAGTATTTCTATCCATATTTGATTGAGTCCTCAGGTGCAGAACCTATGGACATGGAAGAATGACAGTATGGCAAAAGAAGATGGTGAGGGTTAAAGTTACACAATGCTAGTTAAATATGGAAAATATATTAAGATAACTTAATAAAAATCACTCCCTCCCTCTTTTCCCTGAAAAGCTCTTTCTCTATCTCTTTAAACCTAATTCTGATACTTAGACGGTCTCTGAGCCTTTACCCAGTTTTTTTCAGGTGTACAATTTCTGCTTTCTTCTTGTCATCCAAATTAATCATAAATTCGTATTTCAAGATGACTTATATTTTGTAATAAGACACAGATTTATTTTCATTATCAAAAAGAAGCCCCATCACTCCCCTGTTGCTATTCTTTTTACTCTGCAAAAAGATGCCCTTAACTAAAAAATATGCATGCTGGGATGATTTTCACAGATTCTCCTGTTTCACACAGAGGCACTTACTTTACCAGAATTATATTATCCAGCCATGAGAAAACATATCCCCATATTTCTATTACTTTGAATATGAGAATATATTTCTGCCCCTCTATAGATTTTAAGACATATAAAATTTTATGCAAAAGAAATTTTTATTATACTCTGCTATGACTAATTATGGAATTAGTTTTGTAATGAAGCAGTTGTGTTTTTTTCTCTTCATCATAGCTTGATATTTTTATTCTGTAATTCCTCTATCAATCTCATAAGCACATACACACACAGTGAGATGGCAAGAAAGAGAAGGTAGCTTATTTAAAATAATAACATTTCATAATAATTATTTTCATAATAGAAACTTTTTGAAATAACCTTTCTAAACTGGTCTTGAAACATTTGGATGTACAGACACATGCATTTTTGAATATTTTTAAGTTCTTCTTCCTGATTGGCACAAATAAGATAGATGCAGTGTTTGTCCTCTAGTTGATGGCTTGGGAATCTCTGCTTTGGAATTTCAACCAGGAACCTAGGGTTATGTTGGCTGCTGTTCAAACAGGGAAGCCAAAAAGCAGTTTGTTTCCATCTGGGTAAGTAGAATTTCAGTCTGTCACTACTGAGAGCAGAAATATATTAATAACCAAGAAGAGATCTCTGAAAACTTCAACAGAAACACAGTGAGAAAGTTATAAAACAAAGCAGTGATAGCCTGTTCAACTTTGCAGTCTTCCATAAGGCAAGGGGGATGCTGTGTCATGGAGGGTATTTATACACCACTCAGCACTTAAGAACTCTCTTTTCAGAGAAGCCTCCATCCTGGGAGAAAGCAGTGAATCAAAGTCACATTTGCTTTTTGTTGTTTAAAATAGGTTTGCACTTTGTTGATGAAAAAACTGAGGTTTGAAAGGTCTATTAACTTGGATCAAAGAGAGTTTCATCTTGAATATAAACAGTGCTGCTTTCCCAAAGGATGGGAGCATGTGGTGAACCTAGGACCTCAAAATTATATTACCACTGCCCATCTACTATCAAAGCCAACTGTTTATTTCAAATTAGGTATTCTGATTTGATTGGACATGTTTGAATGTTGCAAATCTTGTTTTTTATACCAGATTTAGTAAGAGAAAACATTCTTGCTTGCAAACTAATTACTTCTGACGCACATGTGTGTGATTTTTCTTTATAATCTGAGTTTAACTTCTACCATCTTGACTTCGCTAATTAAACTTTCCTTCCTGAGATTGGTATGCCTTGCCTCATCATAATTGTGTAAGGTGTTGGTTCTAGCAAATCACAGACTGAATATTAGGAATAGGGGGCTAAGTTAACACATCCCTAAACCTTAGAGAAATATGATAATGAAATGGGAAAAGATAAATGATATTTTAGCTTATTGAAGATTATTTCAAGAAAGAAGAAATGTGATGATTCCCTGAATTTTCTATTTTTTCCATCCTATTTGGTAATATATCAATAATATTCTAGCTATCCAGTAAGATTTGTATTTTTAACTGATTATATAGTCCTATCTCCCTCAGTAATCCATCCATGTGTTCATTTAATATGTTTACTATGCTTGTGTCAGGTACTGCAGCTATGGCAGTAAATAAGACACTTGGTCTTGGATTCCTCACAGTGTTCCCAGTCTCTGCTATAACCTGCTCCGTCATTGTCCATTTCCTATTGATTCCGGTTATTTTCTGGTTATGACCTCTTGTTTTATTGTCCATTTATGTCCACATACCTTTATCTTCCTCTGATAGAAAGCTTCAAGGATTGACTTGATTATCTTATTGATATCACCTGCACTGGACTGCAGACCCACACAGATCTGCCCAGCTCAACTTCTGGCTCAGTTCTCCCAGATCCTGGGGCCCTTAGCAACAGCAATCAGCCCAAGCATCAAAGTGGTATCAAAAAGGAGGTTGGTGGCAGAGTTGAGCACTTGGACCTTTATTGGTGGGGACTGGTGTCTATTAACAGCCTTATTTGGCTTCTGCTATAGGACCCTGTCTATGGAGTCCCTGTGAAAGAGAATCCCTTGATTCCCACATGGTTTTCAGGCCTCAGGAAAGATTGAATGGGGGATAATTGTAGCAATATGTGGGATCTCAAAGGTAATATTGTCCTTTTTCAGCTTTCTTCACTGTTTTTATTTTCCTTAGCTTGGAACTAAATCTCAATTCCAAATGTGTGAGAGAGAGCTGGCCTGGGCGCATCCACAGTACACAATGTGCAACAAATATCAGGTTTGTCAATCATATGGCCTTGGCCATAGTTCCATCTTGTAACAAGTTCCGCATTCCTGTGAGTAGCCACAGGATGCTAATAGAATAGTCACACCCTATACACCCTGTAGCCCTTGGAGGACAAAGGGCCTCATAGCATATATAACGAGGGACCTGAGCTCAATAAAAGCTCTCTTGCCTTGTTCTCTTGTGTGTGTGTGTGAGTGATTTTTCATCCGCGGCTCCCTTGCCGACTCGGTTTCCCTTTGTGCTGGCGCGGGCGCTGGCACAAATGCTTTATCTGGTAAGACTCACCGCAGAAATTCAAAAAATTCCACAGAAGTAGCAAAAAGAAAAGTCATGAAAATTACAATTTCATTATTCAACAAAATGTCATTCTCTCCAAGAAACAGGTTAGCACATTCATGCTAAACATTTCTGAAAGTAGTCCTAGTAAAAATCCCCTCCTACCATCACCACCATGAGACACACACACTGAATCAGAATTCAGTGAATTATTATTTAAAATAGAGCATAATAGCTATATAGCAAGTATTACACGCTGTTCACTCTTCTAAGCAAAAATTAGTACTATCTGTTTTACACATGAGGAAACTGATGTTTAAGCAATTTGTTCCAACTCCCACAGAAAGTAAATGTTGCATCCAGATCTAAACCCAGAAAGTCTGACTTCAGAGCCTATTGTCAAAACTGCTTCTCATTATTGCTTATCATGTGATTATTAAGGAAATAAGATTAACTAACTCCTGCATTCATAACATTGTGAAAAAAGATATGGAGCATCCACTCTGGCCAGTCACTAAGCTGATAGTTAATAATACATTCTTAATATAGTCTAATGGGTAATGGATGAATGAATATATCAATAGACATTTGTAGTTTAATAAGGACTATGATAGATCACAAAAGACCGTACCACGACAGTGATGATGTCCATGTCTACAACATGATGCTATGAGAGAAGAAAAAAAGAATTTTATAGCCTGTCTTCCAGAAAGTTGAAGCATGAGGTTTGTGATAGGTGAAACTATATAAAACTGATATTTTGTAAATACAGAACTTTTGAATGTTAGCAATTCATTATCTGGTTTATCCTAATATTTATACAAAAGGTGTCCTATAAATTTCATATACTGCTTATCAGCAAAGTTTTCAACTCTCTGATTTTCCATTGTATTACCTATTATGGGAAAACAGTACTTATTATTTTCCCCATTAGTTTAACATTTCAATTGACTAGGCAAAACTCAGAAAAAAAAATGTTCATGCAAGATCCACATGGTGGCACATGTGATAATTTCTATAGGAGTTTAAATAGGGTATTCATCCTCTGGGCTTGTGTCAGTGGCTTCTTACCAGAAAATTATTTGAAATAGATTTGGTTAGTTGAAGAGGAACACAATGAGGAATGTCACATTTACTTTTTCATTTTTTACAGTCATATTCTCTTAAATAGTATTAATATTATTTACAATTAATCACAAATTCCTCAGTGTTATGGTTTGGACGTGAGATAACCCCAAAAACTCATGTGTGAGAAAACACAAGAAGGTTCAGAGGAGAAATGATTGGGTTATGAGAGTCTTAATCCAACCAGTGAATTAATCCCTGATGGGATTAACTGAGTGGTAACTAGAGGCAGGTGAGTTGTGGCTGGAGAAAGTGGTTAATTAGGGGGCGAGGCAATGGGGTATATATTGTGTATCTGGAGAGTGGAGTTTCTCTCTCTGCTTCTTGATCTCCATGATGGGAGCTGTCACACACTCTGCCATGATGTTCAGCCTCATCTCGAGCCCTGAGAAATGGTGTCAGACTTTTATGGACTAAGACCTCTGAAACCGTGAGCCCTCAAATAAACTTTTATTTTTTTGGCACTGGAGATTGAACTCAGGGGCACTCAACCACTGAGCCACATCCCCAGCCCTGTTTTGTGTTTTATGTAGAGACAGGGTCTCACTGAGTTGCTTAGCACCTCACCATTGCTGAGGCTGGCTTTGAACTTGCGATTCTCCTGTCTCAACTTTCCAAAGTGCTGGGATTATAGGCTTGCACCACCGTGCCCGGCTTCAAATAAACTTTTCCTCCTTACATTTGTTCTAGTTAGATCCTTTTAGTCACACCAGTGAAAAAGGTGACTAAAACATTCAGTAAGTAACTTATATGTTACAAATAGGTCAGGAGGCTTGAAATCTGGAAGTTAGCCCAATTTCATCAGGCATTTCAGTGAGAAAATTGCAGGACTTTCTTTTAAAAGATTTGTGTGTGTGTGTGTGTGTGTGTGTGTGTGTGTGTGTGTTTATGGTTATGGACTGCATTTTTTTCTATTATGGGCTCATATGAGAGCAAACCACTTGACTACAACGGGATTTGCTTTCTTTCCTTGTAAGAGTGATAGAACTATGGTGTATTAGTCAAATTTTCATTGCTGTAATGAAAATACCTGACACAGACAATTTAAAGGAGGAAAGATTTTTTGTGGCTCATGGTTTCACAAGTTTCTGTTCGTGGTTGGCTGGCTGTATTGCTATAGGCCTGAGGTGAGGCAGAACATCATGAGAGAAAGGCATGATGGAAGAAGCTGTTCAGCTTTTGGGTGCAAGGAAAGAGAGCCAAAAAGAGAGGAAGAAGTTGGAGACAGATACAATTCTCAGGGGCAGGCCTCCAGTAACCTACTTTCTCAACCATGCCCCACCTGCCTGCAGTTTCCACCTTCTCCCAGTAGTTCACTCATATTGTTAATCAGTCAAATGGATTAATCCACTGATGAGGTTAGAGTTCTTATGATCCAATCACTTGCCAAAAGCTTCATCTCTGAACATTGATGCATGGGAAACAAAATTCTTCACCTCATGAGATTTTGGGGGATATTCCAGATGCAAACCATAACATGTAGTCTTTAAGGTTCCGATGAACTCACAGATATTCTGACTCATCTCTATTACTGAAATTGCCTCTGATAAATCTGTCACTCTTGTCTATCCATTCTCTTCAGAATCATCCTAATGTTACTCACAAAATCATACATAGGTAAATATATGACATTTGACCAAAAATGTATATATGTGTATAAAAATATGTATATAAGATGTACAAATCTAGATATGATATAGCCACATGTACACAGATTGTATGTATATGTATGAACTATATATATTCTATATAATAAAATTTTACATATTTCATATATACACAGTGATATATAAATATTTGTTTACACATACACTCTAAAAGTGGTAAGTAGCCAATTTTAACTAAAATGCCATAGATATGATCATGAAATTAAAGATGTAAGAGTTATAGGTTTTAAAATGTTAGAAAAATATTTTAGATAATAATCAGGCTGTAAATAGTTTATTTTCTTCAAAGACATACAGAACCCTTTCTACACAGCACACAGAGAAGAAAATATTTTCTGGTTATCCTTTGGTGAAAACACCACATATGTTCATAAGAATATAAGAAAGTTCAGGTCTTCTCAGTTTGGACAAAATATTTTTGAAGGAAAGAGATAGCTTGTACAATGTAAAAGTGTTAATAAAGGTCCTACATAAAAATTCCATTAAGAAGAGCTACAAAAAATGGAGAATATGTTGCCAATTGTATTTCAGTAATATTTCAAAGATATCACCTATCAATGTGAATTATATGTGATATAAAACAACAGCAAAATCCATATATATAATGTGGAACTAGGTGTTGAAAAAATAGATTCAGGAACAGAAGATTTTTCTTTGTTCCAATGAGATACCAGTTGTACTATCAATAAGGTATATGAATATGTGTGTATACACATCTGCCCATGAGTATGAATGCTCACACACACAGTATAGTGTGCACAGGGGTTTGTGTTCATCAGTATGGATGGTCATTTAATTGCACTGTCACTCAATGCACAGAGCACATTTGCCTAACGCTGATGTAGTTTTCCTTTATAATCCTTCATATAATTAATAAAAAAAGAAAATTTATTTAATATTTTTCAAAATTTTGTCCAAATCAATATTTTTAACAATCTCTTTAGAGAATGTCTTCTTGTAGGTACTCCCTCAGTCTCATAGATACTACTGCTTCTCTGCTTGTACATAATAATGCATCTGACTGCTTGGAGGAAGGAGGGCTCTTGTAACCTGTAGTATGGTGTGACAGAGCCCTTAAGTTCTTTCTATGGTCTTTGCTAGGTCCAGCCAAAGTGAGATTCGTGGCAGTGGTTGGCCTTGTGCCACCATTTGGCAATACTGAAATTGTGACAGAATCACTAGGACAATCTATGCCTTGCTTATCTGTGGCCAGGTCCCCTACCTGAAGAAATATAACTTAACCTCTTGCTCACTGTGTTGCCCAGTATCTGTCCATCTCCCTTTCTTCCCATGTCCAGCCCATCAGCCCTTTTCTCCAGACCTGGATACCATTGTCCTTGACATATGCTGTACATAGTGGGCCAAGGGAACCTATTCCTGTAAAGATGAAACTAATGTTATGTAGATTGCTAGTAGACCAGCTGTCATTATAGAATTTTTCTTGTTGACAGCAGGGAAATTAGTAGAAATTACTCCATCTATTTAAGATACAACAGTAAAATAGGCGTATGAGTTGTCTAAGAATAAACTGTTTCTAAGTTACAGCTTTCTAATCCTCAGGTTTTCTTCTTTTCACATCCCAATATACCTTGTAGGTAACACGCATTTTTATATATCTCATTTCATTATTTTTTACTGTAAAAGTTTAATGTAGTTGAAAGGAAACTGGACTTTGCACATATTATTTTTCAATCTTGGGCAATTAATTTAGCCTTGGCTAATTGGCATTGGTCTGTTCATCTATTAAATAGGCTTAAAGTCTGCCCCCAAATATGACTGTGAACATCAAGTGCACAAAAGACTGTAGACAAAATAATCAATGCATCTAATTCTATTTTCTCATTTATAACAAACTTATAAATATGTATTTTGATGTATGACTTGTAGATAACTTTTTAAAATTAAGCTTTAAAAGAACAAAAAGCCCTACCATATTATCATATCAGCAATCTTTGTGTTCCTTTACACACTGTGTCCATAATACACACTTTTACAGATACAATCAGATTACAAATATTTTTCATTTTTCATTTTTCATATAACTTCAGATAATTCTTTAATATTGCTATATAATCCTTACATCAATTAAATGGCTTTGCTTATTGAAGCATTATCATTAATATTTCTTTGATATTGAAGTTTTAGGTTATTTCTAAATTTTGTCTTATCAAATGATTTTTGTAATGATCAAAAACTCCATTGTGAGTCTATAACACACACACACACACATACACACACACACGCTTTTCTAATCTAAGTACCTATAACCTACAAAAGTGCCTCGTATGGAGAGGATTATACAGCAGCATAATTCTGTATAGTAATCTTTGAGTCCCTGGCATTCTTCTCCTTTACATATGCATTATCTAAAGCCCTTGGATACTTCTTATATTTTGATGTTTATTTAAGGTGTTAAACAAAGTTGTAATAATAATAGGACATCTCACTCTATTCTTTACCACTGATAGCCAGGCCTTCTCTTTCATTTTTAGCAACTGCTCAAACCACTGTAGAACTTTACCAATCCAGCCAATTATACAAATGTGTTTGAAGGGATAAAAAAGAAGTGAATTGGCTCTGGTGAACAGCACCTTGAGTTCTGCAGTGCTACAAACTTGAACTATAGACAGAAACTAATAAAGTTGTCAAATGGAGGAGTAGAGCCATATGCCATCTCACAAGCTCAGCACAAGCTCATGACACCCTTCCCTGGATGCAGGCATGCTGGGATTCACCTGCAAGGCCCCTGACATCTGTGTAGCAGTGAGGGGAGATTGGGAATGTACAAATGGCCAACCAGGCAGCTGAGCCTTGCTTGAAGCTAACACGTTTATCTGTCCTTGTTAAGCAAGTGTCCTTTTTTGGTTAAACATAATTAACTTCTTTCAAGTGTCAAGAGTGGTGTGGCTGTGTGCACTCTTAGGCAAGAGCATAAAGAGAACAATTATTCCATCTAGTTCAATAGAGTAGCTATAATTGCTCAGAAGTCAGATGGGAATAAGAAGAGGATGGCAGCCCTTTTTGAAGAGACCATCTATAAACATGAAACAGATGCAAAGACATCTCATGCACACAGTATTTTACTTAAAAAGAACTGGAAAGCTTCCAAGAGTAGTTTTCATTAGCAATAGAAAATTACAATCTTTTTTTAAAAGACAAATATCTGACCATGATAAATGCAAAATGGTACCTTATTACTATTTTAGTCTTTAATTAACCTACAATTTTCCCCTTAGTGGACTATTCCACTGAGTTTTCAGAGTTGGAGTTTATTTGGAAATAATCTCTTTATAGCTCCAAACCCATTTTACTGGTAAGACATCTGAGATGCAGAAAGTTAAGTGTCTTGTTAGATAACTGAAATAGGTTAGCATTGAGAATTCAAGTCTTTTGAAGCTTAGTTGTGTATAACTTCCATTAAGAAAAACTGAGCTGCACCAGAGCACCTGCTGACAAGTGGAAGCACAGGCCAAGGCCCAGGACCACTTCCGAGGACCTCCACAGGAGCCCAGCCAAGATTAGGCCCTAGACTGCTACCCACCAATTCTCTGACCCACAGGGGAACCCAGATACAGGTGCAAAATTGCTTACAGGGAGCCCTGTGGGAGACTTGGCCTACATGAGGCCTAGGACCACCCCCAGTTCTGTGCCAGAGCCCCTGCCAATCTGCTGGAGTGCAAGCCCAGGCCCAGGCCCACCATCTGGGAGCCCTGAGGGAGTCCAGGCTAAGATAAGCCCTACGACTGCCCTCACAGGTCTGTGTGAGAGCCCAGGCCTAGGACCACCCCTGCACAGAATGGAGATCCCATGCTGTTGCTTCCTTCCTGTATCCATCTTGGGACACTGCAACCATCCTCATAGCTCTTCCCATGTAATAGCCTCTACCATGGGACAATAGACAGGGCCTGGAGGCAGCGGCCCACCACAGTGCTGCATCTCTGATCAATCAGCCCAAAGCCATTCTAAGTCCCACACTTTTAGCCCCAACTCTGAAAGTGTATGCATCCATCTGGGGCCATCCCTACTGCCATCTTGAGTTACCTCCACTACTGTCGCCTACATGGGGCCCAGGACCACCATCTTTAGTGGCAGTACTGTCCATCTGGGGACACTTGCTGGGGACTGGAAGTGAACAACAAGGTGAAATATAGGTAATCTGTAGGTTCACTACAAGATTATAGGATAGAAACTGCAATATCTCAGATGGGCATTGCAAGAAAGGAAGATACATAATCAACATGAAATTGCCCCAAACGAACCAAAATACTACAATCATAGAATCCATTAACAGAATAGTTGATGAAATGTCAGAGAAAAAATTCAGATTGTATGTAATTAAAATGATCTGCAAATTAAAAAATGACTTAAGCTAGCAAATATAAGCAAAAATTAATTACCCAATGAAGAAATAAGAAAGCAAATAAAAGCAACCATTAATCACTCCAACAAAAAGATAAGAGAGCAAAAAAAGGCAACCACTGATCACACTAACAAAGAGATAGGGAACAAATATAGGTAGCAAATGATTAATTTAACAGCTATAGATTGTGCAAAAAAAATCAGAAATTCTAGAAATGAAGGAAACAATAAACCAAATAAAAAAGTCAATAGAAAGCATCACCAGCAGACTTGATCACTTGGAAGACAGAACCTCAGATAATGAAGACAAAACATACAATCTTGAAAATAAAGTTGACCATACAGTGAAGATGGTAAAAAATCATGAACAGAGCCCGGCCTGGTGGCGCAAGCCTATAATCCTAGCACTTAGGGAGGCTGAGACAGGAGAATCGCAAGTTCAAAGCCAGCCTCAGCAATGGCGAGGCACTAAGCAACTCAGTGAGACCCTATCTCTACATAAAACACAAAATAGGGCTGGGGATGTGGCTCAGTGGTCGAGTGCCCCTGAGTTCAATCTCCAGTACCAAAAAAACATGAACAGAACGTACAAGAATTATGGGATAGTATCAAAAGACCAAATCTAAGATTTATCAGTATAGAAGAAGGCACAGATTTTTCAAACCAAAGGAATGTGCAACCTTTATAATGAAACAATATCAGAAAATTTTGCAAAAATGAAAAGTGAATTGGAAAATCAAATACAAGAGGCTTAAAGGACACCAAATGTACAAAATTACAACAGATCTACAAGGTACATTGTAATGAAAATGCATAGCATATGGAATAAGGATAGAATTTTAAAGGCCACAGAGAGAGGAATTGATTACATATAGGTGAAACCAATTTGGAACTCAGCAGATTTTTCAGCCCAAAACCTTAAAGTCAGGAGATCATGGAACAACATACACCAAGCTCTAAAAGAAAATGCATGCCAACCAAGAATCTTATATCCAGCAAAACTGAGCTTCAGATTTGATGATGAAATAAAAACCTTCCATGATAAACAAAAGTTAAAAGAATTTACAGCAAGAAAGCCTGCACCACATACACAGCATTATGGCAAGATATTCCATGAGGAGGAAATGATAACCAACAATGAAACTATACAAAGAGAGGAATTACACCAAAAACAACAACAACAACAACAACAAAAAACAATCAAAGGAGAAAACAAGCACAAGCCCAGGTAAAAACCAAAAATAAACCAAAATTACTGGGATTACAAATCATATATCAATAATAACCCTAAATAATAATCCTGAATTTGAATGGCCTAAACATAGATGACTGGATTACAAAAAAAAAAAAAAGACCCAACAGTATGCTGCCTTCAAGAGACTCATCTCACAGGAAAAGACATCCACAGACTAAAAGTGAAAGGGTAAGAAAAAATGTATCACTCACCTAAACCATGTAAACAAGCAGAAGTTTCCATCCTCATATCAGATAAAGTAGACTTTAAACCAAAGTTAGCTAAAAGAGATAAAGAAGGAGATTTCATATTTCTTAAGGAAATCATACATCAACAAGACATAACAATCATAAATATCTGTGCCTTAAACAATGGGGCCTCTACGTATGTCAAACAAATCCTTCTCAATTACAAGAATCAAATAGACCACAACACAATAATACTTGGTGACTTAAACACAACTCTCTCACAATTGGATAGATCTTCCAAACAAAAACTAAACAAAGAAACCAGAGAACTCAATAAAACAATCAATAATTTAGACTTAAATTCCATCCATTTATGAGTGAATACACTTTTTTCTCAGCAGTACATGGATCTTTCTCCAAAATAGATCATATGTTATGCCACAAAGCCAGTCTTAGCAAATACAAAAAAAAGATACTACCCTGCATCCTATCTGACCATAATGGAATAAAATTAGAAACCAATGACACATTAAAAATTAGAAACTACTCCAACACCTGGAAACTAAATAATATGCTATCAAATGATGCATAAATAACAGAAGACATCAGGGAAGAGATTAAAAAATTCTTAGAGGTAAATGAAAACTCTGACACAACATATCAAAATCTCTGGGACACTGCGAATGCAGTGCTAAGAGGAAAGTTCATTGCATTAAGCTCATTCATTAAAAGAAGAAAAAGTCAATAAATGACTTGACTCTACATCTCAAAGCCCTAGAAAAAGAAGAACAAATCAACACCAGAAGAAGTAGAAAACAAGAAATAATTAAAATCAAGGCTAAAATCAACAAAAGTGAAACAAACAAACAAACAAAAATAATTCAAAGAATTGACAAAACAAAAGCTTGCTCTTTGAAAAACTAAACAAAATTGACAAACCTTTAGCTGCCCTAATAAAAAGCTGAGAGAAAACCCAAATTACTAAAATTTGTGATGAAAAAGGAAATATCACTATAGACACTACATAAATACAGAGGATAATTAGAAAGTATTTGAAAATTTATACTCCAATATAATAGAAAACCCTGAAGACACCAAAAAGTTTCTAGAGGCATATGATCTGCCCAAACTGAACCAGGAGGTCATACACAACTTAAACAGATAAAATTCAAGCAAGGAAATAGAAGATGCCATCAAAAGCTTACCAAACAAGAAAAGCCCAGAACCAGATGGATTCTCAGCTGAGTTCTACAAGACCTACAAAAAAGAATTAATATCAATATTTCTCAAACTATTTCATGAAATAGAAAAGGAGTGAATACTTCCAAACTCATTCTATGAGTCAAGTATCACCCTGATACCAAAACCAGACAGAGACACATCAAAGAAGGAAAATTTCAGACCAATATCCCTGATGAACATAGATGTAAAAATTCTCAATAAAATTTTGGCAAATTGCATACAAAAACATATTAGAAAATAGTGCACCATGATCAAGTGGGGTTTATTCCAGGTATGCCAGGTTGGTTCAACATATGGAAATCAATTAACATAATCCATCACATCAATAGACTTAAAAATAAGAGTCATATGATTTTATCAATTGATGCAGAGAAAGCATCTGACACAATACAGCATCCATTTATGTTCAAAACACTAGAAAAAACTAGGGATAGTAGGAACATATCTCAACTTTGTAAAAGCTATCTATGCTAAACCCAAGGCCAACATCATCCTAAATGGAGAAAAATTGGAAGAATTCCCTCTAAGACTGGAAACAAGACAGGGATGCCCTCTTTCACCACTGCCGTTCGACATAGTCCTTGAAACACTAGCCAGAGCAATTAGACAAATTAAAGAAATTAAAGGGATATGAATAGGAAAATAAGAACTCAAACTATCATTATTTGAAGATGACATGATTCTATACTTAGAGGATCCAAAAAAATCCCACCAGAAAACTTCTAGAATTAATAAATGAATTCATCAAAGTGGCAGGATATAAAATCAACACTCACAAATCAATTGCATTTCTATACATCAGTGGTGAATCCTCTGAAAGAGAAATTAGAAAAACTACCCCATTCAAAAATAGCCAAAAAACAAAAAACAAAAAAAAACAACCTTGGGAATCAATTTAACAAAAGAGGTGAAGGACTTCTACAATGAAAACTACAGGACACTAAAGAAAGAAATTGAAGAAGACTTTAGAAGATGGAAAAATCTCCCATGCTCTTGGATAGGCAAAATCAATATTGTCCAAATTGCCATACTACTCAAAGTGCTGTGTAGATTCATTGTGATTCCAATTAAAATCCCAATGTCATTCCTTATAGAAATAGAAAAGGCAATCATAAAATTCATTTGGAAGAATAAGAGACCCAGAATAGCCAAAGCAATCCTTAAGAAGAGTGAAGCAGGAGGCA
The DNA here is from genome assembly GCA_028644305.1 of Xerus rutilus. Classification (NCBI taxonomy): domain Eukaryota; kingdom Metazoa; phylum Chordata; class Mammalia; order Rodentia; family Sciuridae; genus Xerus; species Xerus rutilus. Next base: position 65,169,293 of record CM053402.1, read on the forward strand.
TCACAATACCAGACCTTAAACTATACTACAGAGCTATAGTAACAAAACAGCATGGTACTGAAACCAAAATAGACATGTAGACCAATGGTACAGAATAGAAGACACAGAGACAAACCCACATAAATCTTATACTAGACAAAGGTGACAAACACATACATTGGAGAAAAGATAGCTTCTTCAACAAATGGTGCTAGGAAAACTGGAAATCCATATGCAGCAAAATGAAACTAAACTCCTATTTCTCACCATGCACAAAATTCAACTCAAAGCAAATCAAGAACCTAGAAATTAGACCAGAGATCCTGCACCTAACTGAGGAAAAAGTAGGCCAAAACTTTCATCATGTTGGATTAGGCCCAGACTTCCTTAACGAGACTCCTAAAGCACAAGAAATAAAATCAAGAATCAATAAATGGGATAGATTCAAACTAAAAAGCTTCTTCTCGGCAAAAGAAACAATCACTGAAGTGAAGTGTAGAGAGCCTACATTCTGGGAACAAATTTTTGCCACACACACATCTGATACAGCCCTAATCTCCAGGATTTACAAAGAACTCAAAAAACTTAACACCAAAAAACCACACAATCCAATCAATAAATGGGCTAAGCAGCTGAACAGACTCTCAGAAGATATACAATTGATCAACAAACATATGAAAAAATGTTCAACGTCTCTAGCAATTAGAAAAATGTAATTCTAAGATTTTATCTCACACCAGTCAGAATGGCAATTATCAAGAATACAAACTACAATAAGTGTTGACAAGGATGCGAGTAAAAAGCCATGCTCATACGTTGCTGGTGGGACTGCAAATTGGTACAACCAATCTGGAAAGCAATATGGAGATTCCATTCCATTACTTGGAATGGAAGCACTATTTGACCCAGCTATCCCACTCCTTCATCTGTATCCAAAAGACTTAAAAACAGCACACTACAGTGATGCAGCCACTTCAATGTTTATAGCAGCTCAATTCACAATAGCTAAACTGTGAAACCAACCCAGATGCCCTTCAGTAGATGAATGGATAAAGAAACTGTGGTACATATACACAATGGAATATTAATCAGCAACAAAAGAGAATAAAATTATGGCATTTGCAGATAAATGGATGGTTTGGAGAATAGCATAGTAAGTGAAATAAGCCAATCCCAAATAACCTAAGGCCAAATGTTCTCTGATAAATGGATTCTGATCCATCACCGGGGATGGAGCACAGGAAGAATGGAGGAAATTAAGTCAAAGAGGAATGAGGGAGGAGGGGGCATGGGGACAGTACAGATGGTGTAATGAGATGGACATCCTTGCCCTAGCTTCATGTATGACTGCATATATGATGTGATTCTACATCATGTACAACCAGAGAAATGAAAAGTTTTGCTCTATCTGTGTACAATGAATCAAAATGCATTCTGGTATTATGTATACCTAAGTAGAATATATATATATATAATATCTGAATGTAAAAAAAAAGAAAAGAAAAAGAAAAACTGAACAGAATCTCATTGAAAAGGCATTGGAAGTGGAATTAGGGGATTTTTTTTTTTTGGTACCAAGGATTGAACTCAAGGGTACTTGACCACTAAGCCACATCCCCAGCCCTATTTTGTGTTTTATGTAGAGACAGGGTCTCTCTGAGTTGCTTAATGCCTCACCGTTGCTGAGTCTGGCTTTGAACTTGCGATTCTCCTGTCTCAGCTTCCCAAAGTGCTGGGATTACAAGCGTGAGCCCCCGTGCCCAGCTGGAAGTAGGGGATTCTGAAGTCTCCATCTGTGTATATAAAATTTAAATATCTTCAAACTAACCCCAATGTGGGGTGGAGGATGATTCAGGGTGGGGTTAGTTGTAGATAAAAAACATTGGACAGGAAAGGGAGAGCACTGCACCCAAGAAACAGATGCATGGATTTATTATACATTTCTCTCCATATTTTATGTTAAAAGTGCTCATAATAAGAAATTGTGAAAATGCCTTTGTTAATAGTGGTTTTATATTCAAACCAACCTTAAGACCCTTCATTTGTGGAGTCATTGCCTGAGTCACTGTTGCCTGAGTTGTTAATGTTGATATTAAATAGAATAATAATATTCCAACCAATTGGTGACTTAGCAATCATACACTCCAATAAGTTTCTAGACCTGTCTTTCTAAGTTAGCTGTCCATAGTTGATGAAAAGACGCTCCTACCTCTGCTCCATCAGGGCATGGGTCATGAATGCTTCACCTCATGCCATTTCTCTGCTTGTTCTCCATCTAAGCCCCGCTTGCCCTCTTTCTTAATCATCTAAGGTGATACATTCTCTTGCCCATCCAGTTGAATGCTGGGTACATTCCCAGTGGTGAGAGCTCTTAGGGCAAAGGTAAGAGCCAGAGCATCCTGGGTTTTGAGGTAGTATCACTCTCCAGATCATATCCTCCAATGTTCTCATCCACTCTGCCTCTTTGCTTTACATTCAGTTGTGGGTTTCAGCATCTGCTCTTTGTAACACTCTGTCACTGGCTGGTGATTTGTTTGTAGGTGCTCCTTGAACTGACTTGAAAAAACCCATCTTTGCTTTGGGCTCCCTCCTGCTAAAGCAGGATGTTCTATATAACATGGTCTCTGTTCACTCCCAATAGTAACTTCTGTCCCCAAAACACGACAGCTCACCTTCTTCCCTCTTAGCTGACTTAATAAGCTTAAACAACTTGGCAGAGATTTTCTTGAATGGCACAGACTTCTCTTGTCATCCTTTAGTTTTTGTTTCTAAAAACCTTCCTTAGATTAGTTGAACTACTAGTCAGACAAACTACAAAGTTCAGGATTAATATCCATTCATTCAATCAAGAACAAAATGGGTAAATACTACACGCCAGTCACTGCTGTAGATGCTTGAGATATACTAGGGAAAAAGAAATCAAAACAAAAAAGAAATGATCTTTACTCTCTTTGAATGCATATTCTACTAGAAGGAAAAATGAAGTGAGCTACTAAGTGAGCAAAATGTGTAGTGTTGTTTGAAGAGGGTAAGTGATACAAAATTGTAAAGCAGAGTGAAAGGCACTGGACGTGGTAGGTGGTGACAGGCTGCAGTAGGAATCTGGTGAGCATGGTAAGCTCATTGAGAAAGCACTATTTGTGTAAGGACTGAAGGGGGTGAGAATGAGCTATGTGGGTGTTAGTGGGAAGAGTGATTTAGGCACAAGAAGAGTGGATGAGTGTGAGTGGCCATTTGAATGGCAGGGAGGTCAGTGAGGCACAACTATTGAATGAGCACAGTAAAGGTTAGGAGGAGAAGAGGACATGAGGCCAGGAGGCAGGTGACTTGGCACATTGGAAATAGTGAAGGAACTATAGATTTTCCCCACATGGAAAAGAAGACCACCGCAGTGTTTAGATCAGAGGAACAGGATGACCTGACTTAGATTTTAAAAGGATCACTATGGCTTCCTGCATACTTAGGAAGTTAAAGAAAATGATACAAAGTTGGTATGAGTTAATGGGTTGGAGATTTAATTAACTGTGTTGGATGGGTCATGTGTAGTGACAACCAAAAGCAGATCAAATTTAGTTGATTTAGTACCAGTACTTCAACTAAAATGAAAGTTAAGTTATACTAAATGTTGAGTTGAGGTGCCTGCTTTCATCTTTATCACCTGTCCTGGACATACTGGTAGTTATAAGGGTTCTATATAGCTACCAGTTATAGCAACCTGTACTTGTGAGAGCAAAGGCACAAAAGATTTGGATGTTCTACAAATCAAGTAAAGGCTAGTGTCAAAATATTTTCCAACAAATCTTTGGCTCAGGAATTTTGCATAGATTCTGGCAGATGAGAGTGGTCATTAAAAAAAGAAAAAAAGAGTCAATTTGCTGGTAGTAGAAGTAGATAAATTTGAAGCCAGTTTGTTTCATATGAGTCTTTGCATTTGAACAGATATATGAATGATACTGTGGAAAAATTTTTAAATGTGCTGGATATGTAGTAAGGGAGCAGTAAATACTCATTTAATTGAATTGGATTTTAGCCAAAATCATGTATCATATGCATTGACAGGAAAACAAGCCACCCATTGCTTGGAGCATCTGAAAAGTTGCCCTGGCAATGCTCATGTATTTAGTGATCACATTGATCCTACATCATGTTGATTTCCTACAGAGTTAATATTTCACTTTTCCAGATTGTAATGTCAGCACAATTACACATCTTTCTGCTTCTTTCCCAAAAATATCATCACAGATCAAGTCCAATAGCTCAAATGCAGAAAACCTATAACTAAATTAAAACTCTGTGTTCCATTTTGACAATTGAAAAAAGGGTTAATGCATTGAATACTGCTCTTGGAATTAGTTTCACTCAGGCCATTTTATTTTATATAAAATAAGTAAAATTATATAACAAAATATATAAAATAAAATAAAGTTTGATATTTAGGCTTTGGGGTGGTAAATATTATTTAGGAAGCTTAAGGAGGTGATATTAGATATTATACAACTTACTTGAAGACAAAGATTTGAAGATTCATAAGTCTTAGGAATTCCAAAGCAACGCAGCCTCTGTTCTAATACAGTTCAGAACTGCTAGTAGTAAACTGGTTGATCCTAAGAAAGTGACAACTTTTCTGGGCCTTAAAGTCATCTGCCAAAGAAACATAATGCTTTTGAAAGTTGGGATAAAGGAATGAGATTCTTTGCTTAAACAAGAGTATATATTAGCCAGAACACACTAGAAGCTAAGGGGTGTTCCAATATGACAGTGTGAGAATATAACTATGGTGACTGGTAAATAGCCCCTGCCCTCTACCATCCTAATGTTCCTCACTTGGTGGCCACCACTACCTCTCCCTTGGGACCTTTTCTCACTAGTCAGTGTTCATTATGCTTATCTAATACATACTAACATTCTGTGTGTGTGACTGTGAGTGTGTGTGTGTGTGTGTGTGTGTGTGTGTGTGTGTGTTGCTAGGGGTAGAGCCCAGAGCCTCGCATATGCTAGGAAAATACTTTCTCACAGAGCTGCTACATCCCCAGACCCCAATATTTTTTTTTATCATTTCTTTATAATAACATGTACATAATGGACCTCCAGTAAATAGTGACCAACTGGTTCATAATTCATGTGGAAGTATTTTAAATAGAAGTGACATATGATTATTAAATATGATTTTATGTTCACAAATACGTGATCAGTTTTCAGATATTTTCCCTTTGAATAGATAATGTTTAACATCTTTTCTGTTAGAATGCACACTGACACATTGATGAAAGAGAACAGGAGCATGAGTCAAACCAGCCCAAACACGACTACAGCCATAGGCCAAAGCACCCTAGAGATTCCAGCATAGCCTATAGGAAGCCAGATGCTGAGGAAACACGTTTCACTCCTGCTCATTTCATTCTTAAGTGACTAATTAGCCTTAGCCCACACAGCGTAAATTATTCCCTGAGAAAAGATGCTGTGACTCTTTCAGTTATATGTAAACTTCAGCCTCTGTAGTCTCATGTCTGTTGGTATGTACTGCATCCTGCGCTATCGTTTTCTTCTCTGCATCCCTCCATTCTTTCCTGTGTTCACGTCTGGAGTTACCTGAATGGCCCTATCACTATTTGGATGCCAGTAATCAATTGAAATTTAGCAAGTCCAAACCCAGCTTTGGATCTGATATGCACCCTCACCTCCTCCCACTCTTAGTAAATAATAACCATTTCATTCCTGGTTTCCAGGGATAATACACCTTTGAACTTCCTTGCTTTCTCTCAATCTCTCTCAGCACATCAATACAGCCAACCATTTTGCCCTACAAATTATCCTAGAAACTGAAAAATCTTTCTGACACTATCTCTAGCTTGGTTCACTATAGGAGACCATTGAGTGTAAGTGCTTCTATGTCATGAGAGCACGTGGCATGTTTTCTCATTATCTTCCCTTGGCTTTCGATCTCACTTAGAGGCACATCCAAATCCCCTGTAATGGTCCAGAAGGTCCTCTGTGCTCCAAGTCCTTCTAGTGTTCTCCTTCTTTGCACTGATCTCTTTTTCCCCCAACCATGCAAGCACAAGCTTTTGAGCATGAGTCAAACCAGCCCAAACACGACTACAGCCAAAAAATGTAAATAGACATAATAACTTGATTCTATTTATTTTTATGTGGTGCTAAGGATTGAACCCAGTGCCTCACACATGCCAGGCGAGCACTCTACCACTGAGCCATAACCCCAGTCCTTCACTTGTTATTCTTTCTGCACTGAACTTTCTTCTCTCTCATAGCCTTCCTTCCCTCTGGTCAAATGTCACCTAAAAATAAGGTCTTTCTTTACCACTCTATATAAAAGATCAAGCTACACAACCCATAGTTCAATGCATTTCCTGCCCTGGGCTTATCTTTTCCACAATTATTACTATTTTAAACATTATATATGCACTTTGAAACACTTTATGAAACATCATATATGCATATTTGATTGTCTACTTGAATAAGCAACAGGAAAGGAGGCAATTCTTTAGAACAAAGCCTATTGCATAGTAGTTAATCAATAAATGTTGTTAAATGATTATACCAAATGTTTACCATTTATCACAACTTGCTGTGTCCTAGAGATGCAGAGATATTAGAAAATGGTCTTTTCCTCAGAGGTCTCACAGGTTTCTCTCCATGGGTCAGGTCTGGGAACAGGAAGAATTGTGCCCTTCCATGTATCCTACATACACTATATATTGGGTTATTTTCTCAAGGTTAATTTTTTTTTTTCAATTTACCTACCTGAGTACTCCCTCAAGTAAATGGTGCTGAAATTAGATATGGTTCTGTCCCAAAGGTAACTGTGTTCTTTAGATAATTTTGAAATTAAAAGTGGAAAAAATGATTAAATTTGTCCCTTCTTACAAATGTGTTCAGAAAAACTGATTAATTCTAAATCAGCTTGATAATAATCATGAGCTAATTAGAAGAATAATTGAGAAAATTGGAGTAAATTAAAACTGAATATGTATGCAAGACAAGTTTATTTACAAAGTTTGATTAAAAGAGAAGGAAATGAAATTGTTGAATGTTAGTGCTGGCTATGCTTCCTTCAAGAGTTGTTTATTGCAGCTACTGATGTTGGCTATGGAGAATCCTAACTCCAAATGTAACCCTAACTCTTTATTCATGGGTTCTTTATCCATGGATTCAGCCAACCACAGATCAAAAATATTTGAAAAATTATTGCATGACCTTACTTATACATGGAATCTGGAAAAGTTTGTCTCCTAGAAGTTGAGAATAGAAAAGTGATTACCAAAATCTAGGGAATGTGGGGCAGGGAGGAGAGAGATGGGGAAAGGTTGATCAAAGGGTGTTAAGTTTAAAAACATAAACAAAATCGAGTATAATATTTGGTCATTAAGAATAATGTACTTTATATTTCAAAAACACAAGAAAACATTTTGAATGTTTTCACCACAAAGAAATTTTAAATGTTTGAGGAGATAGATATGCTTACCCTGATTTGAACATTACACAATGCATACATTTATCAAAACATGCCATGATACCCCATAATTATGTACATTTTATGCAATTAATTTTTTTTAAGTTTAAAAAAGAACATATTTGAGAAAATGCATTTTTATTGTGTTTATACAAGATTTTCCTTACCTTTATTCCCTAAACTATACAGTATAATAACTATTTATATAATATTTATTTTGTATCAGATATTATTAGTAATCTGGAGATGATTTAAAGTACACAAAATTCAAACACTACACAATTTTAAAAAAAGGGCTTCTATAAGGGACTTGAGCATCTGTGAATGTTCAGGGTCCCGGAACCATTCCCATGGACACTGTACAAGGAGAGAAAGAACTTTGGTCAACATGAAGAAGAGGTCACACCAATAGCTCTTAACTTACCACTCAGTGTTTGAATCCACGGCAGAGCTTCAATCAGGAAGTATGTCTTAAACCATTCCTGAGATGAATGGACCATTATTTTTAATTAGAATGCTCGGTCTTTTCCTAAACAATAACATCAGATAGCCAGTGTCTGAAATTAGTCTTTACAACATAAACTTTATTAATTTGCAAAAGAAATCCTCTTTGCCATTTTTTCCTACAGATTTGTAAAATTGCTATTTTACATTGCCAATGAATTCTGCAAATCAAAATAAAATTATTTGAAATGCTAATATTTTTCTGTATTCCTGATTAAGTCAACCAGATTAATTTTGTACTTACTTGCAATTTATAACAAAAATCTTTATTCATTTTTGTCATTCAGTCTACTTGGTACAGTTGCTAAACATTCCTATCAATATTGCAGATAAGATGGAGCACCCGATTAATCCAAATATCTAAACATAATTTGCCTGATCTTGACTAATTTATCTTGTATTGACAAATCAAAAGTACTTAAGAAATAAGCATACAAAATGTTACTCACCATCTTGCAAATGTCAACCTTATTGGAAGGCAATATTATGTGTAGAATGCTTGCTTAATTTAAATTTCCAGCATAATTGAAATATGTTTTAATAAATCTTACATATTAAAAATAATCTGGTTGCAATAGTACAAGAAAAATTAGAATCATTTGATAGCATTCTCATTTAAATACTTAGCACTCTGCTTGTATTCAATGATTATATCAAGCAAATCCTCCAAATTTGCAGTAAAAATGTAATTGCCTGAGAAAAAATATAATAAACAACAAATATATGTAGTCTGCATTACAACTATAGAGCTAGTCAATAACAAAATAATTGATAGTAGTTATTATTTGATAGTTTAGAGTTACAATTTGAAACTATTTACATTGCAGTTATGTAAATTTATGGTTTGGTTTCAAAACATCACAGTGTTATAGAATTCAGTCCTTTCTAGCTCTTAAAGGCACAGAATAAAATTATAATATCAAATTCTTTTTTCCCACGTTTATTGCTGCATTATAGTTGTACATAATGATGGAATTTGTTGTTCCATGTTTGTATATGCACACAATATAATGATATATTTTGGTGAATATCACTCACCAGCATCAAATTCTTTATTGCTGTTAATTAAGGAAAAGACAATCTCCATGGGAAAAAAAAACATAAATCCAATATAATTCCATGTATTTTCTCCAATTCTATCCATGTATTTGTTCCTTGGTCATTACTTCTCATGACAAGAAAGACTCAATTCTTGTTGACACCTTTCATTTCATGTCCAGCTTACACCACCTAGCTGTTTTCTCTTCCCAAGTAGAGTTTGGTAGACAGAACATTCTTGAGTTTTCATCTGAACCTTCCAGACAGAACTATACTTCTCTCTTGGCTTTGTACATGTACCATTACTAAGTACAAACTACACTGTCACTTTAAAATTAGATGACCTGTTTCTTCTCTTGCTAATGAGATCTAGAAATATGTGATTCAAGTGTTCATCACCACTGAAACCCCAGAACAAAACACAGCACCTAATACTGAAAGGCAATTGAACACATTTGATAGACAATTAAGGAAACAGAATTGGATCGAGTTTGTCAAACAAAAATGTGTTTCAGTATGTTTTAGAAGGCCCTTTAGTATCTATTTATTCATCCCAATGATGCTATGCCAAAGTTTGTGCGCTTGGAAGAGTAAATAAACATCTCATAGACTCCACTGATGGAAAGCAAGGAAGATCCCTATGAACAAAGGCCACCATTTCCCAACTATTCCCCAGTAACCTGACCCATGGAGAATGCTCAGCCCATATCTGGCAACACAAAGGTAGGCTTTCTTTCAATGGTCTTCAGATCTTGTGGAAGGGGGATGGGGGCAGGAAAGATGGTGGAATGAGATGGACATCATTGCCCTGGCTTCATGTATGATTGCATATATGGTGTGATTCCATATCATGTACAACCAGAGAAATGAAAAGTTGTGCTCCATCTGTGTATAATGAATCAACATGCATTCTGCTACCATGTATATCTAAGTAGAATAAATAAATTAAAAATAAATAAATAAAATATAAAAAGGAAAAAAAATATTATGGAAGGTTTAGTGCTCTTATAGTATGCAGTCCATCCAGGAATACTGGATTTCTTCTACCAAGAAGTTGTTTTCTCTGGCACATCACTTCTTACATATACTCTAAAACAAATTTATACTAAAAAATTAAATTTATGGGTAAAATATACCGAAAAAAATTTACATGTTACATATAAATGAGTAGACAGGATATGGAGACAAGTAATTCCTGGTAAACTTTAGACTTTCGATAACCATGGGCTTCCTTATCAAACATGGTTTCTCTCATGTGAGCCCAATAAGAATTTGGTCCCTCTTATGCTCCAAGAAGAGACTCCTCTGTCCTGTAGTGAGTAGGACTTGCAAACTATACAGCTCCATCTCCACAGAAAGCTCCAGTTGGCTCCCTATGAGGGGCGAAGAACCACATTCTTCAGATGAATGGGCCCCAGCTTACCAGTCTTTCTTCAATGACTCCTTGTATTCTTGCTGGATGCATAGACTCTGATGGTCTGAGACTCTGAGCCAACATTGCTGAAACTATTAGGGAACAGTTTTGCTACACAAGCCTTCAGTGTGCACTGTTACACACACACCACTTCTGTCCTCATTCTGAATCCATGTGTTCACTTTCTTTTCTCTTTTCCGAAGAATAGCCACTGAGTTCCTACAGAGAAGTGAACAGAAGAAGGTATGACCCCTGCTTTTATGATTTATATTTCCTAGACATGGACTGTATGCCTCAATGTGTCTTGACTCACTCTATTTTCTCTCTTCCCTTTATGGTTTTGAAAAGACTTAGCACGAATTCTCATACTTGTGGAACAGTGTGTGTGTATATGTACCTATGTGGGTCTGATGCCATGACCGCTTCCAAACACATGCACCCATATGTACGCACACACATACAGAGGCATTCTCCTAATACAGTAAGCAGGTTTTTATTCTTTTCCTCTTTATCATATTTTGTAGCTACACATGGATCACATTTTCTTTATCTCCACTTGTATGTAAGACACTTTCTTGAACATAGAAATTCTTCAAGGAGCATTTGACATGTGATATATAAATAAATAAATATGGAATTAAAATTTGTCATTGTTCACTCATAGCGAAACAATGAAAATATTTTTAGAAATTCCATAGCTTGCAGTAGGTTAGTAATTCTAAATATTGAGTATGTCTGCCTGGGTGACAATTATACTTCCCCAGCATCTTGAGAGAAGGCTGGGCCATCTGACTTGTTCAGGCAATGAAACAGATTGCAAGTGGTGTTCCTGAGCAGAACTGCTAGAAACAGCTGTGTGGTTCCATCATCTGTGTTTCTTCTCTGTGCTCTGAGACCAGTATGTTCCACGTCGGGGAGGAGTGGGGGGTGGGGGGTGGGGTCACCATATTTTAGAGTCCAGGAGATATGGAACCTTGGCTAAACTCTTGATGACATGAGCCAAGGGCAAGAAATAAAACTTTACTGTTTGAAGCCATTGAAATGTAGGTGTGTTTTATTTGTAATTTTTTATAACTGAAGCACAGTCGAGTCTAAGCCAACTGATTAATGGTATAGCAGGGACTTATAAATTTGATGGAGGAATTGCTCAGAGTTGCTAACAATCTGAGAGAACTGCTTAAAGGAAGAAAACTCTTATTCCTGGAGAACCCACTGGGCATCAAGTATTAGAAACTCTTAATACTTGTAGTTCTTACAACCATATCCAGGTAGGATCTGTCTTGGCTTCCATGAGAAACGTCAAGCAATAATAGCAATTACTTTTGAGATTTTACTGCTTCTTCTGTTATATTTTAGTCTTCACAATGATCTTCAAGTCAGTGACTTACACAGGCCTGGAGACCTTACTCCTGAGTATTTCTGTCCTTAGGTACTTATGAGTTGTGTGTGTCTGTGAGCACGGGTGCTAGGAATGACAAAACGAGAAATATATATGAGAATATATACTTGATTTCTGTCACCCAGGTCCTGATAAGGAGCTCCTAAAACATTTGGAGTGTTTTGACTCAAAGGAGTGAGATGAGCATGTGTTGTTATTCATAATAAACTCTTTTCAACTATACTTGAGTTTATGTTAATAAGTTAACCCTTGGAGGATGGAGCTGGGAGGATGGAGCTGGTTGCCAGGGAAACCAACCCTGGGATTAAAGGGTTTAAAATTTCAACCCCACATGCTCACCTCCTGGGAGGGGAAAAGGGCTGGAGTATGAATTAATAAGCAAAAGCCAATGATTTAGTCAATCATGTCTACATAATAGAGCATCTATAAAAATTTTAAACAACAGGATTCCAAAGGTTTCTAGTTTATGAACACCTGGAAGTCCTGAACAGGTGGTACACCTGCAAGGGCATGGAAGCTCTGCTTCATACCCCCACATTGTCCTATACATATGCCTGATATTCTGTATCCTTTGCAATGACCCTTATAATGAACAGGTAATAAAAAACTATATCCCGGGGTTTTAAAAAGCCTTTACAGGAAATAAAGTGAGAGAAGACATTTATGGGGACCCTAGATTTAGAGCCTATTTTTCAGTACAGGTGACAACCCAGGACTTGGGGTGGTATCTGCAGTGGGTAGGCAGTCTTATGGGTCTGAGCCCTTGAACTGTGAATCTGAACTAATTCCAGAGAATTTCTACAAAAATTTACTGCTGGGAACACAGTTGGTGCCCAGAAACAAATGGAAAATTATTTGGCATGGAAAAAACTCACACTTGCTATCAGAGGTATTGTGAGTATGCAGGACAACAACAGATTTTCTTTTTATATGGTTACTGTGGAGAAGACTTACAACTCAGGGCACCTATGCATTTTGTAGAGTAGTTCAAGTTTCAGTCCTGCATCAGATTTTTTCATGTGTGAAATGGTCAGTGATGCTTCCAACATCATAATACAATTGCAATAAGAAACATCAAGTACTACACATGAGAATTCTTTGACAATACAGTCTCTTCTCTAGAAGTTAGATTCCTCAGTTACTGACAGAGGGAAAGCAGTTACTGACTACTTCTGGTAGTTCCAAGGTGTCACCAGAAGCAATGTTTCAAAAACACATGTCCCTGGTAGAGAAGAAAGAACAAAAATTAAAAATTAATATGATTTAAATTCTAAACTTCCAACCAACCATAATTTTCCAATATCAAAGAAATTGGAGAAAAATGTTTCATGGACTCTTTCTAGTAAATAAAAAGAGGGAAACTGCAAAATAAAAAAATGTAGCAGTTAGTGGCATACTGGCTGAAGCAAACCTTACTTGGAATCACCAGTGCATGGAATCAAAAAATCTCTTAGAAATTTTTTTTTTTGGTACCGGAAATTGAACTCAGGGGTACTTGACCACTGAGCCACATCCTCAGCCCTATTTTGTGTTTTATGTGGAGATGGGGACTCAATGAGTTGCTTAGCGCCTCGCCTTTGCTGAGGCTGGCTTTGAACTCAATTCTCCTGTCTCAGCCTCCCTAAGTGCTGGGATTACAGGCATGTGCCAATGTACCTGGCTTATCTCTTAAAAATTTGCAGACCAACAATTTCATTTTATAGAAGGAAAACTGAGGCCTGATGAGAGGACAGTAACTTGTTTTAGTCAGCTTTTTCTCTGCTGCAATTAAAAGATGCGACCAGAACAACCATAGAGGAAGTTTATTTGAGGGCTCATGGTTTCAGAGGTCTCAGTCCATAGATGGCTGGCTCCATTCTTGGGGCTCAATGTGAGGCAGGACATCATGGAGGAAGAGTGTAGGAGAAGGAACCAGCTACAATGTGATCAGAAAGTAGAGCGAGACACTACACTCCAGATACAAAATACATACCCCATAGGCTTACCCCCAATGAACCACTTCCTCCAGCCACATCCCACTGCTTCCAGTTACCACTCAGTTCATCCCACCAGGAATTAATTCACTGATGAGGTTAAGGCCATTACCCAATCCTTTCTCCCCTAAACCTTCTTGCAGTGTCTCACATGTGAGCTCTTGGGGAACACCACATCTAAACCATAACATTTACCCAGACTCAATCTGGTGATTAGTTCACTTCAGACAGTTTAACAAACCTTAGGACATCAGCACTTTCTTGAACTTGATTTTATACCCTAACAAAATAGTGCAAAAATAAATTCCATGTTTTGTGTTCCTAGTTATAATGCAGGTAGCAGTTTGAACTTAGAGATCCGAGTTCTCTGCTACCTGAAATACATGCCTAGAAATCCACATCTTTTATTTTCTCTAGCATTTGTCCCTTTACATTCTAATTCATTCCATCATGCAGGGAACTGAATTTAGACTACAAATGGCACCATATCAGGAAACAAAAGTATTCCTTAGAAGTGTGTCTTTGTGTTTACCTTTGATAAGACTGTCTTTCAAATCTTGATTACATTAGATCAGTGGTCTAACTCGAGAGCTTAAAGAACAAAATCGTTACATGCCAACATAGCTAATAGGCCACCTAAACAGAGGCTAAAGTTTTAATGAACATTAAGATGCTTATTCTGAGTTAGGATCTAGAAAAAGGATTAGTGAGTATTTTAAGTGAACAAGGTGAAGATGTGCATTTATTCAAGGCATCAAAACACCTGATTTCCTTTGAACTTTATAAGGCACTTCAAGTATAAAGCAGGACCACTGACTAGTTAATACTGTAATTATTTGCAAAAGTCCAAGTACTGTTAAAAGATGTATCTTTATGATAAGAATTTTAATAATCATCATCATAATAGAAGAAAGAGGTTGGTACTCTAACACGTCAGTATAAATTTTCTGTGAGAATATTAATCAAAACTTAAAAGTTGGCTTGTCAAAGGGAACTCAGCATAGGGCCAGTTGGTGGACAGTCATGATTGCTACACCTGGAAAGGGTGATTCAATACTCCTACACAGTGAGTGCTTGTTAAATGACACAATGAAACACACAGGCATGAATTTGTACAAAACTAAATCTTAGTCCTGGCCTCTCTCAAGCTTCTGTCACATATTTTCTTCATTTTCATCTTCAATTTTAATCTTCTCTATTCTATTCTTCCTGCTTATTTACCTTGGCCAGTTTTATTCCTTGACTTCTTCCAAGTCAATTCTTGTGTGTGAATACTTTCTTAGAAAATTATGAACCTGCCCTCAGGGCATAAGACCCATTTTGCTGCAGTAGCCTTCTCTTACAATTGGTTTTCATGATCATCTTCCCTTGGTCACATCTTTCTAGAATGAAGGTTTTATGTTACACAAGCACATACAGATGGATCTTCCTATCTCAGTTTTTTAACTCACCTGATTCAGGGAGCATGATTGTCCTCCTTGAAGGGTTACATGTAAATTTCCTTTCAGGCTCCCCAGTCACACTGTTATGACAGCTTGGTTCAAGGAGATGAATGGGACCAAATATCTAGTTATCTTTTTCTGTGGGAACGTTTCTGGATACTGAGTACATAGGCCAAGAGTAACCTTTTAGGATAGAATTTCAAATTTCAGTAGTAGTTCAATATATATCATCTATAAGAGGAAAGTGACTTATAGCCATCCTCAATGCTGAGCATATGATGAGATCCACACCCATGAGCATATAACCATAGGCACACACCACAGCTTTTAGAGGATGGATTTTGCATTGAGAAACCATAGTTCCTGCCCTCAAACCACAGTCATAGAGGTGTATTGCATTATGCTAGAAGCTCAAGAAGCTCCAGTTGAACATGGGTTAGTTTTTAAGATCAAACTGTTAGAGGAAACATTTTTTAATTAAAATCAGATGTTTTATAGTACATAATGCAAAATGCATATAATTTTAAAACTTAAGTCTTGATAAAGACCTTAGATTCCAGGATCTGTTTCAGTCAACCAATACATGTACACTGGAGTAATTTATTCTCCATCAAAGAGAAAGAGAAAAAAAGTTGAGAAGAACTCCATGAGACATCTCTATCACACGAGGATACATTGAGCCTCCAGTTGGACAATGTCTCCTTGTGCAAGGCACACCACCAGAATCTGCCCTGAAAGTGCCCAAAAGAAAGCTTTGACGTGCTCTTTCACAGATGAGTATGTCTGCAGGAGCACATTCAAGACAGTATTTGCTGTGTCCTGCCTCACCATTGTGTAATTAACCAAACAGTTTTGTTTAATTAGAGTAAACGTGTCTGGAACACTATAATTACCTGTTAGTAAGAAAAACGTTTGCTCTAATTAGGCATTCATTGGAAATTTTAAAAATCACTTATATAAGCAATTAAAACTGAGATGGTACTTCCAGATTGGATTTCCCATGTTAGTGAACTAAGCAGACTACTGGCCCAACCCAGACCAATGGCAGCTCTGGATGGCACAGAAGGAAAAGAATAGAACACAAGTAAATAGGTGGGGAGACCAAGGTGCTGAACAGCCACTCCTGGCAGAAGTCACCAATGTAAAGGGTTGGTCTGAGATCCAATGAAGCATTTGTGTAGAGCAAAGCATGGGAAAAGGAGGTTGGGAAGAAAGAGAGACAGGGAGGATAGGAAAAATACAACATTTATTTATCTAATAAATAAGTGGGCCTATCAAATGGAAAAAATAGCTTGTATTCACTCAGGTTTGGAAGAAATTAAATGTTAATACAAAACAATAACATAACATCATAATGTATGGCAGAAATCATAGCACAAAATTTAAAATCTCATTAGTTGAAATATGATAAACTGTCACAAAATGATAAAGGCCTGAGGCTTACCTGGTATTTCTAAGGGGCAACTGTTCATCAAATAGGAAGTTTTCAGGTAGCCTTGCCAAGTAGGTAGGGTGTTGTATTATTGTATGTTTGTTTTGAATGAGAGAAGGGAGGAGCACTGCATTCCTAAGCAAGCACACAGTCAAGTATAGATAGATTTTTTAAATATGTATTTTGATTGTATTGAAAATGCAGTTGTGTCCAATTTTAGCCAGATGGTTTTTTCCCACATTCTTTTTAAAAAATTAATTTTCCTCCAAAATGCCATTGAAGAAATTTTTCTAGATCAAAATACCACAAATTGTAAAAATTATAATGTGTTTGTGTAAGGGCTGACTCACATATCACCTATTTAGGACATCAACTCCTGTCTTCGTTTTTCCTCCTCCCTTCCATAAAAGCTTCCAAAATTGTACATTTCAAACACTGGAATGAAGTTAGCATATTTTCATTTTCTTTAAAGCTATTCCAAGCTTCAGTGACAATAAATACTATGTGTTTTCTCTCTAGACAGATGCCACATCTGTCGCATATAGGGAGCTATTGTTCTATTTTCTAATTCATCCCTTTCCATGTCATAAATCTCAGTGAAGGAAAGGCTTGTCCACATGTACAACTAATTTGACTGTTTTGACTGAACCGAGGGGCTATTACCTGCTTGCTGATAACTTAGTTAAATAACCAGCTGTCAGAATGATCATGACGGCGGATGTTAAAGCACGATAAAACTGGCTGATGGAGGCTGTGCTTTACCACTGGGTGAGGACTGCGATGGAACCAGGGATTCCATACAAAGGCCAATCCAGTCCTGCAAGTGCTAGCATGAGCAATATTTATTTTATGACTCATTTTTCTCTGATTAAATAAGCATAATAATTTTAATAATTTGTCTTGGCTTTTGAAAATTGCTCTTCCCATGCTTTCATTTACGTGCATATCTAATTAATGCTTTCCCAGTAATGTCCCCTGATTCAGATGCTGTGTCCTCCTCAAAGCACTCACAGCTCAGTGGGATGATGGCTGGACACTTTTTCTCAGCCTTCATCATGGACTATTGTTCTTCTGCCTGGTCCATCATGCCTGGAGCACTGAAGATTCCTCTCCTCCCCAATCGTTTCTTTCTTATTATTTTGAAGTTCTATTCTCAGCCATTTCCATATATTGAATTACTAATTCAATGTAATATTAAAATACTAACACTTTTTGAATACCCAACTATCTTAAGAACATCACTGCTGGTATGTTTCTCAGGTATCTAGAATCCATTCTCCACACCTCTCCTTGACTTTCTCTCTAGTCCTGTTCTTCATCTATCAGTTTCTGCCTAAGTGAATGTCTCTGCCTCCCATATAGTTTCCCAAGCATTAGCCCTGGTCAGTACCCTTAACTCTTCTCAGCCTCAAGCAGTACTTTAATGAATCACCAGGAAATTTAATCACACTTCATTGATATATTTCAAATCCATCTGCTTGTTTCACTCACCACATGCATGTCTGCTCCATCACAGGCAAACTGTAATTTATCTTTGAACAGTAGAAAGCTTCAGATATGGAGAGGCTCTACAGCTTGTTCCCTTATCACCCACTCTCTGCCACACTAGGTAAGCTTTCTCATGTGTTTAAAATCCTCATGTGTGTAGGTGGCACAAGTTTATAATCCCATCTTCGGAGACTGAGGCAGGATGATCACAAGTTTGAGACCAGCTTCAGCAATATAGCAAGACAGTCTCAAAATAGTAAAAATAAAAATGTGGCTGAGCACCCCTGGGTTCAATTAGCAGTAACACACACACACCTCTCCAAACATTTATATTATAAACCTAATGTTTGCGTATCATGAAAAATTTTAGTCTTTAATAAATAGCTCCTAGGTCAAAAGGTAAACACAAATCTAAATCACAAACTTCTAGAAAACAATGATAATGAAAAAAATACATTCAGAACCAAGATGCTGCAAAAGATCAGCTCAGAAAAAAAACATACTTGTAAATACTCATAAAATATAGAAGAAATAATGAATATACACAAATGGAGCATTTCACTGAAAGTTAGAACAAAAAGTTGAAAAACAGCCATATTTGCAGAAAAGAATTCATAAAATTAAAATACAAATTTATGTTTTGGAAAATAAATTATCACCACCAACAACAACAATAAAAAATAGTTTTATTTTAAATAAAATAAATAAATAAATAGGTTTTTTTTGAAAAAATAAAAGATTAATTTACCTAAGAAAAAGGAAAAAAACCCTATAACATAAACGAAATATGTTTACAATAAGTAGAAAGTAGTCATCAAAACAAAAACAAGATAAACTCAAAACAGAAAACAGAAAACTGAATGAAATAGATAACATGGTAACAAAATATAATTTATCAAAACTGACTTTTAAGCACATAAATTTAATAGAGTGATTCCTATACCAGTAGAAAACCTTGACAATAGTACATTGATAAAAGGACATCAGAAACATGTTGCTTCATAGGAGAATTTCACCCAAGTCACAAAATTCCAGTACTATTTGAAATGTTCAAGAGTGTGGGGGCAAAAGAACCATTTTAAAATTATTTTAGTGGGAAAAATATTGATATTGATCCAAAAATAAAAATGCACAAAACAAAAAATGATAGCTTTTTTTTTTAAGAAAGCCTCATGCTAGGAATTCAAGGATGGTTCACTATTAAGAAATAGATTTATATAATTATGTTATTTATTTAATTATAAACATCTTATGAGCTACTCCAAAAAAAAGAGATTTAACTATATTCATCTGTATTCTTGATAAAACAACAAATACAATATAATAGAAGTTGGTGGTTATTTATACATAGTCATGTGCAAACATACAAACACATACATGCACCTTAGATCTAGATTAGTGGGTGGACAGACCCTGGTAAACATGCTTTTCTTTCAGACAGTAGTGAGACAAAGATTTCCATTCTCTCCCAACTTCAACACTTTTTAACTTTGTTATTGGAGGCATAATGTATCTGACAAACAGAAGATCTTGAACTAAAGGTGGCAAGGAGTTTAAAACACACACTAATTTGTGAATGATATGATTGTATAAAAGAAGATTCCCAGAGTCTCTGGAAGAAGGAAAAAACACCATAAAATGAGATAAAAGGATACGGAACTAATAAGAAAAAAAGATCAATACCCTTCATATATGAAAACCACCATATGAAACTACCAGATGATCTGGCAGTTTCACTAGTGAATTTTTACCCAAAGGAAACGAAGTCATTGTGTTGAAGAGACATTTGTGCATCTATGTTCACTGCAGCAGTAGTCACACACCAAGAAGTGGAAAAAATTTAAGTGTCCATCACAGATATATGGATAAATAAAATGTGTAAATATACAAAATGAAATACTATTCAGCCACAAAAACAATTTTGTCATATATAACAATAGGGAAGGAACTGGAAATCATTATGGGAAGTGAAATAATGTAGGCATAGAAAGAAAAGTATTGCATGATCTCACTCAGATGTGGAATCTAAAAAAATATATATATATCTGATAGAAGTTGAGAGTAGAATGGTGGTTAAGTCAGGAGTGAGCAACGGGGGAAAGTTGAATAGGGTACTAAGTAACAATTAGATAAAAGAAGTTCTGGTATGCTATTACACATTAGGATGACCACAGTTAACAGTTATACATTGGGTATTTCAAAAAGATAGAAGAAAGGATTTCAAAGTTTTTAGCATAAGAAATAATAAATGTTTGAGGAAATAAATGTTTTCAAAGTGTGGTGAACATTAAACAATATAAACATGATTCAAAATATCTTGTTACCCCTTTAATATGTATAATTTTATGTTTTATGCACCAGTTAAAATAAATTTAAGAAAAATTAATAATAAATGGGAGCCGAACATAAATTTAAAAAAAAAAAAAAACCACCTGAGAAACAACTAAAAGGAGCAAGAGAGAGATAATGGCAAAAAAGACTTCACTTTTCTAACAGGAAAAAACAAGGCTGGAAAACATATAACAAGATATGCACAGAAAACAACTATTTTTAGAAACTTAGGAAAATCCTTAAAAACTCAAAAGCAGATTTGACCAATAGAAATATATTTATATATAGCATAATTTCAATAGAATGAGAAAGTTAAAGATGCCCATTGTAAGTTATTTATAAATAAACATTAAGACAATGAAAACATCAGGATTTATTTCAGAATTAGAGAAGCTAACATTCTAAATCTTATATAAACAATGAATTATATGCTTTAATGACACTGAAAGTAAAAAGGCAATAAGCAGCTTTGAGAGACATTAAATATACAATCAAGACTCAACAATTGTAGCATACAGTACTGGAAACATGAATAAAAAGTCAAACCAAAAAAAAAAAAAAGGAAAGGTCTAGAAATAAACCCAAATATTACAGAAATTTTATATAAAACATGAGGCATTTCAAGCCACAAAAGCTGTATTTTAGACCAAATCTAAATAAGGGGCTTTAAGTATAGTTCCAAAAACACATAGAAAGACTAACGAGAAACTGAGAAAATATTTTGATTTTGTTCAGGGTTACATTTTACAATAGCATCAAATCACCTAAGGGGTCATCACCTAGGGCTGGTTAAATTCTGCTGTACTCATATTGAAATCCTAAGTGGTTGGAGATTAGTGTACCTATATGGGAAGATCCACAGAATATCATTAACTGAGCACACAAAGCTGAGAAGTGTGAATATTTTTACCTTTAGAGTAAGCAAGAGAGCAGAAGTGTATCTTTGCCTAGCTTTGCTCATGCTAATCCTGTCTGGGTGGACTTTTCTCTTTTGCCTCCTGACCATTTTTATGGATCCTTTGGGTCTCCCTTACTGTTTATATTTCTCTGGGAAATTTTATAGGTTCCATGGCATGATAATTTGTTAGCACTCTTGCCACATTCTCCTCTTAATTTCTCTTTATCAAACAATTAGAGAATTAGATAATTCTCTAATTAATTAGAGAATTCTCTAATTGTTTCGTCCTATGTGCCTTGAATGAACAACCATAGTTTCACACTCCCCACCCCATTCTATTTCTTTTTATTACCAAAGTACAAGAACAGCAAATTGAACAAATTCAATTAATCTATTGTCACTCTGTTAGTGATACAATATAAATTAAACATGACCATAGGAAAAGCCATGTTAGCATTCTTGTGGGAAAAGAGATGGAATCTAAGGAGGGCCTGGCTTCATACATCTATTCCATTTATTCCCTCCCTTATCTTCCCAAATGATTAACCACACACATGCTTTTTGTCTGTTTGTCTTCTTTTAAGAGACTTATTCATATTACAGACTGAGGAGCTGAGGGGACATTTGGGGAAAGTATATTAATTCTGTCAAGACAGGAATAGAAAATGAGTCTTTGCTTCTTCCTAAATAATGACATACTGCACGGTACACCCATTCAAGATGAGAAAGTAAAAGTCATTGATCAGAACATGCGGTGTTCCAGGAATTTTGCCAGGCCTTTTACATAAGTTCTCTCAAAAGAAAAGAAAAGAAAAGAGAAAAGAAACAAAGAAACATACAAACAAGAAGTACTTTCTGCCATGGTAGAAGAAAAAGGGTTTTCTAGTCAGAAATAAATTGGGTGATAAGACAAGAATTGAATTTTCCATCCACCATTCTGGTTTATTTCCAAACAAGTGCTTGTTGCAGATACTTAACTTGATTCATCTACAGCTTGTATTTCCTGTTGATAAAAGCCCAACAGCCACCAGATCTGGAAAAGTTATTTATTGGGAAATAAAAATTACATAATCCTTAATATATTCTTATTTTGGTTCCTTGACTTATTAGAAAATTGGAGTAGTTTGGAGGCTTCCAGACAAGTCTCCAAGTCCTCTCCTAGAAATGTACAGAACAAACATCTTGGGAAATGACCAGACCTGTGCTCCCAGGAAAGTAGTAGTACAGGAGGGCACATCAGCATGCAGTCAGGTCCCATCACATCTCAAGCCAAAGACATAAACAGAGGGCTCAGGATACAGCTCCGTGGCAGGGTGCACACCTAGTATTTTAGGAACCCTGGGTTTGATCCCCAGCATTCCCAAATAATGAAATTAACTAACTGAATAAAAGCTGTTGCTTTTACATCACATCCTGTTCTCACCTAAATTTTTCTAGGAAGATCCATACTTATTTTCAGGTTTTAAAAGTGGCTTTTAAAATGTTTTTTATTCAGTTTATGGTGGTTTTTAAGCAGGATGTTTTCTGTTAATATAATAAACCATCATTTGGAAGATACCTGTATTAAGTATGGGCTGGCATTAGTCCTTGAGTCCCTTCTCATGTCCCTGAGGAGCCTGGTATGAGCTACATCTGCTCTTAGAGGAACAGATTGAGTCTTCCTTCAGAAGAAGAAAAAAAAGATGTTCTCATTTTATGACTTTGAAATCAGCTTTGCTCCATTTATTGAAAATGTTAGTTCAGGGAAAGTAGTCATACTTGTTTTGTCCTTCATATCAATATGGTCTCTTTCAGTATTTCCATCTCGCTGATTTTTCTTGTCTCATTTCCTGTTCTGACGATGACAGTGCTGTTTCAGAGCCCCTCAATCTGCTTCCGCAGCTCCGCCTTCCTTCTTCACTCTCATTTTGCTCCTTTGTGATTGATTTGTTTTACTTGCCCATGACCTTTTTAAATTCTGCTGAACCAGGGTTTCTCCCTTCAACACTGTTGGCATTATGGTCAGGGAGATTCTTTGGTGTATGTCCTGTATGTTACATGACTTTTAGCAACATTACTTACCTCTGGCTACTAGATACCAGGAGATATATCCCCCACCCCAGTTGTGGCAACCAAAAATGCTTCCAGACATTGACAAATGTCCTGTGAAGCCAAAACTATGTTGAAAATTATTTACTACTATCTGGATTCTTGGTTGCCACTTCCACATTTTGTGTGTATTCCCTCCCTCCTGAACCCTTGGTTTGTGCTGTTTGTTTTTCAGAGATTCTATGTTCGCCATTTTTTTTTGTTTTGTTGTTTAATTCTATAAACTTGCTCATTTAATATGACTTGAGTCCTTTTACAGCTCATGTATATTCTATTATAGCTCTTTTTATTAAGCTCATTTATTGTAGGTTCCATTGTTTCATATCTGTACATGCACATAATATATTTTGATCATTTCCATCCCCTCAACAACTATCCTTAACCTCTCCCATCTCCTCCCTCTTCACTAACAATCTACCTTCTATATTCATGTCATTTTTTTTCTACATTTCACATATAAGAGAAAACCTATGATACTTGTCTTTCCAAGTCTGGTTTATTTCTCTTAATGTAGTGATCTCCAGTTACCTACAAATGACATCATTTCATTCTTATTTGTCATTAACTAAAACTTCATGTGTGGGGGTGTGTGTATAAATATACATTTTCTTTATTCATTAGTCTGTTGATGGACACCTAGGCTGACTCCATAACCCAGTTATTGAGACTTGTGCAGGTATCTCTGCAGTATTTTATCTTTAATTCTTTCGGATATATTGGATATATACCAAGGAGGTGTCTAGTTGACTCATATGGTAGTTCTATTTTTAGTTTTTGGAGGAACCACCATACTGGTTTCCATAGTGGCTATAGCAACTTACATGACAACCAATAGTATATGAGTGTTCCTTTTTCCCCATATCCTAACCAGCATTTATTGTTATTTGTACTTTTAATGATTGTCATTCTCACTGAGATGATATGAAATCTCAATATCATTTTAATTTGCATTTCCCTGATGGCTAAAGAAGTTGAACACTTTTTCACATAATTACTGGCTATTTGTTCTGATTATTTGCCAATTTATTGATTGGGCTATTTTTGGGGAGGGAGGAAGTTAAGTTTTTTGAGTTCTTTTTATATTCTGTGTATTATTAGTCCTCTATTGGAGGAGTAGTAAGGATTTTCTTGCATTCTATAGGTTGTCCCTTCACTCTGTTAATTGTTTCCTTTGCTGTAAAGAAGTTTTTAACTTGATATAATCCTATTCTTCAATCCTTACTATATCCTGAGCTCTAGGGGTCTGATTCAGGAAGGAATTGCCCGTCTCTATATTTTTTGGCGGGAGGGGAGGTACCACAGATTGAACTCAAGGGCACTCGACCACTGAACCACATCCCCAGCCCTATTTTGTATTTTATTTCGAGATAGGGTCTTACTGAGTTGCTTGGCACCTCGTTTTTGCTGAGGCTGGCTTTGAACTCACAATCCTCCTGCCTCAGCCTCCCAAGCCACTGAGATTACAGGTGTGTGACACCATGCCCAGCTGTACCTATATTTTGAAGCATTTCCTTTATGTTTTCTGCTAGCAATTTAGATGTTTTAGGTCTTATTCTTAAGTCTTTGATTCATTTTGAATTCAGTTTTGGTATAGGGCAATATCTGTTTTGCTTATGCAGTGAACTGTAACTTACAAAACCTAAGCACTGTAAATACTGACAGCAGGTGGCAAGACAAAAAGATAAGATCAAAATTTACTTTACCATAGAGAACTGTGAAAAAGGTGAACCCCATGTGTGGTGTGTGGCAAAGACCCAACCTGGATGCACCTCTAGATGGAATTTCTTGTCAGGACCACCTACTAGGTGGGGGAGCACAATGGTACCACCACATAAAATAAGGCAGGGGCTGGGGTACAAAAATTGTATGACCCTCTAGAGAAAGATCTCATATCATAGGACCTACCACTTAATTTCCCAGTGTGAGGTCACCGAGAAAGCCAGAATATCTGAGGAGATATTCCAGATAGCCATGTACTAGAGAGTACCAGCAACTAGTCACAAAGGTTGTCTTCTTCCCTCAGTTGCTTCTCATCTACCTGTGGAGTTACACACAAATGACACATCAGTGATATGGAGTGAAAGCATTAGAATTCATATCTCCTTCCTAAGAAGATGAATGAATGATGAAATACATTAGGATACTCCTGAACATTCAAAGTATGTGGAGCCTGACCTATTGCACACTCGAGTTACTTGGTTGCACATTTGTTTCTCCATAATGATGATGAGCCTTGGGTGGGCAGGACTAGCATTCTATACATCTTTGAATTCCAGCTATGGCATATGGTAGATACTCAATTCATGATGAAATAAAAATTTTTAAAGTAAAGTTTCTGCCTAAACTGAGACATGCACTGTGTCTCTCCTGCAAGAGTACTGACAAGGTTCAGTATTTGGAAGGAAAGAAAAACACCACATTTGAATAGAAACTTCTGTACCACCAGCACTAATTTACCAAAACAGCAAAAGCAAGAATAAGATCGTGGCACATGGGTAGCTGGCAACAGTTTTCCTGGACTGTATCTAAGACATTTGATCTTTTTGAGGGAAGTATCAAATTTTATCTTACATTAAATCTCACTCCAATTGGAAGAAGAAATTCCAGTTCCAAAAATGAGCTAGGTTGGAGTTCAATCCCCAAAGAGTAAAGGAAAAGAAGATAAAAAAAAAAGTTATTTGAAGCAGTCTACAGGAGACAATTTTTCTTCTCAGATTTCTCAATTCATTTCTCATAGTACAATTTCAAAGAGTGAAATGGGGATTTGTCTAGCTTCTCCTTCCCCTTGAATTATCAGGGAATTACCCTTTGCAATCTCTACTCTGGGCCTTGAACTCATCAGGGTTCCAAAGCTGCTACAAGTCATTCACTCTGTTATCTCCGGGC
Source organism: Xerus rutilus (assembly GCA_028644305.1). NCBI lineage: Eukaryota > Metazoa > Chordata > Mammalia > Rodentia > Sciuridae > Xerus > Xerus rutilus. The sequence continues at coordinate 65,195,636 of CM053402.1, forward strand.
AAAAGTGAAACAGCTCAGGTGTCCAGCAGCTGTTATCAATTCTGACTGCCGAGACTGCACAGTTACGGGAAAAGAGAGCCTGCTCTCTGATAGAGATAAATAAATGGCTTCACCCTTGAGGCCTCCTGCATAGTTTGCAGAGAGGATTACCAATCAAGAGTGATTTGCAAAGGCCAGAAATATACTTTTTGCCCCAGTTCTCTGTACCTCAAATCTGTGGGTGACAGGCAAAGGGGGATCCCAAGCTGTCTAATGATTAATGAATAGACCCATGTCCTTTTGTTGGTCTCTACCATTTACTAGCTGAAAAATTTGGATAAAGTCCTTAAACCTTTGAACATGTGTTTCTTTAACTGTAAAACAGGAGCAATTTATATCTATTTCAAATAAGTTGTTGTGAAAATTGAAGCAGACATTTTTTGGAAGAACCTGCCTCAAAGAAGCCCTCCATCAGGCTAGAGTGGGCTGCCCTTGACAATGTACCTTGACCTCTGTGAGGGCATACACATAGGTCTTCATCAATTTTAGAACCCCTCTTACAATTCAGATCCTCTAGAAGCAAGAGTGTATCAGGTTGGTACATCTGTAAATTTTCATTGGAAGCTCAAATTCACAAAACCGTGTGTGAAACAATCATTTTAATAATTATGTGGTGAATCCAGAGACTGTATATTTTCATGCTCATCATTAAAATGCTGAATGTCAGTGAGGATACCGGATTTTATCATAAGTATTTTTCTTTAATTCAAAAATCTTTTACACTTGAAACCCAAGCCCTTAATCTTGGCCTCTAAAACTTGACTCCATCTGGATCCTGCTGCTGTTCTCTCTTCTCATGTCTACCTCTTCGCCATTCTGTCCACCACACTTTCCAATGATGGAATGAAGCACATTCTATGCACTATTTCCGAAAAGGCCTGTCCCCAGAACTAAACATACCTGCTGGTTTCTCAGCATTTAGTGGCCATCTTCAAAGACCACTCCTTGATGACACCCAAACACAGTCTAACACATCCAATATACAAGAAATACATTTCTCCATTAAGACTTCTTTGCAGTACAACATTGATGGCTATCTGACAGTTCCTTGGTATTTTTTTTTTCCTTCGTGTCTACTCTTGGTTCCATACTTAAAATTTTCTACAAGTGACAATGTACAACATAAGTTCCCCAAATATTAGGTTTTTGTCATTACTCCAAACTTCCAGGAACTTTTAACATCATAAAATCTATGGAACTATGTTTGCTTAGTTTACATTTTGGGAATGTCAATTTTTTTTTTTTTTTGTGGTATAGGGATTGAACTCAACCACTGAGCCACATCTCCAGCCCTAATGTTTGTGTTTTATTTAGAGACAGGGTCTCACTGAGTTGCTATGCCCCTCGCTCTTGCTAATGCTGGCTTTTAACTCATGATCTTCATGTCTCAGCCTCCCAAGCCACTGAGATTACAGGCATGTGCCTCTGTGCCTAGTTGATGTCAAATTTTTGATGAATGACTGTAACAAAATGATTATAAAATAAGACTAAATCAGCTTTCTCTAATTCTCTTCATAGATATGAAGGAGAAGAAAAGCAATAGCAGAAAGTTGCTTTTTTTTTTTTTTTTAAAATTAGAAAAACAAGGTATGGAGTCCAGTTCAAGGCACAATGAAGAGGGTGGTGCTGGCTGCCCAGGCAGGTGGTACAAAGCTGGAGAAGACCTGCCTGTGATGTTGATGGGCCACACTAGGAAGTCACAAAGCCCATGCTGAGAAAATGGAAATGAAGATGAAAGCTTTCACAGAAGCTGTTTGGCACCAAGAATAAACACAGGCAGCAGCAACAACCTAAGGTAGTTGTGCCCAAGCAATACTAACAGGAAGCAGCTCTTGCATTGAGGGGTAGGGGGCAGTAGATGTGAAGAGTCCTCCACTATTCTGAGGTAGGCCAGGTCTCACCCATATGTAGACAACTAAGCTCTGTTAGCCTGGACCATGGCCTTGGAGTTTCTTTCCCACATACCTCCTCATAAGCACTGGGTTTGTAAAAAATGATGTTACTGGTGCATGCCTATAATCCCAGCACTTTGGGAGCCTGAGACAAGAGAATTGCGAGTTCGAAGACAACCTCAGCAATGGTGAGGCACTAAACAACTCAGTGAGACCCTGTCTCTACATAAAACACAAAACAGGGCTGGGGATGTGGCTCAGTGGTAGAGTGCCTCTGAGTTCAATCCCAGGTACCAAAAAATTAAAAAATGATGTTACGATTTACACCATACACACACACACACACATTTCCCAAAAGAAAAATTCTGCCATTGAGTAGATTAAAAACAACAACAACAACAACAACAAAACTCTTACAATTACTACAAAATAAAGAAAAAGTAAAAACTGCTGTGGAGGAATCTCCTAGGAAAAAACAAGGGCTCACAACTGACCAGATGCATTTAAGGAGCAAAATAGCAAAGTAAAAGAAGGACGTAAAACACAAGTACCAGAACTAAAAATTAAAAAGGAAAATAAAAAGTAAAATCAGTGCAAAAATAAAGATAATTTTGAAAGAAGTGTGAGAGAGAATAAATACAGAAAAATGAAGAATTCTCAATGGAACACAGGGTTAACATAAAGGGAACAAAGAGTTAAAAGAACCGAAAATAGTATCGGTTACTGAAATTATAACAATAGCTGTAGAAGACACATTCTTGTAATAGTTGTATCTGAAGAAAAATCATTGCTTCTGAAGAGAATAAAAGAAACAAGAAAATTAAAGTCCAATACGATATTTTTCCCAGGTAGAAAACTTGATTTTTGATATTAAAGAGCACAGAGTCCTGGGAAGAATTGACACATAACCAACCACTAACCCTGAAACATATCCTAATAAAGTTACTGAACACTAAATTAAATAAAAAATCTTTTAAACTAGCATTTGTAGCACTGCTGAAAAATAGTAAAGTAATGCCTAAATCCCTAAATAAACAAAAATGTGCCAAGAATTTTACACTAGGCACAAAGGGGCTTAAGAATGAAGGTGACAGACAGACATCACAGGATTTCCAAGAACAAATAAAACATTTCTAATGATGCAGTCTTAAATAAAGTGTGAAGGAATTAAGCCAAAAAAGAGATGGACTGAGAAACTGTTAATAAGGGTTAGAGCTAAGCATTAACTACATTTAACTCCAGAACAAAGGCTTAACCAAGCGTGGCACTTTGACTTTAATATAAAATGTGAAAATTATAAACGCTGATGTAAAAATTACATAACAGGAGTTACACAAAGAAAAGAAAGTATGAGGTAGTCTCATATTTTGCTGCCAAATTGAAAATAAATGAAAAAAAAAACCTTATTGGTATGAAATAACTGAAAATAACTTAAAGGCATTAACCTAAACACACACAAAAATACAATCATATAAAAGTTAGAGATGAAAAAGTTGAATGGTAGAGCAGGCATCATGAAAATGTATTTTTCAACTATTTATGGAAAGAAAATACTTTAAAAAAATGTATAAAGAGAGTAACGTGTACTAAGTATAAACTCATTGTTATAAAGTTAGCAACTAGCTCAAAAATATAAGAGACATAAGCATACAACTCCAGCAAAGCCATCACAGACAGCACAGAGTGAAAACAGAATGAAATAAAAGCTGCCTAAGGAAAAAAATGGAAATAATACAAAACCGTCCTCATTATAATCTGGAAATCAAACTCACCAACAGTCTTTCCTAAACAACACTTGCTCCAAGAGAAAATCAAAACCAGAATTGCAGAAAACAATGAGTATGAAACAGAATGCATTCAGGTCAGTGGGTCAGCAGAAAGGATATTCAAATGGTGCTCGTACTTGGTACGTGGGAAAGAGTGTAAAAAACATTAGGAAAGTCAAAACAAAAATGTATAAGTTATGATGGAGGTAATGAAGATAAGTAAGAAATTAATGAAAAAGGAAGAAACAAAGAATAGGAAAATTTGTAAAATCTGGGGAAAAGAACAATTACTTAATTGGGCTAAAAGTAAAGAAAAAATACGTTTTTAAAAGAAAAGAAATAAAGTGAACTTCCATTCTGCCCCTTCCCCACCCCTTATATATCAAGTACAACCACAAGAATGGGATCTTAATTGGAATAAGTTATACTCCATGAATGTGTATGTCAAAATACATTCTACTGCCATGTACATCTAAAAATAACTAATCAAATAATTAAATAACACAAATTTATAAATGTAATGAAGATGCAGAAGTAAATATAGGAGTCACAAAACATCACCCTAGAAGAGTCAGGGAGCTGGGTGTGGTGGCGCATGCCTGTAATCCCAGCACTTAGGGAGGCTGAGACAGGAGAATCGTGAGTTCAAAGCCAGCCTCAGCAATGGCAAGGCGCTAAGCAACTCAGTGAGACCCTGTCTCTACATAAAACACAAAATAGGGCTGAGGATGTGGCTCAGTGGTCGAGTGCCCCTGAGTTCAATCCCCAGTACCAAAATAAATAAATAAATAAATAAATAAAAAATAAAAAAAAAGAAGAGTCAGGGGACCTAAAGAGAAAGAACACCAAGACCTATCAATTAAAATAAAGTAACTAAAAGCAATTAAGGTAGCCAAGATAGTATTAACAAAGAACAAACTGAGAGAAACAAACAAACAAAATAGGCCAGAGTGTTTTGCAGGAGATCTTTACTCATCTTTAAGAAAGACTGAGATTTCCTAAATCCTCAAGGACTCTTCTCAAATAAAAATCAATGAAAACCCTCCAATTTATGTAGACTCTTCCATGCCATACCCCTGTCCTTACTTAGGAAAAGATTCTAATAATTTTTGTGAAGTTGGCAAAATATTCCTACCAAAACTCAGCTAAGATGCATCAAAAGGAAAGGTGAGGTTAATTTTTTACTTAATAGTTATTTTAAAAATCCCTAAAAAAAATAAATACACACTCTGAAGGGTGATTTAATGTAAGTCAAGAACTGTTTCCATGAAAGCAATGAGTTAATGCTAGAAAATATGCCATTCTAGTTTATAAATCAAAATTGAAAATAGTCTCCAAAAACTTCTTTTTTAATTGCAACATTATTTATAATAACCAATAACTGGAAAATTGGAATTGGAAATTATCTAAGTGTCTATCAAGTGATAAATAGCAAATAAAATATGCTACATGCACACATACACACAGTGAAATACTATTCAGTCATAAAAAGAAGAAATCCTGTCACCTGTTTAAGAAATATCATTATGTTAAGAGAAATAATGCAGGCACAGAAAGACAAATATCATATGATGTCACTCACATATGAAATCCTGAAAGTCTCATCACAGTTAAGATTAGAACAGCATTTCCCAGTATTTCCATAGGTAAGAAGGAGGGATGGAAAAAGGTGGGCTTAGGGGTCCTAAGTTAGACTCACAGGAGAAACAAGTTCTTCTATTGCACAGTAGAGGGACTAAAGATAACTGTAAAGTACTGTATATTTGAAAATAAAAGCTAGAAGAAAGAATTTTGAATGTTTTCACCATAAAGAAATTATCAATATTTGAGGAGATAGATATGTTTAACATGATTTGCGCATTATGCAATGTATACATATATTAAAACAGCACCTGGTACTCTATAAATAAGAAAATTTTTTTGTGTCATTTTTTTAAAAGCTCAGCAAATGTTTTTACAAAAATCAGCAGCTCTTCTTGAAAAAATATCTTAATAATGCTGTATATTAATGGCTTATGTTTATTGAACTCTTATTATATTCCAAGCACCATTCTAAGTGCTTTGTGTATATAACTCAACCATTTATGGCTGCAATTTTACAGAGGAATAAACAGCTGGATACCTCCTGCACATGAACATATAAATTCATCATTGCAAAGAATTTACTATAAGCCAGGCATGGTTCCGAGTACTTTCCATATATTATGCCTTTTAACTCTCACAACACCCCATGAGGTAGGTATCACTGCCCATGCTTTATCCACATGTGCACATGACTGGATAAACACACTTAATATGTCAGATTTAATAGCCCTCCTTAGGCTTTAATGAGGAGGAATTAAAAGTCTTCCCATTTGAATCAGGAAGACATAGCTTTCCATTATCACTCCTATTATTTCACCTGGTTCTGTAGATACAAGCAAATGCTATTGCATGGGAAAGGAATATGAAGATTAGAATAAATATTTGCAGAATATGACCTTGTATAGGAAATACCTACCAAATTCAATTGAGTGAATTCATTCAAATGATCAAAAAACTCAGGAAAATTGCTATGAATTTAATGCATAGAAATGAATAACTTTGTTCTTAACTGGTTAGAAGAAATAATAGAGGCAAAGGCCACATATGTCATGACTAACAGTGAGGAACTGGACATAACTCTCTATATGATCTATATAGAAATAAATTCCATATTTAAACGAGGTCTATGTTGAAAATGATACTGAGGGCTCATAGGTACACAATAACTTCAACAAATAGTGTTACAGTGTTTAAAGAAAAAACACTTTAATTTGTTGTGACATATAAATTCCTGCTTTTGCAACAAAATTGACAACTTGGTTTTGAAGTAACATTTGTTTTCAATATCCTTACAGCATTCTTACAAATCCTTATAAGAATGGCTTGAAAAATTCTGAAAAATAAGGGTAACGAGGAAGGTTAACACTTGATCTTAAACATAATATGAACCTTCAAAAATGGAAAGTGTTATTTGTTCATAAATTAATGAGAGATACTGCAAAGATGAAAACATTGCTGTAAATATCCAGGTAGCATCTATCCTCTGTACCTTACAATCCTTATTTGGAGAATGAAGTTCATAATGGTAACCACCAAGTCAGTGTGAACATGCACCGAAAGCAGGAAAGGGAAATTTGTAGGCACAGAAAAGACCCCATTAAAAACATAATGCAGCTACATCAATGTTTACAAGCAGCTCAATGCACAATAGCTAATTATGGAACCAAGTGAATAAACTGTGGTATATATACACAATGGAATATTACTCAGCCTTAAAGGAGAATGAAATTATGGCATTTGCAGGTAAATGGAGCTAGAGAATATCATGCTAAGTGAAATAAGCCAATCCCAAAAAACTAAAACCTGAATGTGAATGCTGATCCATAGTGGGACAGGCAGATAGGGAAGAATGGAGGAACTTGGGTTTGTGCAGAGGGGAGTGAGGGGAGGGTTGGGGCTGTGGGGATGGGAAGGATGGTAGAAAGAGACAGCCATTATTACCCTATATACATGTATGATTACACTATTGGAGTGACTCTGAACCATGTACAACCAGCAGAATGAGAAGTAGCACTCCAGTTGTGTACTATGTGTCAAAATGCATTCTATTGTAAAATTGGTTAATTAAATAATTTAAAAAGAAAAAAAAAACCATAATGCTATCCTTCCCTTTGTGAAGGTGGCCCAATGTAATTATCCAGCCACAAGGTAGCTGGCTGGTCATTCCAGGGAATGGTGCCATATGGGGGAGGTAGTGTTAGTCTTTGCTGCTGGCAGATTGTACACTAAACATGGCCTATAGCAGTCAGACATGGTAAATGAAAGTCCATGTGGCTGAGCCCATGAATAACCTCCATCCTTTTCACCATGGCCACTTGGTTGAGTGATAAAACTGTTGAGTGATAAAAGGACTGGGTTGGGAAAAGAAGCTGACTGGTATCCACAGAATAGAATAGAATTCAGCTATTGGGGCCTGACAAATACATTAAACTGTGACCCTACCTAATGTGATTACCCTATCCATGTGATTATTAAAGTCCTTGTTTTCTGAAGTCATCCTTTAGTGAACATTCACATGAGACACAAATTTAGGTTTTGCACCAAAGAGGTCCATCACATACCTCTTCCCCAGACTTCCTAGTCTCCAAATTTCCAATCGTGGTTTTTCCAACTCCTTGACCATGTAGTCAAAGCATTAGCCACAGTCCATGTGTTGATATTTAATCATACATCTGACATTTCTCCTTCTAAGCAAAATGAGAAATCAGGCATACTGCTCAAAGTTCTACTCAGTGATAGGATTTTCCTTCACCAGTATATTTTAGGGATGTCCTAGAAAGGACAGTAGTGTTGCATCTGCCCACTTTCAGTGGATGTCTATTATGCAAAAACATACGTAAACAAGGTCTGAGTTTTCACTTCCTCTGTCACCTAATTATACTCCATACCCCATCAGGCCACAAGTGCAAACTAGAGTGAGAAGGCTGTATAGCAGTTGTGGGGACTATGGGCATTTGGACCACATCTTCATGTTACATATTTATGCCATCAGGGCCTGTCTGAGCTTTATCCAGCATTTATCCAGTATTTAACTTCTATTTATTTGGTATTTATTCTATTTATCTGGTATTTATCTTCTATTTGAAGATGGAGTGCATGCTCAACTTCAAGGTTTACTGAATCCTCTAATTCCCGTTTCATGACCTTCGTGATGGGAAACTAATTGCATAGTAAGTTGGTAGCCCATAGTTAAGAATTCGCTCTCTACTCAAGACCAGCAGACCAAAGCCTTTTACTTAAATGGAAATTAGTTGTTCTCATGGAATGAGAGGGCAAAATTCAGCTATTGGGGCCTGACAAATACATTAAACTGTGACCCTACCTAATACTGACTCTTCAGACAGCATTAGATCAATCTGATAGATGTCCCAGGTAGCACAGTAGCTTGCAAGGTAACCTGGATCTATTGTATAACATTCTCTTGTCATGGGCCCCATTCAGAACTATCAGATTTTCAGGTTACTCTGCAAATGATCTGAGGTAATATCCAGATGATATATCAATTCAAAAATAAAAAGCAATTCTTAGGCATTATTCCTCTTTTTTGTTGAAGAAGGGATCAGATATAACATCTTACCCTTTATATAAGAAGGAGTATCATGACATGTCCCACATCTCTATACTTCTAGAAAGTTTACTGAGTTAGAAAGCCTTTAATTTTTTTATTCCATTCTCTGACATTCAAGTATCTTACGAATAAGTCTAGCATACAACTAGGCATACAACTTCTCGCTTATTAGGTTATATTATATTGGTTATCAATATAATGCCATTGTTTTAGTCAGCTTTCTGTTACTGTATCAAAATACCTGAAATAATCAGCTTAATAAGGGCAAAGATTATTTTGGAGCATAATTTCAGAAGTTTTAGTTCATGGTCCTTTGTTCCAATTGCTTTGGGACTATGGCAGCATAGTACATCATGATGGCAGGACATGGCAGAGGAAGCCTGCTCATTTCGTGGCAACAAGCAAAGAAAGAGATCAGAAGGGGCAAAAGTCCCAATATCCCCTTCAAGGACAAATTCTCAATGTCTTAACTTTCTCCCATTAGGCCTCACCTCCTAAGTACTCCACTACCTCTAAACAATGCCATGGACTGTGGACCAAGTCTTTAACACATAGGCCTTTGAGGGATATTCCAGATATAAACTGCAACAATCATCTATGTAATGGTATAATTATCAGTGTGCTGTCTTGGGGAAGAGAAAGGTGATCAAAATCCCTCCTAACTAAATTATGATATAGGGCTGGAGAATTCATTCCTGCTGCCCATTACAGTAGCTGTGCCACCTTCCTTTTGTTGATTGAGTGCTACCACTTGGCCCCTGCCACCCCTTGATTCAATTACTCTCATCACGTTTAGTTTTTCCAACTCAGTGGTAGCAATTACCACTATCAAATCTTTCCCACAGAAAAGAGCAACCAGAGATTAAAGAATCTCCTTTAAGGGTAGCACGACTCCACACACAAATGCATTTCTCCAAGTATTGACGAAAAGTATGTCCTAGTGTGGGTAAGTAGGCCTTAAGCAATAAATCCAATCTGTCAATTTCCCTAAGTCTTTGAGTCCCTTCCTCTAGAGTATGCCAAGGCAAGTTCAGAATTTCATGTTTATTTACTGTGGACCACCTCTTGGTCCATGATGTGGTTCATGAACTGAATTGTTAGAGCCCTTTCTAACTCACAAAATGAACCATTGAAGCCAGAATCTCTACAGAGTGAGAACATGCACTCAAATCCCACTTGAGTCAAATTTATGTTCCATCTCCCATTGTTCCATATTTTTAATATTCATTCCTACACAGATTCTTAAAATTTATCTGTATAAATTAGAAAAATGAAGCATTTCTTTTGTAGTATAGCATACCTACACATGTTATATATTTTATCTCATCTTTAGAGACCTGCTAACACTTGAGTCTAGTGATAAGTCTAGAAGCAAAGAGTGGTGGTGGGTGGGGGTCCTCCTCAGGATCCAGCATCTTCTTTTTCAGTAATTGCCTTGTGGGAGGCCATTGCATTTTCCTTCACAAAGCTGGGGTCATCTCCGCTGCTGGGAGTGTGATGGCTGCTTTCACTGGCAAAGATGACTCATTAGCAGTTAGGAACTAGTGTGCCCAACTTTAGAGCCTCCCCACATGTTCCCATTCCAGGCTCGGTGTCCCATTCCTTCCCTATCAGTGCCTTCACTGAAATAATTAACATGCCTTGTGTTTGGCAATTCAATTTCTCTTGCAATTCAGTCACAAAGGGTGAGATCCTGGATTTGATTTTGTAACAATATCAGCTCAGCAGCTATAGGAGATAGGGGTCTCCTTGTAGGAAGTCACTGAAGTTTTTAGGGCATTTATATAGCACTTCAGTAAGGAATTTAAAATACTGAACTCTTTTTTTTTCTTTCTCAGTCTAGCAAAATCAAGACCAATTAACCAATATTATTACACTTGTTAGCTTGACAAAAATATTAAAAAATATCATATCTCTAGTCATCTAGAGCCTTGCCTCTGGTAAGCATTTGATTATAAGCATTCAATGGTGATATTTTACATATCTCTGTGGTCAAACCACATTTTGAAGTATCAGTTCTTTTCACTACTGAAAATAGTCATTAGTGCCTTTAAATATAATTAGATGAGATAATCAATTCCAGAAAGCTCAGAACTAATTCAAAACAGTTAATATTCTGTTCTCTAGAACCATTCTCTGAACCAAAATCTGTAATAGTCAGGATTCTTCAGAGACATGGAACCAACACACACACAACTCAACTTACTATGTCTCCACTTAGATAGTATGAAAGCAACCATTCTGTTTTTCTTCTTTAGTATAGTTTTCAATAAATAGCATGAAATATTAAACACTTTATTATAAAATAGTTTTGGGTTAGATGATTTTGCGCAACTGTAAGCTACTCTAAGTATTCTGAGCATGTTTAAGGTAGGCTAATGTAAACTTGCATTAGGTATATCAAATGTATATTAAACTCATGATATTTTCAAGTTGCAATAGGTTTATCAGGGCATTAATGCATTGTAAGTTGAAGAATATATATATATATATAGAGAGAGAGAGATTTCTTCTAAGGAATTAGCTCATTAGCTCAAATGGCTGTGGAGGATGGCAAATGCAAACTCTGGGATAGAAGAGCAGACTGCACAAACAAGGAAGGGCTACAATTTTAGTTCAAAGGCAGTCTGTTAGCATAATTCCCTCCTCTTTGGGAAGCATAAGTGCTTTTTTTACATACAAAAAGTCTTCAACTGATTGTATGAGACCCATCAATATTATGAAGAGCAATTTGCTTTACTAAATATCTAATAATTGAAATGTTAATCTCCAAAAAAAATTACATCCACAGAAATATCTAGAATAGTGTTGACAAAGTATCTATGTAGCATGACCCAGCCAAGCTGACATAAAATTAACCATCACAAGCATGAAAATAAAGTAATTTCAAACAAGTGAGCTTTATCATCATAACATGAAAGCAATAATGCTTATTTAAGTGTTTTCAGGTTTAAATGAGATGAAGTCTGTAAGACATAGTTCAAGGCCTATAGTTCATATTTAGTAAACTGGCAATTTGCCATGCTTAAGTGATCATTTTTTAGATGTATTTTAAAGAATTTTATTCAAAGAGTAAATAAATTTTATCTTCTGTTTTTGCTTTCTATTGTGTTGTGAGATGTTTTACACTGTTATAAAGATGGAATAACTATAATATAGATATATAATGTTCTACTAGTGGATTCACCAGTTTTCTTTCTTCTGTTTAGCATTTCATTTGTGTCCAATTTTCCCCATGAGAAAGTATGTTATAAATTTTAAATGAGAATCTGCACTCTTGCTTTGTATTATTACTCTTTATATATTATATAGCCCCCCCAAATTGGCCTTTGGTGAGTGTATATTTTAAATATAAATTTAAAGCTTGACCTCAAGACATGCCTTAGCCTGTGCCTCTATTTCCTATCTTCCCCAAAGTAACAGAGAAGACATTTATTTCCCTGGCAACTGGCACAGATGGAAGCATCACACCTCCTCTAAAAGAAAACAGCTGAATGACATTTTCCAAGAACCTTTGCTTTGAGGAAAAAGAAAAGGTTTTACAGGCGCCTTGAGAGCATTTCAGAATTTCATCCAGCACTTCCAAGTATCCAAATATAACTTTTGAGTTCAGGGAAGTATCTCTGGGAACCTGGCATAGGTGACAGCCAGAAAGGACCTGGTGCACAAATGTGTGATGGATCATCCTAAATATCTGCAGGGTGACTTGGTAAAGTGAACGTTAATTTGATAAAAGTGAGTTTGGTAAAAGTCTCATTTGTTCCATGTTTTCCTTTATCCTCTTCCTCAGAGCTTGAAATGCTCACAAGTAACCTAGATATTATGAACCTTGTGGATGATCTTTTCCAGGGGACAGGGGTGTAAATTAGAACCCCTCAGAGACTGTTTTAAAAATGTGCACGTCAGCTACTACAGCACTTCCTTTGACATTCTGTCATTACTGGGGGTTAATGAAGATGTAATATTCTGGAAAAGCATCCCCTGGTGATTCTCATTCCTGTGCCCAATTCTGCTTCCAGAAACCCTCAAGTGAGACCACAGAGCATTCCAGATCCTGATATTTTACAACAACCATTTTTTGTTGCTGGGGATTTGAGTTAGGAAGAGGGCTGAGAGAGGAAAGTAAGTCACTTGACTCATCCTTGTGTTCTTTTCACTCCATTCTTTTTCAGGGAGTTTCAATTCATTATTCAGAATTAGAAATATGTTGAATCATCTGCAGTAAGCAAAATATTGATAAAACCTATATTCCTGTATTTTCAAAAATGGACTTGCATCTATGAAATAAGAAACAGGATGGTCAAGAAGAGGAAGACCTGAATTGAGGGTATTTCAGATGCTCAAACACTGTGGAAGAACAATGAGCTCTGGAAATAATTATCTTGGAAATCAAAATCCAACATCACCACTAATCAGCTCTTCATTTACCAACTCCAACAAATTACTTAGGTTTGTTTCTTGGCTTGCTTATTGGGGTTATTGGGGAAAATAATACCTATCTCATAGTGTTGTTGAGAGAATTAAATGATGTAATTTATAGAAAGAACTTTTCACCAATCACAGTGGAAATGCCACTCATAATAATATGTATAACATATGTATAACACAATAATTACCAACTCTCTGGGTCCTCCTTTAACTTGATAATAGTGTTGAAGTAGGAGAGATGGTATTTGTTCAGTGTTACTAATAGAAGCTAGAAAAACAATAGAAGAAATCATCTTGTGCTTTGTATTTAACCAAGAACATTCCCTATGGCTTTTGCAAATTGTTATAGAGAAAATGACCCTGATATGCAGGAGTGGGGGTCGTCTATGGGAGCTAAATTTTATCTTGCTTTACTTCAAGATTTTCTGGGGCACAGATAACTTGAACACATGCTCTGGAGTAAGCACTCATTATCTCTCTCTCTGAATTAACTTGGATGCAAAATCCTTTCTCTTTTTGACCTGTTTCCACATATCCCCAGTTGTAAAGTAAGGTGGTGAAATACAATCATCCCAAAGGTCCCTTTTCCTACACCATGATATGTGTCTCTTATGATTAATCCATGTAAGGGTGCTGCTATAACCACAATTGGTTGAACAATTTTTAGTTTTATGAGTCTTATCTAATTGGCCACCCTTCAGTAATGTGAAGCAAAAACAGCAGGAACCACCATTTGACCCAGTTTTCCCACTCCTCGGTATACACCAAAAGGACTTAAAATCAGCATACTACAGTGAAACAGCCATATCAATGTTTATAGAAGCTCAATTCACAATAGCTAAGCTATGGAACCAAACTAGGTGCCCTTCAACAGATGAATGGATAAGGAAAATGTGGTACATATACACAATGGATTATTTCTCAGTCATAAAGAAGAATAAAATGGTAGCATTTGCCAGTAAGTGGAACTGGAGACAAGCATACTAAGTGAAATAAACCAGTCTCAAAAAAGTCCAGGCTGAATATTCTCTCTGAAAAGTAGATGCTAACATACAATCAGGTGTGTATGGCGGCGGAGGGATGGGTGATAGAATGTGTTTTAGTCAGCTTTTTCACTGCTGAAATGAAAGACCTGACCAGAAAAACTGCAGAGGAGGAAAAGTTTATTTGGGAACTCACAGTTTCAGAGGTCTCAAGCCATAGGCAGCAGGCTCCATTTCTGGGGACTCACAGTTTCAGAGGTCTCAAGCCATAGACAGCAGGCTCCATTTCTCAGTGTTCAAGGTGAGTCTGAATATCATAAAAGAAGAGTGTAACAAAGGGAAACTGCTCACGTAATGATCAGAAAGCAAGTGAGAGATTCTACTTGCCACATACAAATATATACCCCAAAGCCACACCCCCAGTTCTCCACCTCCTCCAGACACATCCCACCTGCCTTCAGTTACCACTCAATTAATCCCATCAGGTGATTCATTCACTGATTGGATTCAGGCTCTTGTAACCCAATTATTTTTTCCCTGAACCTTTTTGCATTGTCTCACATGTGAGCTTTTGGGGGATACCTCACATCCAAACCATAATAGAAGGGAATAAAAGGAAGGGGGCATGGGAATAGGGAATAGGAAAGATAGTAGAATGATAATAATTTTCCTATTTTTCCTATTTCGGACATAATTTTTCTATTTTCCTATATAAATACATGACCAGTGTAACTCCACGTCATGTACATCCACAATAATGGGATCCTAATTAGAATGAGTTATACTCCGTGTATGTATAATATGTCAAAATACACTGCACTGTCATGTGTACTTAGAAATAACAAATAAAAGAAAAACAGTAAGAAGCAGGAAGGCAGGTTTCTCATAGGCAATGGTGATGAACCACATCCTATCACATCAGGTAGTATGCCCAGCTGGAGAGGATGTGCATGGACAGGCATACACAAGCAAAGTTCAGGAGTATTTTAATTCATGTTGAACTCTATGTGATTGTAAAATAGGAGAAAAACATAATAAACATTAACTGCTCCTCCTCTCTATCTTCCCCCATTTTGGAAAAAATTTTGGTCCATGGAGATTTAAGGCTCTGCTTTAACATCTTCTCCAACTCAGTGGTAACTTAAGAAAATCAATCCACATATTTGTTTGGATCCATGTTGTCTAATAAAGTAACCACCAGTCACATCCAACATTTTATATTTGTATTTAAATTAGACAGTTATGCCCACCAAGGAATTAAGCAGGAATTAGGGTGGAATGGCACACAGCACAGTGTGTCCCTGGACTGGTGGGACCCTACGTTTCCTTCTTTTTCTAGCATCTTAGGGGAAGGGGCAATGGCAAGACCTCTAAAGTAGTGTGTGTATTGGCAAAGCAGGAAAGTGGGTGCAAAGAACTGGACCTGGGGACCTAGGACACTACTGTACATATCACCTGAAGCAGAATGTTTATTAATTGTACCAAAGAGAAGAGCTATAGCTATCTCTTAAAATTATTTGGTTACAGTTTTCTTTCAAATAGGAGCATTTTCTATGACCTGTCCATGACTCATTTTTTTTCAAAGTGTTGGTCTGTAGAACATGGAATATTGTATCTAGAGAGTCTGTATCCTCATTGGATTCAAATCTGGGTTGCATCCACTGGAGGTCCTAAAGACTAGCACCTTCTATAGATGGAAGGGATTGTGATAGTCTCTCTCAACTGCTTGGAAATGGGAGGGAAAACAAGGAAGTTGTGAACAAGAACACAAGCCAATCAAAGACGACTTTTACCCTGTAAACAGCAGTTGTATTATTTTCAGTGCATCACTTGTATTTTTCATTCATCGTAGACCTAAAGAAATTTGACATATGGGAGAAAGAATGTTAGACTCTTCAGAAAAGGAGTATTCTTTTTGACACCAATACTCATTTTGCCCCAGGTTCATGTTTCTCTTGCAAGAGCTAAGAACTGACACCTGAAAGAAATCACTGCTTACTTCAAGGCAGATCAACTTAACGTTTAGCTTCAAGCTTCACAGTTTTATATTCTGTAGGATGAACTTTCAAAAGGAGAAAAAAGACCACCTACAGTGTCATACAGCAATTTATAATCTTAACTTAGGACACTTAACAGAAAACTAATATTACTCCAAGCAACGCAATTTTTTTTTTTTTTACTGCTGCCATTGTTTTTCAAAGGCTTTGGGGCCAGCCCGTGCATGCCATATGCATTTTCACCTCATTCTTCTGAACTATTTTCTAGCACCATCTTACAAGGTTGCCCTATAACCACTGCAACTCTACTGAGTCTTACTCTATCAAAAATTAACTGCTCTGGAGCAGATGATTTTGATTGGCTGTTGAATTAGTTTCTTAAGGGTCTCGTAACCACATAGTCACTTAAAACAATACAAATGTATTCAAATATACAAATGGAGGTCAGAAGTCCTAACATCAAAGTATCAGCAGAGCTGTACTCTTTCTGGAGGCTTTAGGGAAAAATTCATACCTTTGAATTTTCAGTCTATCATAGGGATTGCCCATATTTTTTGGCTTAGGGATCCTTCCTCTAATTTCAAAGCCAGCAGCCAGTGTACCATCTTCAAATCTCTCTTTGACTCTTATTTCTGTTTTTGTCATCACATATCCTTCTCTCAGAATTGGACCTTATGCCCCACTTTTATAAACACCCTGATAACTATATTGAGTCTGCCCAGATACTGCAGAATTACCTCCCATCCCCGGATCCTTAAGGTAATCTCTTGCTATATAAAATGACATATTTAATGGGTTCCTAGTATTCAGACATGGAGGTGTCATTATTTAACCTTCCAAAGCTGCTTTGTCTCTGGAGTTCAGGTTTAGTCCTTTGTTCCTTTGTTTTTATTGATCTTCCTAGGGGCATTCTTACTAGATTCACAGCTATTTAACATTACTATCCTTGGGTCCAGAAAATAGCACTCAATCAAAAGCCTTTTAAAATTATTTCAGTCATAGGTCTTATGGAGCACTTTTTTAGAATGTTAAAACAAATATGGTGACTTAAGATTTTACTGAATAACATCAAAGGAAATAAGGACAAAGGGAGGAATAATTTTTATGTCCCACAAACCATTCTCCATTGATTTCAGAACCTGGCTATGCCTCAATTTGGACCTTTTATTAAAAATTTGCATTGCATTTGTAACACATAAAATATATAATCACAGTTGGCTTGCCCTTTGAATTGCAAAACAGAGGCGTGTTTTCATGCACATAATCTTTTGGATCTTTTTTTGAGCTTGTAGGAGGGAGATTTCACAAGCACTAGAAGTGGATGAGAGTTCCACAGAGTGAGAGAGAGGACAAGCAAGGAGAAGTTCTGGGAGCAGAAGGTGGATTTCATAGCTTTGCCTAAGGCCATACCTGAAGGACATTATGTGAGGGACCAAAGTGATTTAATAGGAAAGACATGACCTGGAAAAAGAAACAAAATTTTTGCTATAGTCAGTGGAAAATAGTCAGCTACTTCCAGTGCCTGAGGTTTGCACGACAAAACAGTAAATGAAAAATGTACAAGAGTTGGCTGCTTGGTCTCCCTTGCTCCTGCACTATCACCTAAAGGACACAGCTCTGTGTATACTAGTTATCTATATCCACATAAGAACACTTGGGCATTGATCCTGAGGATTAGTATCTGAAGAATGGGAATAAATTTATAGATAAAAACACAGGAGACCTTTGTAGAGGATGGATTCTGCCACTGAAATATTATAAAATGGCAGACAACACAGTTCAATCCTCAGAGGACAAGTAATGTCTTGGAAATAACATGGGACTCAATATTTGTGCAATTAATTTTGAATCTAGAAAATAGCACACTTTAGAGGAAACTACTAAGGCTTTTTCAACTTCTATTCCTTTACCTACAAAAAGCAGATCTGATATAAAAATAAATGAAATAATGCATGCAATCCCTGAGAAGAAGTGGTGAATCTTAGTTTCTTTTTCAATTGTGAGTGAGGCAAAATCTTTTGAATTTTCAGAACTTCTATAGTCATTTCTTTCTTCCTTCCATCATGTCTCAATGACTGGCCTGCCTATTAATAAGATAATACCTATGGGAGACCTCAAGTTTAATGGGAATTTAATGGAGAGGAGCTAAACCTACAGCTCATCTGCTTTAATCATGGGAAATGTGGTTCATTCCCTCCATGGACTCTCTGATGCTGATATAATTCCAACTGCTACTCCATAATTTCCTCTCTAGTGAGGCCTGGAGCCCAAGGGCACCTTGAAGTTTGGTGAGTTATGGAGAGCCCCTCAGGCCCATGCTCCAGCATCCCATCCTGAGTTATGCTGCCTGTCATTATGTGGTTGCACATGGATTGACTTCCAAGTTCAAACACACCTTATATCTCCCTGCCCTAGTGGGAAGTGGATAAAATCGGGTCTCTCTTTCTCTCTCCAGTATGCCTTCTGTGTATTTTTCCAGTCATACCTGTTGTACCTTATAACTTATCTGTCCAGTATCCTTTCAAATATAATTGTGCATAATGGCTGACTAAATATAAAATAAATACACATTTAGTAGTTCTTTGTATGCATAATTAAACTGCCCTCACTAGGGCACATTACTTACATCAGATTCTGTTCTATGATAGAGATAAGAAACAAGTGAAGCTAGGGAATTACCAAGCATTTTTATCTGAACACAGGAAATTCACCAGGCTATACCTACCTGGAACGAGAATCCCACCCTGTCTGTTCTCCCATAACCCCTGTCCAGCTTCTCAGGAATCCACTAAACACCTTCTCAGAAACAGGAGTTCCAAAAGCATTCCTCAAAATGATTTTAATAAATGAACTCTGCCATGGTCTGTGTCTCTCTATGGAGACTTTTGAAATATTTACCAAGCATTTTCCCACTTCTCACTGTCCCTCACTTCCCTTGTGATACCACCATGCTCCAACCTAGCAATGCCATGATACAGAAATAACATCATGTCAGGCTTCTGCTCCAAACAGTCCTATGATTTCTGGTCCTCTAGTATCAATGTCCTTCAAATTGCCAACATTATTCCAGTATGTCCAGCCCCTCATGCTCAGTCACAGGTCCCTCTCAGACCCTTTCTCTTTGAGCTAATACCCACCTTGCCTCCCTTGGCCTCCTCACAGTTCCTCTAACACAGAGGGCCTGCTCCACTCTCACCAGCAACCTTCTCCCTCACTCCCTTGTCTGCTTGATAACTTCTCCTAGATACCACCTTCCCATGGAGGCCGGGCCTGTCCATGTTGTGAGTGGGAACTCCCACTCACAGCATCCTTTCTCTGTCATTTTGCTTTATTATTTTGAACAAAGAATTTAACACAAAATAACATGTTTTACACATACACACAAATACACATATATACAGGTTATTGATTCCAGCACCTCTCATGAATACCAAAATCCAAGGATGCACTCAAGCTCCTTATATAAAATGGTGCAGCACTTGCTTCAACCTACACAAATCCTCTTGTATATTTTAAATCACCTCTAGATTACTGATAATACATAGTGCACTGATGCTGTGTAAATAGTTGTTACACTGCATTATTTAGGAAAACAATTTTTATAAAAAATATCTACAGGTTCAGTACAGATGCAGTTTTTTCTGGATATATTTTTATTGCAGTTGTTTGAATCTGTGCATGCAAAATCTATAGATATGGAGGCCTGACTGTATAAAGTTTTTTTAATATTTATGTTTCCACATTCAAAAGAAAGCCCATGGGGGCAGCAGTATTTGAAATCTTTGCTGCTATTCTGTCTTGAGCATGGTGCCTGGAACAGAATAGTCAGTCTTTGCGTATTTATTTAGAAAATGGATCCATAGGAGTTGTGCTTGAACTTTTAAAAATATTTTGAGAAAACATTTCTCCAAAAATGCCTTAAGTAAATAAAAGCTGAAGTTATAAAACAAGATAAGGAGGAACCACTTCTGCTTAAAGCCTGATCTTTGTATCAACTTAGATGGCATTTACTATGCCAGGCTTTGCTCTAAGGATGTTACATATAATTACACAACTTATCTCCACAAGAACCCATTGATATTCTTACTATTATTTCCCTAATTATACACATGTGGAAACTGAGACACAAAGAAATTTGAACATGTGTCCAGTGTCACCCAGCGAGCACAATGAAAGGCCTGGATTTTGACTGCTCTTCACATCCCCCCCTGGTACTACTGCAAGTGCCAGACCTCTCAGGGTGGTGCCTGAGACATTCACAAACACTCTAATTCCAAGGCTTCTAGTCTGACAACCTCACCTCTATTGGCTTCAGTGCAGATGGTGAGAGGCCCACAAATACCCATATGATCTGTCCAGACCAGACTTCTCATGTGTGCACCTGCACATTTGTATACATTTTTTCTCCTTTTTGGAATGTCTGTCTCATTTTCATCTTCATCCTCATCTGTCTGGCAAACTGCTGGTCTTTTTTTTTGGTACCAGGGACTGAACTTGAGTACTCGACCCCTGAGCCACACCTCAGCCCTATTTTGTGTTTTATGTAGAGACAGGGTCTCACTGAGTTGCTTAGTGCCTCATTGTTGCTGAGGCTGGCTTTGAACTCGCAATTCTCCTGTCTCAGCCTCCCAAATTGCTGGGATTACATGTGTGCGCCACTGCGCCCGGCTCTGCTGGTCATTTTCCACGTATTCATTATTACAAGATTTTTCTATGAAACTCTGCAGAGTTAATGTTTTCCTCAATAAATTGTGCACATTTATTAGCATAGTTTCCATATTGATTTACTATTACTTGTCTGAGAATTCTAATCCCCCTACTACACCAGGAGCTCCTCCACAGTAAGGACTGCGTCTTGGTGGCTGCCACACCCTCTAAACAGATATCCTTACAGGAAACTCCCACAGATTCATGGAAAATGCTCATCAATAGGCATTGAAACTACTTGTCAAAGGTCACAAGCCTGGAGGAAAAAAAAAAGATGGAATTTGAAATTTATTTATTCTGTTACAGAACAGGTTTAATTTCATAAAACAAACTTGCTTCTCTCTGCATCTTTCATTTTAGATATTCAACAAACCATTACACTCATTATTCATTCTCATTCCTGCAGCATCTTTTTGACAAATCCAAAAACGAGATCATGTCTTCCAAATTCTTCTCCTCTGATTATTGTAAACATGGGTCATCTAGGTCCAGCCCCTTCAGTGCAGGTACTAGTGAAGGTGGTTTTCTTTGTTAGTAACAAAGTGTCAGCCCTATTTGGCTTAAGCCCTAAGATTACCTAACATAAGTTACCAGTCCAGAGGAAATCCAGTTCCTAGGTTTTTTCATGTGTTGAAATAGCTAAAACCCTTCTAGGTTTCCCCTGTAGAAGGATAACATCCAATTAAAAGGGAGAGAGGCATGTCCTTTAATTCATCTGTTTTTCTTAAGGAGTTGTCAAATAAAAAAAAATTCATTACCTAGATAAGCAAAGGCTTTATTAGAAAAGTTTATAGCACTAATCGCAGAGAGTTATTATAGTGGGGAAGGTGCTCACATTCTGAGAGCTGCAAGCATCTTAAAAAAATAGGCAAAAAAGGGCCTTTTCTTTATGGGGAAGAGTAAATAGATGGAAGGACCCTAACCAGGTGTGGGGAAGTGGGATGCAGGATGGTAGATTAGATAGCAGAGAGGAATGTTTCACCCTGAGGCAGATTATTTTCAGAGATGTTGTGTGCAGGCTTAGGCTGGAACTGGACCAAAGTTCATGGGTCTGATGGAAAGAGGCAAGCTTAACTACAGTTAATCCAAATCTAGGCAGCCAGTCCAAGATTGGTCAGTGGGTACCAGTAGTATAGCTAAGCTTTCAATGAAGCAGAGAAAAGGAATTAAATGAATCTGGTATGGCCTGTTTATAGATCAAAAAAAGCATCATAAGCCATTTAAGTCATATGGGTACATCTGTACAGTAAGCCTTTCCTGGGATACATAGAGTGGGGAATTCTTTAACCCATCACTCTTTCAGGATCACGAGGCACAGGTGAAGCTTAACATTATCAGAGAAAAATCTTTTTCCCAGTGACTCAATAAGAAGTCTACCCCTGGAGATTCACTGGATTGGATTGGATTCTATGCCAGGGTCTAGCTGCAAAAAGACTGTGGAAGGGAATGTTAGGTATTTTCAGTAGTCGCAGTGGGACACAGGCCATCGCAGCAGGGAAGAGGCAAAAAGGATTGGGACGATTCCAAAGGAGTAACCATAGGGCTGGCTGATGTTATAAAATGTGCTAAAAAAATAAAATAAAATGTGCTATCCGTTTCCCATGCAGGATGGAACAGAAAACAATGCATGTGCCCTAGAACCATTAGGGACAAATCAACAATAGTTGAAATGAGCATAATCACTTCATGATTTGCCTTTCACATTGTATGTTCATAGCACTTAGCACAGAGCCTGACACACAGGAAACCTCTAATATATATTTAGAGCTGATTAGATACTAATGAAGGTATATTTCTAGAAATTGATTTTTAAAAAACCTACTAAAGTTAATTCTTGCATGTGATCAATAAAAGGTAGACAATTTGTCGCTGTATTCTCCATATTTGCATTTTCTTTCAGGGTCTTGAAACTAATGTTATAGTTTAGTTTATAACTAACTGGTTATATATGAAAATAGGTCTTATTAAAATTATGTAACCTAGGACAGGTTCAAATGGCATGGACTTCTTAGGGCCCTGTAAAGCAACCAGAGTTTCCACTATATCTTAAAGAGAGAGATGTGCAATGCAAATTTTTTCTGGTAAAATTTTAATCAGTCCCTGGTGTGCACAGAATAAAGCATATAACCACTTGTCTCAAATTCACAGGCTTCCTTGTGGTTGATTCCAGGTTTCTTTTCTGGCTGAATCTCTCACTTTTCTCCAGCTACTGGACAGTCATCCTTGGCGTCATGGAGCTGATATTTTAGTAATGGATGGTAGGCAGTCAGCAATAAACAAATAAAATAAGCAGGCATATAGTGTCTTAGTAGGTTTTTTGTGTGCAAAAACTAAAAAAAAAAAAAAGAAGACAATATGACTGGAGCAAGACTAGGGATATTAGGATTGATGGGGATAGCTGATAGAATTAAAAATTCTCTAGTGTCTCCTCCTTGAGAAGATGCAATGGGAGCAAAGACTTTAGTGGTAAAGGGTCCCCAAGCAGGTTTTGGTAGAAGAAAGTTCTAGGTTGAGAAAAGAGCCAAATCGTAGATCTCAGGTGGATGCATCCCTGATGTGTGTGAGGTATGGCAGGACCAGTGTGGAGGAGCAGAGTGCAGCAGAGAGAGGATGAGCAAGGAAGACAGAGATGGCAGCATCTGGGTCAGGAGGGGCTTGTGGATGTGGTTTCTACTCTAAGCACATGGAGAGAGAACCAGAGGTGGACATGGGACATGGAAGAAGTGACACAAGTTTTATTTTAGAAGGTTCAGTCCTGCTTTCCTGCTGAGAATAGATTATAACCAGGGAGCAAGAAGGGGCAGAAGACTTGTGATAAGAAAGCTGTGATAACCTACAAATGGACGGTGACTGGGGTGGCTGCAGGAAAGGTGGTTAGGAACAGTTAGTGTCTGAAGAACTTTGAGGTAGAACCAACTGGCCTTCCTGATGGAGTGGATATGGGCTGTAGGAGAAACGAAAAAGTCCAGGGTAACTCTATGGATTTTGGCCTGAGAATAAGAAAATGGATTTTTGGTGAGAGGGAGTGGCTGAAGGGGATCAGTCTGTGGTACATTTTTATTGTGAAATTCATTAGGCACGTGGAGATGGCCTAATGAATACCTTCATCAATACCTTCCTCTTCTGTATCTCTTCTACCCATCCCTGTCTTCTACCTTTTTATGTCCAATCATCTATCTATTCATTTAAGTCAATTTATAACACTATTGCTTATGAAAGTCATCCTTTTTATTACTTCTGTAGAGAAAAAATTTAAACCGGAGTAATTTTCACTCATTCATTCGTTCTTTTTTATCTAACCCTCATCCATCCAACACTAATTGAGCACCAACAGGCCACACATTCCTTTCTAGAAACTGCAGATACGGTGGGAATGAAGACCAGCAAGATCATTGTCTTTGCGCAACTTTAATAGTAGATGGAAGAAAATCAAGAAACGTATGAAAAAGAATTTCAGGTACAGACAAGCATGACAGAGTAATAAGATTGTGACACTGTGAAGCCAAATTCCTTATTTTATGGATGCATGGAATTGAGACTCACATGGGTAGATAAATCTCATCCTCAGGTTACAGTGAAGGTTAGAATTGCAGCCTTTCTAGGCCCCATGCTGCAGTGACCCAGCTAATAATGACAGGGTCATTCCTAAACCTGGGTCTGTTCCCCTGGGACCAGCACTGCTTCCCTTGCACCAGGCTCTCGCTTCTGTGTGCAGTTATTAGTACAATTAGGCATATAATGAATACTTATGGTAGGCAAGATAATGCTATTTTCTAAAAGGAATATGAATATGTGGAGTAAGTTGTTGAACAAAGAGAATCTACGGGGGCATGTGAAATTAAAATGTTGCCAGAAGGTCAAAATTAATTTTGGAAACATTGGTGGAACAGAGACTTTTACAAAAAGAAAATTGAGAAAATAAAAACTGCATGAGCTCAATGAATAAAAAGGGCAAAACATCTATCCAGAGGTCTTTTGCCTTGGCTAGAATTCATTAACTTTTGTTTTGGCATCACCTATTTGAAAAAGTTCTGCCTAGAGGGATTCTTTAATTTGAACTTAATGTGGCCAGTGCAGGCAAACTGGGGTTTGGAAGGGCTCAGGAGCTGAGCAGATGCTGGGAAGAGTCCAGGACCACCCAGGGATGTCCAGAATCGATGGATGCTGGGGGCAGAGTGGGGAAGAAGTGCTTTTTGATGTTAGACAGTGTGATAATGACTACCTGTGAGCCAGAATCAATCTTTCCTGTAAAGACAGATGCCCTCAAAGAGTGAAGCACACAGAGTTTAATAGCTCTCTTGTCTTCTTTGTCTTCTGGCAATTGACAAAGTCTCACCAATAGGACAGTTTCTCAACTGAAGCATCAGGATTCAGTTCTCAGAATTTCAAGAGTTATTTTCACTTTCCCCATCATCATTTAATAGTATTTGAAGTAAAGGATATGTTAATTAGCTTGAAACAATCATTGTACTATAAATAGAATAGAATATATATATGTATGTATATATATGTGTGTGTGCATATATATAACTATATAACCTCTCTCTATATATATCATATCATCTAGTACATATATGCCATTACATCAATTTGCACCTCATAAATATGTAGTTATAATTTGTCAATATCCAATAAAAAAGCTTTTCTACTATATATATTCTTTGACATAAAATTTAAAGTTTAAATAATTTTTTCATATACAAACATGTGATTTTTAAATTTATTCAAAAATGAGGGGGAAACAACATCTCTATAACTCTATCACACAAGCACAATTTTCTGTGGCACATTATATTTCCTTTAATATTTCATTATATATGCAGTCTGTTGATACTACCAATGTGTCTTTATTTTTGTAATTTGTAGAAATTATCATTACCTACTTTATAATAGGATTATATAGCACAACTTAGTAGATAAAAGTACCTTTTCTGAAACCAGGTTGCCTAACTTTGAATGGTGGCCCCACTATATCTTAGCAGTACCACAAAGGGTAGAGATAATAATAGTTATTATCTGATAGTAAGTGCTTCATGAATAACCTCACAGCAATGATCAGCATTGTTATGAATATTTACAAAATATATTCATATATAAATGTGCTTATATTTAAGGTTGCTGAAACAAGCAAGATCATGTTCTTTTAAACCTTACTAAAATTATCAGAATTGGGCTGTGCTGGGAATCAACCACAGGGCCTAGTACATGCTATGCAATCTCCCTATCAGTGAGCTACATTCCTAGCCTCCTTCATCAGAATTTGAATGGCAACACTTGTTTCCCATATGATGTAGAATGTGTTGCCAGTCCTCAACATTGTGTACATGCCAACGCCGGGGCTCTCTAGTGAAACCACAACTCCTAAGCTAAGTCTTTTTCTAACCTGTAGAACACACACATTCTATACCCGCTGAGTTATAAATTCTGTACAGTTAATATCTCGAACAGTAACCCTATAGCAATAACAGAACCAGAGGACAAATAAATACCGTCGCTTCCTGGTCCATTACATGGTACAACTCTGAAGCATTCTTTGTGTAATTTGTAAGAAGCCTGCAGAAGGAGTGAGCCCCAGTTGCACATTTAGCCATTTCCTATGAGTTTATATATAGACCTGCCATATATCCCAGCAATTCTTACCCTAGTTATATGCTTAAAACAAAAGAAAACTTATATACACATGGATGCTTATAGCAACTTTATTCATGGTCACCAAAAACTGGAGATAATCTATGTCCTTCAATTGATGGATGGAAAATTATGATGGTATCTCCATAGAGTGTATGATGATGTATCCATACCACTTGGCAATAACAAAGAAAGATCTATGGTTGGGGCTGGGATTGTGGCTCAGTGGTAGAGCACTTGCCTCGCATGCATGAGGCACTGGGTTCGATCCTCAGCATCACATAAAAATAAATCAATAAAGATATTGTGTCCACCTACAACTAAAAAGTATTTTAAAAAAAAAAGATCTATGGTTCCCACAACAATATGGTTAATCTCAAATGCATTATGCTAAATAAAAAACATCTTAAAAAGCTAATACTATATGATTCCTTTTATACTACATTCTGGAAAATATAGGGACAAAACTATAGGGACAGAAAACAACCTTCCAGGGTCTAGAGGCTGATTAAAGATAAAGTATAAACCGGGCGCGGTGGCTCATACCTGTAATCCCAGCACTTAGGGAGGCTGAGACAGGAGAATTGTGAGTTCAAAGCCAGCCTCAGCAACGGCGAGGCGCTAAACAATTCAGTGAGACCCTGTCTCTACATAAAACACAAAATAAGGCTGGGGATGTGGCTCAGTGGTCAAGTGCCCTTGAGTTCAATCTCCAGTACCAAAAAAAAAAAAAAAAGATAAAGTATAAGGAAAGTTTTGGAAAGTGAAAAAAATGTCCTACATCTTAATTACAGTCATGGTTATATAACTGTGTTCACAGGTCTGTATGCCAAGAAGGTTGAATTTTACTGTATGTAAGTTATATTTCAATAAACTTGTATACTTAGGGGGAAAAAGAGAATCCACTTATTAGCTGTTGTTATGATTGGACATGAGGTGTGACCAAAAGCTTCTACGTTAATGCAGGGATTTTCGGAGGTAAAGTGAATGGACTATGAGAACTGTGACTGCATCAGTCCATCCTAGTTTGAATGTTTGGGTGGTCACTGCAGGCAGGTGGGGTGTAGTTGCAGGAGGGGTCACTGGAAGCATGCCACATCTTCCTGTGGGCCCTCTTTCCCATGTCTCTTACTTCCTTGCTGCTATGCGGGAACCAGCTTCCCTCCTCTTGGCCCTTCCTCCTAGCCCTGCTGCCCCACCTTGAACTCCAAGCAAAGAAGACAGGTGGCTATGGATTGAGACTCTGATACTGTTAGCTAAAATAAATATTTCCTCCTCTAAGTTGTTCTTATGGGTTATTTTGGTTAACCATTGTGAGTGCCTTTCTTCCTTTGTCTCACTTCCTGGCAATTCTTGCACCTTTTATGTTCACTTCTCAAGCAAACAAGTTGCACAAATTCTCGTCTCAGGGTTGACTTCTGCAAAACTCAGTCTGAGAGACATGATATTGCTAATTTACACAAATTTAAAATTTTTATTACATTCTTCTGAAATAAAAAATTATCATGACTAGATAGTGTTCAGTTGAGGGGGATGTTAGAATTTAATGTTCAATGTTAAAAGTACTACCAGGATTATTGAATATGTTTTGGTAAAAGGGTTTAGAAAATGAAATATGATTTCCACAGTCAGGTCCTCAAATAAGGAATTTCGAGGTCAAAAAATAAGCTTTTCTATACACCTCTTGAGTATATATTGTCAAACATATTTTCAAAAACTAGTCATATTCACTCTTGTCATTAACAAGATAAAATTCTCTAACTTGTTATTGTTTCTTTCACAATGTTCTCATTTTACTTAACCTGTGTTCATTTCAAAGAATAAATTAATTTTCCATGCCACTTTAATTTGGGAAGCAGAACAGCATGATAGCTTAAAGCCCTAACTTGGGAACCAATTAGTTACATCCTAGTTCTGCCTCTTGGTTCAGTTTGCCATTTATTAGTTAAACATATGACTATTCTTGCAAACACTGCAAAGTTGCCAGTCACATCCTTCCAGAAGTTACCATTCCTTCTTTGTAATTCCATAGCACAATGTCTATGCTTCTGGACATCATTTATAACACACAGCCTACTAAATAGGATAGCAATCATGCCCATTTGTATATTGCAAGCCACTTACATAATCAATGCCTAAGAACAGAGTAAGAATTGAACATATAGTTCAATATCCAGACCCATTTTGGTAAAGAATAGAAATAATTATAGCAGTATCACTAAAAGCAAAGAATTTATTGATCACCTACAATGTATCAAACGCTTTACATGGCAGGTTTTCAATCATGGTAATGATCTTACAAGTTAAGAATCACCAACTCAATTTATGAGAATAGTGGGTTGAATTGTGCCTCTCCAAAATACCTGTCCATGTAGGACCAGAGAACGTAACCTTATTCAGAAATAGGGGCTTTGCAGACATACTTAAATAAATTTCTTGAAATGAAGCCAT
>CM053402.1:65225178-65252146 GCA_028644305.1 Xerus rutilus
AGCTTTGGAGAATCCCATCCAAGATCGGGTGGCCCCATTGTTTTTGGCCTCTGGTGAGAGCACCATATGGCAATGGTAGTTTTCAATGGTGTCAGAGCAAACCACTCACATGATGAGCCAGGAATTAGAGAAAAAGAACATAGGAATTCCCACAATCCTATTTTAGGACATGCTTCCAATGACCTAAGAATTCTGCATAAGGCTACATCTCCTAAAGGTCCATAGCACCTCCCAGTGACTCCACCCTGGGGACCAAGCCTTTAACACACATAACTCTGGAGGACAATATCCATATTCAAAGCATAGCAATGATCACAATTATTCCATTATACATAAGCTATCAATGGATGAATCATTAAATAGTATTACAATGACATACTGCTACACTCCTGAATCATGTATGCTGCATCAGTGAGACATTTCCTCTTAGATATCTCAAGTGCTTATCAAAGTTCTCTTGATAATTTTATACAAAATAATTTTTAATAATTTATAGAATTTTTCTTAAATTTTTTTTAGTTGTAGATGGACACAATATCTTTATTTTATTTATTTTTATGTGGTGCTGAGGATCGAACCCAGTGCCTCATGCATGCAAGGCAATTCCTCTACCACTGAGCCATAATCCCAGCCCAATTTATAGAATTTTTTGAACATGCAAAAAACTAGACAGTAAATGAGTCCATCATTTGGCTTCTATAGTTATATACAGAAATGAAATCTCAGTCAAATATAATTTAACCTTCACCCACTATAGCAGTAAGCCTAACCAAAAACACCATTTCTTAAGAAAAAGAAGTATTAACTATTTTTGACTTATTCCTTATCTTCATTCTTCACATCCAAATTGCAGGCACTCCTCCATTTATGATGGGATTTTATTCTGATATACTCATTGTAAATAAAAAATGCATTTGATATACCTCACCTCTCAAGCATCAAAGCCTAGCAATATAGACTGTACACCGTAGCTTAGCAACATGCACTGTAGAGTATTACTTGTTTTTCCTTACTGTTGGAGGACTTACTAAAGCTGGGTTCACTGTCACTATCCAGCATCACAAGAGAGTATCCTACTACTGATCATTAGGCCAGGAAAGATCCAAATTCAAAGTCTAAAGTATGGCTTCCACTGACTATCGTGTTGCTTTCATACCATCATAAAGTCAAAAATCCCACAAATCTGATCATCCTAAATTGAGCACATTTGTATTACTAAGTACCTTGAGCATAATTCCTAAATACATCTTGAAAACATGAACTTTGCTCCAATGCTACCATCACAGTTTAGGATCTGAACCACCATCGTCTCCTTTTAGTAATGGTGGAGTAATCTCCTAGTTGATCTCTTCCTTTTTACACATGCAATTTTCCAAGACACTTGAATAAGCATGTCAGTTACCTGATACACAGCTTCTCCTCATCATCATAGGCATAAAATCCAAGCCACTGAGAAGAATCAGCTGGCTTATAGTGACCTGGTGCTTACTTTCCACACCTAGCCTCTGTCCTTGCCCACCTTATTCACCACACTCCAGGTTTTCCTTCAGTTCCAGGAACACTAAACGTTTCCCTGCCTCAGGTCTCGACATATACTCCTTTCCCCTAACTGAGATACTCTTTTTTGAACATTTGAATAGGTCCTGTTTATTACTAAAATGTTAAGTTAATATTGCCTGTTGTGTGAAGTGTCAATTTCTATATCCCACGGGTATTTCACTTCTCCCATCAATTGAGTTTCCATGAACTTTTCCCACAGGCCCTTCAGGCTTAGCCCCAGGAAACTCAACTGTTACTCAAATTAATCAATGTTTTTTTAATTTCCTGGAAGTATCTTCTATAACCAGTATGGTCACTTTGTTTCATCCTATTTAATGTTAGCCTTTGTAAGTGCCATGAAGAAAGAATCAGTGTCCCCCTTACCACTGCAGCTCTAAAGCCTATCATAGATTTGGCATATAATGTTATTGCATTCATGAACAAAATGGGACTTTGTAGAAAAAAGACTATTGGAGTAGGTTCAGTAGGACGTAGAGCATGAAGCTATTGTCTGTGAATTTAAAGAAGAGAAGTTGCCAAGTGGGAATAAGAGAAAAATATTATTTTTTGTTTTATTTTAAATATAGATGGTACTAGAGCACATTTCTGTGTTAATGGAAATTAACCAACAGAAATATGGATGTCTTCTGGTTCAAAAGAGAGAGAATAAACAGGTAGAATGAGAAGGGATGAGACACAGGGCCTCTGTGGGGTTAGTGAACTTTGATAGGAAAGGGGCCAATTCCTACTTTGTAATAGGGATTAAGAAAGTAAGGCCAAGGAGAGCTGGGCATAGTATTGTATGCCTATAGCCCCAGCAGTTGGGGAGGCTGGGGCAGGAGGATGACAAGTTCAATGTCAGCCTCAGTAAGTTAGCAGGCCTGAACAACTTAAGACCCTGTCTCAAAAAAAAAAAAAAAGAACTGGGCACATGGCTCAGTGGTTAAGCATCCCTGGGTTCAATCTCTGGTACAAAAAAGAGAAAAAGCAGTAAGGCTAAGGAGATGTAAGACAATTGGTTGGTAACAAGAGAATGAGAGTGGGTATTGATTTCTTTTCCTCTCCATGTCACTTGAGCAATGTCACACTTGAGAGTGGAAGTAGAAGGAATGATATAACGGTCTTGTGAAGTCGGTATTTGTACAACAGTTATTCTTTGGAGTGAAAAATGATCCTTCTATAAAACATATAAGATGCCTTAATAATATTGAGTACCACCTTAGGCTTGTACTACAGTTTTAAAATAAAGCTACTCAGACGGTTCATGACTCTTCCCCAGCAGCACAGCACAAAGCTGAAGGCTTCATCTTGTATTTTAACTGCAGCAAGTATTATATTGTCATCAGAAATTCCTCTAATTTAACAATTACAATGAATGAAGCTCACAAGTATTTAATAACATGAGTTGGTCAGTATTCTTATGCACACCTTAAAGGTGTAAAAACTAAAGCTTACAAATA
Source organism: Xerus rutilus (assembly GCA_028644305.1). NCBI lineage: Eukaryota > Metazoa > Chordata > Mammalia > Rodentia > Sciuridae > Xerus > Xerus rutilus. Next base: position 65,228,178 of record CM053402.1, read on the forward strand.
TAAAGGCCTTACCAAAGCTCATACAGTGTGGAAGTATCATAGTCAAGAGTTTGCAGCAGCACACTGGCCCTGACATCATTATTTTCACAACTACATATAAAAGTCAGAGATACCGAGTCTAGAACTCCAGGGGAAAGGTGGTAGAGGACTGAGCTGAGACAGCAATGTTTTAACCCAGAAGGGAGATATGTGTCCCAAATGCATATAAGCAGAGAGAGACTACAAGGGCACTTATTGGCTTCCTTCCTAGCCCAAGGTACTTCAGAAGCTCAGGATTCAGAGCATACCGCATGATGTGACATGCTATTCGTGTGATTTCTTGCTTGTTTTTCAAACAGATGGGAAACGCACTGCTTAGAACTGAGCTGCAGGTTCTTTCTCTACAATGGCCTCATGTGGATGTGGCACTGTCTCTCCTGGTCAGTCCTTCACTGCCAAGTACCAGCTACTTCAACACCATTCTCTCCTTGACAGTGGCCTCCTTCATTCTCTCTATTTAGACCAAGCATGAATCAAGGTTATTTGCTTTTATGTAACTAGTAACAAAAGGACTAAATGCTTCTCAGAAATTGAATCCAAGTACACAAGTAGAGAATGACAGATTTACATCTTGTCAGAATTAAAAAAGGGCAGCCTTCTCTCCAAACACATCTCTTCTCACAAGCACATGCACCAGAGTATATTATTTGTGGAAACTATGCCTTTAGCTCATTTTTTGTTAATAGGCCTGATTTTGGCATTGGTTGTTAATTTAAAAAAAAAGCAAATCATTTCTCCTGAGGACACTGAAGACAAGTCTTTCAAACATTGTGTCACCTTGTTGCAGTCAAAGCTGTGTTAAATGGAAATTTAGAGCTATAAACAATAGTCATCAGATTGATTTGAGTTTAATTAGGAGGAAACTGTTTTCAGGGGTCTACCAGAGTCTAGCCATGCAGGTGCATAGAAGTTTACTAAAATGTGCTCTGAAATTGCATCACTTCATTTATTTATTACCTGGGTTTAAAAATATCTACCAAATTCCATAGTCAGACTCAGAATATAGCACCTAAGTGTACTCTAACACAAAGATACTGAGATGGCTTTTGGTTGTGAATTTTAATCCTATCTCTGCCACCTTTTTAGTCACATGGCATGGTAAATTGATCTGTCCTATTTGATGTTTAGTTTCTTGCTGTGATGTTTAGTTTCTTGCTGAGGACAAACAACATTTAATATGCATGCTTGTTGTAATGAATAAATAAAATAGAATATGTGAAAAACATGCCAAATGACCAAGTAGGTTGGCTATAGAATTGCAAATATGGCATACTTGTTGAAAAAAAAATGTCTTGGAAAATAATTTGTAAAGAGGGAGTTAAGAATTCCCAGAACAACATAATTCCTAAATGTTGAATGAAAGTAAAGAACTACACCAAGTCAACACTAGAAGTTACTTTGTCTTCGACAGTTGCCAATGCACAGATGGTTGAGTGAGTGGTTCAGAGCCAGCCTTCTCCAGGCATACCATCAAGTTGGCATCATATGTGGGTTGATTCCAAAAGAGATTGAACTTAACTGCCTAGCTGTCAGAAGGCTGCCTGAAATTTCACCCAAACTGCTGAATTGATCAGTCTAACATGGACCTGATGCAGAGCAGAAGGCAGAGGAGATGTGAAGCAGGGGGATCCTCTTAATTTTTTCCTTATGTTGCATGTACATGTGCTAGGGTCTACCTTACCAGTCACAGACAAATGCAGCAAATTACCTTTAGTTGCAATTGCCCAAACCAGACAGATGTTTATCTCTGCATATTTCTCTATAATCTGTATACCAATTCATATCTATTGGTCATGACTTCCATATTCTCAGATTTTGGGAGTATTCACAATAACATTCAGTCCATTGGTACTGTGTGCTGTATACACCACTAGGTACTGCCAAATTAGAGATATAGTTACTTATGAATAAGTAAATGTCATGACCCTAAGAGAATTTTGTCTAGCAGAATACAGTGTGATGATGAGTGCATGTGTGTATGATACAAATAAAATACACATGAAATATATGTGGTATATGTATAATATACATTGTATATATGAAATAAATAATACTTGTATAAGTTGAATTGTTTTTCCCAAAATCAATATCTTGAAGTCCTAACCCCAAATTGTATCACAGAAAGTACCTTATCTGAAACAGAGTTGTTGCAGATATAATTACTTAAGGTCAAATCAGGGAACATCCTGCTCCAGTATGACCTGTGCCCTTACACAAAGCAAATCTAGACACAGGCATGCACACAGGGAAAATATACCATAAATATTGAGGTAGAGAATAGGGTTATGGACGTATAAACCAGGGAATACTAAAAACCAACAAATCTCAGAAGCCAGGATAAAGGCCTAGAACAGATTCCCCATGGGTCCTCAAATTGAATAAGGACAGCTCTGTTAACACCTTAATCTTGGATGTATAGCCTGCAGAATTGCGAGACAGTAAATTCCTCTTAAGTCACTTTCAGAACAGGATACTGCGGTCTCTGTCCCACACCTGCAGCATATATCTCCACTCATTATACCTTTAATTAATGTAAAGTTCCATGTCTGTGGAGGTACAAGAAGCAGATTTCAATACTATTAGGGTTTGAATGTGAGGTGTTACCCCAAAAACTCACTTGTGAGATAATGTAAGATGGTTTAGAGGAGAAATGATTGGGCTATAGCCTTAACCTAATCAGTGAACTGACTCCCTGTTGGGATTAACTGAGTAGTAACTGGAGACAGGTGAGGTGTGGCTGGAGGCAGTGGTTCATTGGGGGCGTGGCTATGGGATATATATTTTGTATCTAGAGAGTGGATTCTCTCTCTGCTTGCTGATCACCATGATGTGAGCTGCTTCCCTCTGCCACATTCTTCTGCCATCTTGTTCTTGTCTCACCTGGAGCCCTGAGGACTGGAGCAGGGCTTCTATGGATTAAGACCTATGAAACTGTGAGCCCCTAATTAAACTTTTCCTCCTCTACAGTTTTTCTTGTCAGATCCTTTAGTCACAGTGGTAAAATAGCTGACTAAAACAAAAACTAATCCCACAACCTATAGATATGTTACTTAATGTTATTGGAATTTCTTTATTGATTGATTTCTTTACCTGGTATATGCTAAAAACCTTTACATCAAGTAGTCTGTGTGTATTAAGTAAAAAAATGTATTGTAACATGTAGTAGGAGTGCTTTCAAGATCACAAAGATTTTAATATGTAATACAAAATGGCATCAGAAGCCGGGTGTGGTGGTGCACATCTCTGAAAGCTGAAGCAGGAGGATAGCAAGTTCAAAGCCAGCATCAGCAATGGCAAGGCGCTAAGCAACTCAGTGATACCCTGTCTCTAAATAAAATACAAAATAGGGCTGAGGATGTGGCTCAGTGGTTGAGTGCCTCTGAATTCAATCCCTGGTACTCTCCCCACCAAAAAAACATGGCATTAGAAGAAGTCTCTTTAACAGGTAAACTCTAATGGATAGCTCTAAAGCAATAATATTCTGGGAGGTATCTTTCCAAACTTTGAGTTACCATGTTAAGTATGAGTCTATACAAGGAATTTCAAGAGAGCTAACACCTAGGCAAGAGCCCAGTGAGGAGAAATGGCAGGGAGCTTCTAGAAATGGCAATTAATAAGATATTATAATTACAGTAGTAAAATTGATGAAATAATTGTAAATAATACATATTGAAGGTTCTCATGTTTCTTATAGTGTGCCACAGCAATTTAACTGGTTTTCTAATTTAATGCTCGTAACAAGCCTTTTGAAGCTAGCCCAATTTCATTAACAAGAAGATTGAGACTGAGATGCCAGTGACTCTCCCAAGATCACAAAGCTAGCAAGTGGCTGACCTGTGAGTCCAGTCCTGGATTTCTACCCTCATGGACTTGAGTATTATTCCACACTGAATGTCTTGGGCAGCTCCTGAGGTCCAAACCAAGAGGCTAAACTATTTCATGAAATCTGAGGAGCAAACTCAGGAACAAAGTCACATATAACAAAGGCTAGGAGCCAAGAGCAAGGAACTTGCTCTTTTGTGTAAAACAGCAAGGTTCAGAACAAAGATTGTGCCTCTGAATTGGTCAAAAATGTCTGTACTACTCAAATCTCACTTCCATTTGCTCTGAGTACTGTGTGTTTGGCTGACCCGACTTGATAGAGTTCAGGCTTGGCAGAGAGGGGTTAGGATGGTCCAGACACATGGTAATAGGCTGGTTCATGTGGGCATCTGTTTGAGGCATCAGTGTACAAAGGGTGTTGAAATAACAATGGAATGAATTAGAAAAAATGGTACCAGTTAACATAGGCTTCTGCACACAACTTAAATGACTATTAAATCATAAAATGGCTTTGCTTCACAATGAATAGAAACAGAAGATCCTCAATTTGAACACTAGACCGAATGCAACAGAAAGAAATTAGCTGTGACTTGTTAGGACCCGCTGCCTTCAGAGGAGGGAGAATCCTAGCAACCAGATCATCTTTCCTCTAGTGATCACAGACCACAATCTTCATCCTCAAAAACAAGAGCATTTGCTGCTCCTAAAAGCCATTTTAAGGAATACACGTGGAAGGCAAATTAAAGAAGCTGAGACAGAGTGAAATGTTTTTGAAGAGAATTTGAGACAACTGTGGGAAGGACTAAAGAAAGAAAGTCAGCAAAACGTAGTCAAGAAAAAGAACACCTGAACACAGTGAAGGAAAAAGAAAATGGAGACTGAGAAATGGGGATGCTGACAGCACTAGTTGAAAGTTACATCAGCAAGCTTTCTTCCTCACCTACAGAATTTTCAGCAAGTTGTATGGGAGAATCCCAAATACATAAAAGAAGACATCCTCTATAAGAATAATAAGCATGCAAAGAGGTATCCAATTTTGATTAATTGAAACTCTAGTTTGTTTCATTTTCCTTTTCAGTACTGGGTTGAAAGAGTAGCCAGATTATAGACCCTGCCAGGGACATTCTAATATTGTTTGACCTCAAGCAAGGATTTGCTTACTTCTGGCCTGTCCAGAGGACTTCTGTGTCAGTGATTCCAAGGTATCACCTTGGAGAGCCGTAAGTATTATATGCAACTAAGCCAGAATAGCATAAGCGGTGTTTAAAAGGACATCCCCAAGTCAGTGCTGCATGATATTTCACACCGTAAAATGGAATTATTCCAGCTGGCACAGGATTTTCTTGGCTCTGTATTTCCCTGTAGGATAATTAATTGCAGTGGGAAGTGGACAGAAAGTTTTAGGTGGTAAAGTCTAACAGGACCTGGAGTCTGGATGTTGCAGCAAAGCACATGGCCCTGCTAAAATACCTTGCTTGGCCTTCCCCACGGTAACCCTGTGGAAAGCCAGCCCTGGGGAACAAGCTGTATTCTGTACTTTGAATGCTATTTTTTCTTAGCATGAGGAAGACCAATAACTCTTTCTGAAACAGAAAACAAGATCTTGAAGAAGGTATGGAGCTATTTTTAAAACTATAAAATGATTGTAAAGGAGCCCCTATTGGAAATTTATGTGGGAGGAAGTTACAGTATTTATGCCCCAATATGTTGCCATCCAGAAACCACACATTATATGATGGTCATAAAGGAGGAAAACAGAAGGTTACCAGTTTGATGTGAACAAAGGAGCTACTGTTCCTGCTGATAATAATAATAGTTACTGTAATAGAATGTAGAGTGAAAATTTTCCAGTTTCCTTGTAATTGGCAATTAAGGCCTATATTCAAAAGAGAGCCATCAACAAATGGGGTCATATATGGCTTCCCAGGGCTTACACAGATGGTGGGAAATATTTCTAGAACAATCTCTTACCAATGAATACCTGTCAATCAGAACATATAATGGATGATTGAGGAAAGAGGGGCAATATTTCAATACCTTCAGTATGTTAGGGAAGAATATACTCATGGTACAAGAGAAACCGTGCTCTGCTCATCCTACAATACAGTTCCACCACCATCACCCCAAAGACAAGGAATGGTGGGCAGTGGAGCTGTAAGCAAATCAATTTCAAACTGGCATACACCTGCAAGACAGATTGGCACTTGACTTCCCCAAGGATGTACACAGCATTAGAGTCTGCAAGGCTATGTTAATGCTTCCCCAAAAGCACCTGGGAGCTTGGTGCCTATGTCCTGGAGAATGCAAATGACACAGAATGCTGGGTTCTTGCCACATAATATCTGAAGAGGGGTGATTTCCAAGAGTAGCATTCTCCAGGAGGAGAAAGTGTACCTCCTCATCCCAGACCTTAAAGCTTCCAGACAGAGTGGAAGTAAGATCTCTCTAGCCCCAGTGTCTCCCTCTGAAGAGACATTGGAGGTGTGGGATTTCGATAGAGACAACCAATAAAAGGATAAAGGGACATGTTCCTCTTCATTGAAAGGCATGCTGAGGAAATCTGGACACATCTCCAAGGAAACCATATGAATCATATACATATCGATAATCTGCCGATTCCCACACACCAAGGGAGGCAGGAGCAGGGCAGAAGTTCTGCATAGCAGCAGCAACCCCAAGTTGCATGTAACTTAATATCTCTTTGTAGCTCTGTACTTGCCCCAATTGGAAAGGGCAAAATCTAGAAAGCAAAGGTGAGGAGAACTGAAGGAGAAAACCCTGCATAGTTCCAACCCCAAGCCTTCCCATCTCAGTTATAGGCGATAATGAAAGACACAAAAACTTTAAATCTGATGTGGAACTGGACTTGTAAACTACCCTGGACTAGAACAATAACTATAAATACCCAGAAAGTTATAGAATTTTATAATGTCATTCTCAGATGGGAAAATGTATTTCTAAATGTCAAATTTTTTAAAAAGTGAATGAAGAAGAAATCAATCATCTTTGAAAGTATTAGACTCCATATTCCATGTGTTTCACATACACCCTAAACTCTAAGAAATGGTATTATTAAATCCCTTTTGCAGATAAGGAAATTGAAGATGAAGGTAGCTCACCCAAGTGACTCAGAAAACATAACTTAGATTCAGGCTCAGCTCTTAAACACTCAAATTTTCAGTGCTTTTCCCTATACAACACTGTTTTCTCTGGTTTTCTTGATGAAAATTATCAATATCCTTAAGGTAAAGTAATACTACATATATTAAAATGATTTGTAGACCTGTATAGACCAACTGGGAAAGGTTTCAGGCTCAACTTGATGTGTTTGTAACTGTTCATTTTTCTGTGTTCCTAACTCCCTTCAGCTCTGCAATTCAAATGCTGACAAAGGAAATTGTGTCAACCCCCTTGCTGAGTGTGGTTACCATATTTATCCATGAGGAAGATATCTGTGATGGTTAAATTTGTGTGTCAACTTGCAAAGCTATTGTATACCATCGTATGGTGAACTAGATGTTTCTATGGTTATTTATGGATATGATCAAGATTTATAATCAGTTGAGCTTAAGTAAATCAACTATGCCACTCTACAAAATTTGCTTTGAGGTGGGCCTCACTCAATCAGATGAAGGTTATTAGTGGAAAGACCGAGCTTTCTCAAGTAAGCAGCAATTCTGCCTCAATTCTGTAACACAGACATCTGGCCTGAGTTTCTAGACTTCTGAATTGCTCTACAAATTTCAGGCTCAAAACTGTGATGTCAACTCTTACCTGAATTTCTAGCCTGCCAGCTTGCCCTATAGATTTACATTTGTCAGTCTCTATAGTCTTGTTAGCTAATTCCTTCAAATTTCTTCTTCTTTCCTTCCTTTCTTTCTTTTCCTTTCTCTCTCTCTCTTTCTCTCTTTCTCTCCCTCCCTCCCTCCCTCCCTCCCCCTCTTTCCCTCTCTCTCTCTTATGTGTAGTCATCCTTAAGTATCTGCAGGATTGATTCCAGAACCCTTAGCAGATACCAAATCCATGGAAGCCTTTATATAAATAGCATGGTATTTTTATATAACCTATCCACACCATTCTGTATAGTTGATATGATTTCTAGGTTACTTACTATACCTAATAAAATGTAAATGCTATGTAAATAGTTGTTTTACTATATTATTTAGTGAATAATGACAAAGGGAAAAAGTCTATACGTGTTCAATACATAATTCTTTTTTTCAAATATTTGAAATCTAACGTTGGTGAATGTACAGATTCAGAACCCACAGATACAGAAAGCCCTCTTTATATATGCTATGTGAATCAAACACACATACACACACAAACACATATACACACAGTTTCTCTGAATAATCCTGGCCAATACAGTGTCCATATTTTCCTTTTAGGTATGAACTTTATAAAAATTTAAGTTACTTTCCCAAAGCAGGTGGTAAATGATACGTCTAATAGTTGACACTGCATTTTACTTTTTGGTGTTCTTTCCATAGGATGCCAACTAATATTTCAAATCATGCCTAACTGAGAGGTAAAGCCTTTATTTTCTCATTTGTTCATCTACTCCCCCAATACTCCAGTTGACATTCCTTCTGAGAAGCCAAAAGTTGCTCTGCTGTGTGTTGAAGAGAAGAAACTCCTGGCACATGGTTCTTCTCTTTGGCACCCCTCGTAAGTGCCAAGCTTGGGTGTGTGAGGAAAAACTCCATTGTGGAGACGGAGCCCCAATAAAACCAGTCCATGACAGGCCCTTTAGAGCTTCAGCCCTCAAAGGGGAATGAAATTGACCACATTATGTCAAGTGCATGTAAAAATATGTCACAATGAATCCCACTATTATGTATATTTATAATGCACCAACAAAAAGTTTTTTAAAAAACCCATACCTCAGGGAGCATAGAAACCAGTTAGAGTCAGTAATGCTAATTTCATTAGGAGCTTAAGAATCTCTCTGCTTATTTACTTACAGTACTCTTATTTGGTTGCTTTCATCTTCGTGACCCTAGATCATGTTACTCTCCATTTTAGAGTTCCCAAATACTCCCTCTACTCAATGCATTCTATTCTGGGCCTTCACCATAAACTGCAAGCTGAGGCAGCTCAAAGCAGAGCTGTGGGTGGCAGCAAGTTCTGTTAAGAAATCCCACTACACTGCACTATTGATGGCTCTTTTTACATTATGTCTTCACCCTTGTGCTAGGTAACTCTCAAAAGGGCTCTGTGTATCAGAGAAGTCAATGTCATTATTTGCTTTTGACAACTGAGGACAGTAAGATCTAAAACAAGTTTAATATTTTTTTCTTATTGCTATATCCAGACAAACCTAAACTGGGGTCTAGGTCTACTGAGTCTTTGCCTGATAATTTACTTCCCTCGATTTGCCTTCCACCTCTTTGGAAAGTTTGTTACCTAGTCTGAGTTTCTATTTATAGTCTCTGATAAAGAGACTACAACTGACTTTTGATTTGATAAAATCTGTACAATAAGGTCCCATCATACTATAACTGATTTTCTAATCCTTTATTTAGTGTTTAAGAAAATAAAGACACAAATAAAGCATTGTAGTGAGTGTATATAATGCAGCTAAAACAATTACTAATTATTTATTTCAGAAAACATTGTTAAGCAGCCTTGCAATTGTCAAAACACAGGCTCTCCCTAGGGAGGACTGCCCTCTTTTTACTGTTCAAAAGGGTCATTGAAATAAGAAGAACATAGTGGAACGCTAAGGATTTCTTTTCAAATTATTTCAAGGAGAAAAATTTGTCATAAAAACAGAAGTAGGTATTTATTTATTAGTTCACTTATGGAATGGAAAATCTAAAATTGTTTCTCTAATATTGTTGCATTTTTAATGAGTAAATACAATAGGAAAGGCATTTTTACGGACATGGTATATGCATGATTTCACAAAATCTCTCTGTGCATTTTAATGAGGAGGAAATGGAAGTAAGAGAAGTCAGAGAAAGTGCCACCTAGACTCTTAATCTGGGCTGAGAGTCTCCAAACCCTACAAAATTTGCATTCTACCTGCTATACTAATAATAGATTTTCTCATAAATTGGGATCACTTTTAGGATTTCCCATGTATCTTTTTTGCTTCCTTTCCCTTTATTATTACATGGAAATATCAGAAAAGAGGGCATATGTTTTATACTCCTAAAATGTTTGCCCCAGGTATATGTTATTCCAGGCATTGTAGAATATGTGGATCCTATTATGAGCTATGGTTTAGAAGATGGATGTTGATGGGAATGACCATATTGATGCTAATAATAACATGACAGTGCAAGGGACTACAATTGTGTCCTTTACTTGGGTAAAAAATTTGGACAAATTGGATCCAACAAATGAAGTACAGTCTTATACTTGCTCCTCAGGCTTCATTCAGCTGGAGGAAATGCCAGGAGCTTAATTTCTTATGCTGTAAAAACAAAATCCCAGTCTTGCCCAGGCCAGCCAGCCCTGCCCATCCCAGCCCTGCCCTGCCCTGCTCTACCTTTTCTGAGGGGAAACCTGGAGGATAGATACAAAATGCAAAACGGGAAAGGGCTCTGTGAGAGGACAACAAGGGGAATGTGAGGATCTGAAGTTGGAGGTATAGTTGAATATAACTTGATGCTGGAATATAGGAAGTGTTACTGCAGACTGTGAAATTAAAAGTAACTTTAAAAATTATAGGGTATAAAGGTTAATAGCATCATATCTTTCCAGGTCCAGAAAACAAAATTTTGCATCTTACTGCCCTTACTTTCCAAGAAAATTATCTATTTTCACAATAAATTTGTTTTGTTTCTGGTGCCCCAGAAAAGAGAATGAAATTACTTTAAATAATTTCCAGTATAATTAGTAATTTAATTAAGACTTATACATGAACTTGCACATGATACGTGTATGTATATCAAATACACATATATTCATCTATATATTTAATGAGTTCTATTATTTATATTCTTTAGTTCCCCTGAGTGAAGGACTTGGCAGACCACCACTCTCTGGGGGTTGTCTCTGCCCTGACACAGACAGAGCCTCCATGTTCCTGGGTCTAACCAACATCATAAGCTCATCACTCTGAAAATATACTCTAATACACGTTTTGTAGGTTCACCCCCAGCTCCTCCATTGATGTCTCTTACTGTTCTGATAGCTTGCATATCTCCTTATTATACAACTTAAAATTTGATTCCAATTTGGGCTCTGAAGACCTCGCTTCCCATTTTACTGTACAGTTACTCTCCTTTCTGAGAATACTGACAGACGCAACAGTTTCTTGCCCAGACCTTACAATTCAAAGACATTGGAGTTTCTTTTCTCCGGTGGCCTATTTGTTCTGGATATTGACAAAGCTCAATCTAGCTGGCTGGATATAAAAGACTTAGTTAAAAAATTAACATCCCAGCCTTCAAGTACATCTGCAAGCTCTCTTATAAAGTAGTATGGTGTGATGGAAAGAAAAAGTGCTTTTGGGATTAGAAGTCTTAGAATTTAACTTCTATCAGTATAGGAACACTTTGGCTTCTAAATAACAGAAGTACCATCCAAATTTCAGTTTTGAAGCCTATGCTACAAATGCAAGTAATCACAAAGAAAAAGACGAGCATAATGATGATATGAAAACTTGAAGAGTTTTGTTTTCTCCTAGGTAATTTTTTCTCTTGTTCAAGGACTACTTTCTCTGAGAACTTTCAAAGTAAAACTTTTGTGATAAACTTTCTAAAGTAACAAATTTAATTCATCTTCACTTTTAAATAATAATTTGTCATGACCTAAAACTCCAGATTTGAAGTTCTTGTGCTCCCTCTTTAAAATATCTTACACCCCAGTGATCTTCAATACTATATCCAGGGAAACTGGAGCTACAGAGAGAATGTGAAGGCATGTAAAACAGACCTGAAAGCTCCCATAGCTGGAAGACAATGCCAATTGAGACACATGAGCAACAGAAATGAAAATCTTTGAAAACCACTAAATTAGGAAGTTGATTATAACAGCATAATAGGGCAATAGTTGATGAATCCACCCAGTACACCAAAATGGTTGCATCTGATGGTTGCTTGCTGATGTTGGATATCAGTAATATCTTACCCTATTTTCTAACCATATTCATCTTCATTTTATATCATTGTGCTGTTCTCATACCTCTTAAGTTACCTCTTGGTGCCTCCACCAGAAGGGCTGCCTGTTTTCCAAAGCTACTTTTCTTGGTTGTACTTACTTAACTCCCAGGCCTGCAGGAAGAGACATTGCCTAGAGACCACAGTTAGCTGCACTTCCTAATATTACCCTATGAACTTCCAGGCTGGAGTCTGCCTGACATTATCTCTCTGCCTCCATAAAAGCAGGGCAGTAGCCAGGCAGAGTGGCATACGCCTGTAATCCCAGCACTTTGAGAGGCTGAGACAGGAGAGTCACGAGTTCAAAGCCAGCCTCAGCAATGGCAAGGCGCTAAGCAACTCAGTGAGACCCTGTCTCTACATAAAACACAAAATAGGGCTGGGGATGTGACTCAGTGGTCGAGTACCCCTGAGTTCAATGCTCAGTACCAAAAAAAAGCGGCCAGTTCTGTAGTTTCTCTATGTACAAAGTCAAGCAGGTCAGTGTTGATCTGCTCAAAGAGAGATCAACAAGCCAATTTACAAAGTTCTCTATAATGTGAGTCCCCTACAGAATTTTCCTCTCTGAACTGCCCACATATGCTAGCATATAACTGTGCTTAGCATTTTTCTCCCTATTCATTTTCTCTTGTGTCTGGAAAGTTTATATTATAAGGTAAAACATGTTTTCCATTCTGATCCTTTGTGTGCTTGTCTTTATGTTGCAAAAGCTTACTTTGAAAGCTAGAAAATGTTCCCCAAACATCCTGAAATATCAATAATGTCTGAACAGTTACAAAATGTACAGAAGTTACAATTATTAGCTTCAGCTAGCTCTCTTTTAGTTTCCTGCATTTTTATTTATTTGTAGTGTCTAACTAGGAATTCAATTGTTTCCAGAAATATTAATTATTTAATTTACTCAACAAAATACTTTTTATACATTTCCTGAACTATTTGCAGTGAGGGGTCCATTATTATTATTTTGTTCCATGTTGATACCTTTAAATAAACTATCAATTCCTTCTGTTGCAAAGCTGCTTTATGTTGAGTTTTATTGTATGTCCAATAGACTCATTAATCTGACCACTTCTTTTGTATGTTTGGAATTCCAGCTTTCTGATAAAATATGAAATACAAAACAAACACAAATCTAATATACCAGAAATGCAAAGAAAATTATTTTAATGAAAATAAAGCATAAAATGGAATAACTAGTGTGGGGTCAGTGATTGTCTTTGAAAATATCTTGTTCTGGTTCTATTAATTTTGAGGAAAATAATCTTGTATAGAAGTTCATGAAGGCACTCAGGGCTACCTTCTTACCCTGAATACAAGAGTTCTTTGGAAATCCATTTTTCCTTATGCTCCTTCAACCCAAGGTAGTAACAAAATTATGTAATTACTGATTTCAGATTTCCTAGCATAGACTAACTTCTTATACTTTGTGTACAAATCCCTGTATTAAAATTCCTTTTTGGTAAATATATAGATGGATTTCTGGATATTGAATGAAGTAACCTACATCTGCCAATATCTGGATTGGATGGATGTTATCCAGATTTCAGGTTAAAAAGCCAATATTCTTTTTGGATAACATTTTTTATTCTTTTTAAATATACATAACAGTAGAGTATATTTTTAAAAATTATATAAACATGGAATATAACTTATTCTGATTAGGATCCCATTCTTGTGGTTGTACATGATGTAGAGTTTCACTGATGGTGTTTTCATACATGAACACAGGAAAGTTATAGCTGATTCATTTCACTGTCTTTCCTATTCCCATCCCTCTTCCCTCCTCTCCATTCCCCTTTGTCTAACCTACTGAACCTCTATTCTTCCCTTCCACCTCCTTGTTGTGTACTAGCATCTGCATATGAGAGAACATTTAAAATTTGTGGGTTTTTTTTGGAGGGGGGGAATTGGCTTATTTCACATAGCATGATAGTCTCCTGATTGATCCATTTATTAGCAATAGTCATAAAGTCATTCTTTTGTGGACAAGTAATATTCCATTGTGTATATACACCACATTTTATTTAGCCATTCATCTGTTGAAGGGTTGGTTCCATAGCTTAGCTCTTGTGAACTGAGCTGCTATAAACATTGATATTGCTAAATCACTGTAGTATGCTGATTTTAAGTGCTTTGGATATATACCAAGGAGTGGTATAACCAGGGCAAATGGTGGTTCCATTCCAAGTTTTTCAAGGAATCTCCATATTGCTTTCCAGATTGGTTGCACCAATTTGGAGTCCTACCAGCAGTGTGTGAGTGTAACCTTTTCCAAACATTCTCACCAACGTTCATTGTTGCTTCTATTCTTGATTGTTGCCATTCTGACTGGAGTGATATGGAATCTCAGTGTAGTTTTAATTTGCATTTTTCTAATTGCTAGAGATGTTGACCTTTTTTTTTTTTACATGTTTGCTGTTAAGTTTTTTGAGTTCTTTTTATATCCTGAGGATTAATGCTATATCTGAGGTGCAGGTGGCAAAGATTTTCTCCCATTCTGTATTTATTGTCACACTTGTGATAGTTTCCTTTCCTGTGAAAGAGATTTTTAATTTGATATTGTCTCATTCATTGATTCTTGATTCTACTTCTTGAACTTTAGGAGTCTTATTGAGGAAGTTGGTTCCTAAGCCAACATGATATTGAGTTTGGCCTACAATTTCTTTTAGTAGGTGCAGGATCTGTGGTCTAATGCCTAGGTCCTTGATCCACTTTGAGTTGAGTTTTGTTCAAGGTGAGAGATAGGGGTTTAATTCATTCTGCTACATATGGATTTCAAATTATCACCAACTCATTTGTTGAAGAAACTATCTTTTCTACAATGTTTGTTTATGGTGACTTTGTCTAGTATGAGTTAACTGTATTTATGTGGGTTTGTCTTTGTATCTTCTATTCTGTTGCATTTGTCTTCATGATATCTTTTTTGATGCCAACACTGTGCTGTTTTTGTTACTATAGCTCTGTAGTGTAACTTTAGGTCTAGAATTGTGATGCCTCCTGTTTTGCTTTTCTTGCTAAGGATTGCTGTGGCTATTCCATGCCTTTTGTTTTTCCAGATGAATTTCATGACTAATTTTTCTATTTCTATGAAGAATACCATTAGAATTTTGGTAGAAATTGTATAAGCTCTGTATAGTGCTTTTGATCAATGTTTTGCTTTATGAAATTTCATGCATTTTTCCAAGACCTGGTTGACGTATTATCTTCCCAGCTATATGATAAACAAAAGGTCTATATTTTTTTATCTTGATATTTCTTATACTCATTAAGAAAGGTAAATAATGATGGAAAGGAATAAATGTATTTATATTATCTCCTATCTCAAGCCTGTAAAATAAATACAAATATTATTATGATACAGCAAATATTTCATCCACACAATTTTTAACATGGGCACACACACAAATTCAAATAATTTATAGAATTAAAATGTAGTTCTAATTAAAATAATTCAAATTAAAATAATTTATAGAAATAAAATGTTAATTGATGGGGGTAAGCAAACTCAGAGAAGCAGGAAATAAAGGGTACAGAATAGGGAGTCAAGTAGCAGGATAAGACAAGAGGTTCACAAAAGGATGTGGTTCCCTAGAAAATCTAGAATGGTTGAGATTGTGAGTGCATATCCATCCCCATCACCTGTGCCAGTTATCTTCTGTGATCAGAATACAGCTAAAGAAATATTAATATACATATTAAATACATATATTTATACATATATAAACATGGGATTTGGTTTTCTTCAATAATAATCAAGGGAACAAACATGAGAAAAGAAAAAATAAGAAAAATATGGTTCAAAGAGACAGTAAAGACTACTCTAAAGCAATTGTAAAAAAACCCAAGATTTTATACCATAAGAAAAATAAAATAATTCATACATTTAAAATGTGAAATTGAAAAAAAAAATCAAAGAGCCAAGATAACCCAGGAAAAAAGGTTTAACAAGACTAAATTTGTGTGCTGAGGGATGGAGAATGGGCTTCTCTCACCCTAGACAATGACTCTTGCAGGTCAAGGTCATGAACAGCAGAACCACACATGATGTAAAATGTCCAACATACATTGAAAAGAGTGGAAAGAAAACCAACAGACAAAAATAGCATTGAAAAATATTCCCAGATTAAAACAGCGATATTAAAATTCAATGAAAAAAAATTCTTAGGATAATATAATTTAAACTCGAAAAAGGTAAAGTTATCAAAAATGGCAGAATAAAAAATAAGAAAAAAAGTTTGTAAAACAATCTAGAGTAAAAGTTGTATCAATTACATTAAATGTTGAGCATCTATTTCAGATAAATAATTGAATTTATTAAAATTATAAACATCAAAAAGGAAAGAATAATATTTTCAGGCACACACAAATTCAGAAATGCTACAATCATGGAAGCCCTTCCTAAAATCATACTGAAATTAAGTAATATAGTTAGGAAAAAGGGAGTTGTAGAACTAAGGCAGAATGGGAGTAAAATCACTAAGTAATTGTAGTGCGTCACAGTAATTGTTGACACATGTTATGAGAGATACAAAATGTAGCAATCTGGAATTTAAAGTCATAGGCAGTCTCTGCCTTGTGAATGATAGAAAAGGAGTAAGAATAATCTTTCTATAGGGTTCTTTTGCTGAGCATAGTTATTTAAATAGTGTTTGCTTAAAAGGAATTAAACTGTTTAAACATAATTATGATCATAAAAGATGATAAATGTGATACATAATTTTAGAATAATTGTAATAAAATTTCTAAACCAAAAATAAAATGCAACATAATGTTATCACATGAATAAACATTAGGAAAGAAGACAAAAGCAGCAAAAAGGAAATTAAAAAAGATTAAGCTCTATTACATATACATCATAAGATAATTTTTTTCAGAATGTATTCAAACATACTATAATCAGAATGAAACTGACTGGACCAAACCACCCTCCTTCTCCCCCAAATACAGAAACTCAGATTATGTAGCAGAAAATAGAATCAGAAATGTGTTATTTATGAGACACATCTAAATACTGTGAATCAAGTTTTAAAATAGCTATATGAATAGGAGACATAAGAAAATTCATTTTAAATACAATTTATAGTTAAGAGAAATAAAGTTGGATGACTCAATCATTTCTGTGAACTTAGAAAAGTGACAACATGTAAAATGAAGGAGAAAAATGAAAAAAATAGAAATGATATAAAAAACAAAGTTAAATGATACATTAAAAAAAGTTTTTTCAAGTTGACAACTTAACCACTCAAAGAATTAGGAAATGAAGAACAAGCTAAAGACAAAGTTAGCAGAAAGAAGGAAACAAGAATAAAGACGGGCAAAAAGGGAAGTAAATTAGATAACAGAAAAGAACATAAAGAAAAATAATTAAAACTAAAATTGATCCTTGGAAAAGAATAACAAAATTGACAAACTTTTACCTAGATAGACTAAAGAAAGAAAAAATGATGAATAATTCCCATTATTAAAATCAGAAAAAGGGAGGGATAATATTTTTATTCTACAGAAATAAAAAGAACTAAAAGAAAATAGGGATAATTATATACTCAAACATTTGATTGATCTAGATAAAACAGATCAATCACTATATAGAAAAAAAATCTAGAAAGAATCATAAAGTAATAAAAAACATGAATAGGTCAATAAATAGTAGAGAGACTGAATTGGTAATCAAAGACTTCTCAAAGAAAGGTTTCTAGCCACAGTGGTTTTACAGGTGAATTGTATTACACACTCAAAAGAGCTTATAGCAATCTTTCAAAATCTTCCAAAAAACTGAAGAGGATTGAACACTTGCAAACTCATTCTTTGTAGCCAATATCATGCTAACACCAACAGCTAGAGAGAGAGGAGAAGGGAAGGGAAGGGAAGGGAAGGGAGGGGAGGGGAGGGGAGGGGAGAGAAGTGGAGGGAAGAGAAGGGAAGGGAAAGAAAGGGGAGGAGAGGGAAGGGAAGGGAAAGGCAGGCTGGCCAGTATCTCTGTTAATTTGGATGGAAGAATTCTCAACACAATACTATCAAGCTGAGTTCAGTAGCATTTATACACCTATAGCATGACCAAGTTAGATTTTTCCCTAGAATGTAAGATAGTTCAACTGGTAAAAATAAATCAGTGTCATACACTATATTAACAGATTGAAGAACAAAATGTGATCATCTCAATTGATCAGGAAAAGCACTGACAAAATGCCACACCTTTTTACAAGAAAAAAATTTAAAAGTAAGAATAAAAGGAAATTATCTGAACATAATAATATGTATGTATAAAAAATTCACATACAGCATTATACTAACTGATGAAAAACTGAATATGTTTCCTCTAAAATCAGAAACAAGACAAGGATACCACTTTCACCACTTCTATGCATAATAATATTGACCTTTCTAGCTTGTAGTAATTAGACAAGGAAAAATAGGTCCATACATATTTTGATTGTCAGCCAGAAATAAAAGTAAGACTGTATTTGGAAACATGTCGTTGCCTGTTATAGCAAATAAAACTTGTAATTTAGTTATGACATTAACAATAGTGTTTGTTGGTGCCCATGCATGTATGCATGCATGTGTTCTTTGAGGAAACACATTTTAATTTGATGCTATTTTCTCATACTGTATAGAGTAATTTCAAACCTTTTGGCATGGTGTACAAAATCCTCTACCTGAAATTCATCTATCATTTCTTCAACTCCTACTACCCTACTCCATGTACTTTATGTTCCATAACCATATGTTGGTTTTCATATATACCACATGATTTGTGTATCACACACAAAAACCCTCTAAGCCTTTGCACATACTTTTATCTCTGCCTAGAATATCTCAAGCCCTGTATCATGACAATCCCTTTTTGAGCTAGTGAGAATCCATTTCAGTGATGCCTTTTTTGAATGATTTCTCATTACTTAATATGAACTTCCTGTCTACATGACTGGGTTACCTCCCCCACTTCATGTTAGAAGACCTTCCTTGACATGCCCATCACCACTACTGTGCTTGATTCATCAGGCTCCATCATTT
Organism: Xerus rutilus; assembly: GCA_028644305.1. Classification (NCBI taxonomy): domain Eukaryota; kingdom Metazoa; phylum Chordata; class Mammalia; order Rodentia; family Sciuridae; genus Xerus; species Xerus rutilus. Next base: position 65,247,167 of record CM053402.1, read on the forward strand.
GTTCATTGTATTTCTAATGCCTTACTGAATTTAAGCACAATATTGTTTTATGTAATTAAAGACATGAATCAATAAAATTCAAGTGTAAAACACCTAGCCTTAAGAAACATTGGTGTCTGGTTGATTGATAAACTCATCTTTTCTTTCAAACTGAGCCTCCAGTAGTGGCTAAGTCGTCAAGGTATGATGATGGAAAGAGCTGTGCAGTCTGCAAAGATGAGCAAGGTGTGCCCTTGGTTCTGAAGTACCATCCCAGCCTGGTGCAAAACAAAGAATTTCCAGGAATATAAATTTTGCATTAGAATAAGCCAATTGTAATACTGGTGAAACACTTTACTAGTTTTCCTTGTATTTTTTTTTTCACATCTTTGAAATAGGGAAGTCTATTTCTTTATATTTTCAGGATAATCATAAAGGATTATGCTTTCATAGATCACTTATAAACACAAAGCATCATGATAAAACAATGAATTACAATGTAAAACAGCATGAGCTATAAATTACTTAGAATTTTGGAACCCAGTTACTGTTCTTACAAGCCTGATGCATTTTCTTAACTGCCCTCAGCTTCAGTTTTATCATATGTAAAATGAAAACAATAACTATCTTAAGAAAGTTGGAAGCATAATTCTAATACATGTTAAGTGCCTGACACATAGTTAAGTCATCAAAAAATTAGCTATGACTTTTAGTGGTCTTATTTCAGGGCACTCAACTCTGAAGTACATTAATTCCTTTTTCTTAATGTGTGATATAATCCTTGATATGTGGTAGAATAAATATTATGGTGAATAAATATTCCTTAAATTTAAATGGGTCTGACATTTACTACCTAATACATTATAGAAACTTAATGGAAAATATATGCTTATTTAATTTTATGCAAACAGATAGATACTTAAAAAAGGAGTCTAATGCATTTACATTTTCATATTTCTTGCTTTATTTTGATGTATTTGATGTATATGATAAAACATTTTTCTTTTTATTATGCTTTCACTTTGCTTATTTTTTGCAACTCTCTTCTATCTTCTATTGTACCAACTGAATTGAATTTATCGCTGTTGTATAAATTGGTTCAGCAATCAAATACTTTGTGTATGTTTTTTAATACTTATCCTTCAATTTTATGGAGATATCTATGAAATTAGCAAAATTTAAATTTAATCAATAGCTCCATCTTCCCTGCCATTCTTGCAATGAACTTAAACTGCTTCATAAGTAATATACTTGCTCATCTTTGTTATTTTAGTATTTTAGTTCTATCTTGTCTCTGTGCTTGCCATCACTGTCATTATTGGTATTATGATTATTATATATAATACAAACATAATTTAATAACAGTTTTCACAATCTCTTTCTTGCATCTTATTCCTTCCTTTATAGTTCCATTTACTTCTAGACAAAAAAGCCTCTCCTTTAATAGTTATTCTAAGAAGGTTCTGATTAACAAACTTTTTTTGATTGTATTTCTGAAAGCATCTTTTTACTATGTACATTATTTAATATAGTTTCAATAGATGTAGAATCATTGTTGAGTAATTTTTTCCTCACAACTTTGAGGACAGTATTTCAATGTCTTCTGTTATGTTTACTGCTGATAAAATGTCGGTCATGTTCTTCCTCCTTTTATGTGTGATAGTTTCTCTTGTGAAGCTTTTAAGAGGGTTTTCATTTCTTTTGAAGTTCTGTTCCAGTATTTGATAACCGAGGTGTGAAATCACCTTCATTATGCTGCTCGGGACACACAAACTCCTTCTATATGGCTGCAGTTGCAGAAAATATAAAAGCATTTTGTTTTCAAATATTGTTTCCTCATTATTGATAATGCCTTATCTTCCCCAAAGTAGTATTCTTTTTGTGTTGGATGTTTCCATGTATTCTCAAGCATCTTAAATTCTCTTTCATATTTTTATGTCTGTATATATTTCTGTTTTGATTCAGGGTAATTTCTTCCAATTGATTTTAATATCTACTAATTTTTCTCTTAGCAACATAACCCATCTATTAATGTGTTTTTTCTTATTTAAACGTTTCAATTTTTAATTTCTATAATTTTATTTGCATTTTTTCTGTCTGAATATTTTTTCGCATTTTTCTTTACCTGTCTTAGAATTTCTCTTCCTTTATTGTATTATTGAGTACTTTAAAATGTTTATTTTAAATTCCTTTTATTGATTTCAGTTCCAAAGTATATTTTTTTAAATTTAATCTTTTGAAAAAGCCCTGGTAGTATATGTGTCTATTTTCCTTTAATTTATAGTTTTGTGTGTGAATTTCCCCTGGTGAAGTTTTTCCGGGTGCCTGGTTTGTAGGGGTTCTCCATTAGAGCATGTTTGAATTTTTTTTCGCCCAATATTTCATTTTTCCAGTTTCACATTTGCATTTGTTAGTTTTAGGAGGAAAGAATAAGATTTAAGAAGCAATGGTGAGCAAACAAATGTACAAACTACTTTTCTTGATATCTCTGCACCATGTTGATATTATAAACTTGAACTTAATGAGTGTGGGAAGATGTAAGTTTGGGCTTCTGCTATTTTTGTATGTGATGCATTTTCTAGCCAGTTCCCTGGAGGTTGTAAAGTATTCTGAGTACTTCCTGATGCTGTGAGGGTAGAGTTTTTCTAGAATTTATTTCATAGATAATGCAGCACTTTGTGATGCCTGTTTATATGAAGATAACTCAGATTTAGCTGCTCAAAGGTATGGAACTCAGAGTCAGATGTCCCCTCCATAAGTAGTGTCAAAGCCATTATCAACTTCCAATTCCTCTTAGATTCATCTTTTGTTCATGATTCTGACTTTTAACTTCCTTCCATCTTTTATCACTTCCTGCCTTTTCTGTCTATTCTCATACTTGTGTTGGGATAGGGAATTAGTACATGTGCTGGTTAATTAACCATATAAACAGAATGATCCTTCATTTCATTAATAGAAAGTACAAATAAAAAATAGTCACTTAGCCGGGCATGGTGGTGCATGCCTGTAATCCTAGCACTTTGGGAGGCTGAGACAGGAGAATTGCAAGTTCAAAGCCAGCCTCAGCAATGGAGAGATGCTAAGCAACTCAGTGAGACCCTGTCTCTACATAAAACACAAAATAGGAGTGGGGATGTGGCTCAGTGGTCCAGTATCCCTGAGTTCAATCCCTGGCACCAAAAAGAAAAAAGGTAATCAATTATATGACTTTAAGGAAACACTTTTTACAATCATCGGTCACATGATAGTAACTAATTTCTGGAGGAGTAATTTGTACTCAGGGTGTTTGTTTTGTTGTGAGCATTGCAGTTATCACTAGTTAAGTTCACTTTGACAAAATTATACATACAAGTAATTTGATTTCAAGCCCAGTTCTCCACTTTCCCTCTCCTCTCCCTCTTCCTACTCTCCTTCCTCTACTCTACTTAACTCTCTTTCATTCATTTTATTTTTATTTATTCTGATCCTTTATTTTTTCAGTCTACCTTATTTCACTTGGCCTGAGGGTCTCCATTTCCATCAATTAACAAGCAAATGCAATTATTTCATTTTTCTTTAAGACTGACTAAAGCATTGGGTATATATACCACATTTTCTTGATCCATTCATCTACTGATGTGCATCCAGGATGATTCCATAATTTGGCTATTGTGAGTTGTGCTACTATAAACATTGAAGTGGCTGTATTGCAATAATACTCTGATTTTAATTCTTTTGGAGCAATACCAAGGAGAGGGATACTTGGGTCACAGGGTGGTTCCATTCCTAGTTTTCTGAGGAATCTCCACACAGCTTTCCAGAGTGGTTGTATTAATTGTAGTCCCATCACCAATATGTGAGCATACTTTTTCCCCAACATCCTTGCCATCATTTATTATTATTGAGTTTTTGATAATTGCCATTCTGAATAGAATGAGATGAAATCTTTATGTAGATTTGATTTGCATTTCCCTCATTGCTAGAGATATTGAACATTTTTTTCATATATTTGTTGGCCTTTCGTGCTTCTTCTTTTGAGAAATGTCTGTTTCGTTCTTTGCCCACTTATTGATTGAGGTTTTTTTTTTTTGGATTGAGTTTTTTGAATTATTTATATATTTTGGTTATTAATCCTTGATCAGAAGATGAACTGGCAAAAATTTTATCCTATTCTGTAGGCTCTCTATTCAGGCTCTTAATCATTTTCTTTGTGTGCAGAAGCCATTCAACTTATTGATTCTTAATTTTATTTCTTGAACTTTATGGGTCTTATTAAGGAAGTCAGTGCCTGTATCATATCATAGAGTGGTGACCTTATGTATTCTTCTAGCAGTTACAAGGTTTCCGGTTTATTTCCTAAGTCTTTGATCCATTTTTATTTGACCTTTCTTCAGGGTGAAATTACATTCTTCTACATATGAGCATCCAGATTTCCCAGCACCATTTATTACAAAGAATATCATTTATCCACCATATATTTTTGGATCCTTTGTCAAGTATCAGATATCTGTAATTATGTGTGTTTGTCTCTGTGCCTTCTATTCTATTCTATTAGTCTTAATGTCTGTTTTGATGCCAATATCACGCTGTTCTGCTACTACAATCATAATTTGAAATTGGATATAATTGTGATGTGTCCTGCATCACTCCTCTTGCTCAGAATTGCTTTGGCTATTCTGGAACTCTTATTCTTCAAAATAAATTTAAGGACCTTTTTCTCTAGTTCTTTGAAGAATTCCATTGTTGTTTTCATGGGAATTGCATTGACTCCATATATTGCTTTTGATAGTATGGCCATTTGACAATATTAATTCTACCTATACAAAAACATTTGAGGTGTCTTTCCATCTTCTAAGGTCTTCTTCAACTTATTTCTTCAGCGTCTTAGAGTTTTCATCATAGAGATCTTTCACCTCCTTGGTTGTATTAATTCACAAGTTTTTTTCTCTTTTTTTCCTTTCCTTCTTTTTCTTTTCTTTTCCCTCTCTTCCTTTCTTCTTTTCTTCCTTCCTTCCTTTATTG
>CM053402.1:65252646-65277078 GCA_028644305.1 Xerus rutilus
TCCTTTCTCTTGTGGCTTTTAAGATTCTCTCCTTATTCTGAATGTTAGGCATTTTCATTATGATGTGACTTGGTGTAGGTCTGTTGTGATTTTGAACATTTGCTGTCCTGTATGCCTCTTTAATTTGATTACCCAATTCATCCTTCATATTTGGAAAGTTTTCTGATATTATTTTATTGAATAGATTGCTCATTCCTTTGGTTTGAAATTCTATGCCTTCCTCTATCCCAATAATTCTTAAGTTTGGTCTTTTAATGTGATCCCATAGTTCTTGGATGTTCTGTTCATGGTTTCTTACCATTTTCACTATGTGGTCAACTCTATTCTCAAATGTTTTGTCTTCAGTATCTGAGGTTCTGTCTTCTAAGTGGTCTAATCTGTTGGTGATGCTTTCTATTGAGTTTTTAATTTGGTTTATTGTTTCTTTCATTTCAAGGATTTCTGTTTGGTTTCTTTTTAGAATCTCTATCTCCTTATTGAAGTGATCTTATACTTCCTGTATTTGCCTATGTACCTCTTTATCAAAATGATCTTTTGCTGACTGGGCTTGCTCTCTTATATCATTCTTTAAGTCACAGAACATTTTAATTATGTACATCCTGAATTCCTGTTCTGTCATTTCTTCTGCTGTACTGACCATGGATTCTAATAGTGTAGTATCTCGGTTTGTTTGAGTCACTTTCTTCCCTTGTTTTCTCATGATGTTTGTGTGTCTTTCCTTCTAGCTCTGCTGATCCAAGTTGTTACAGTTTTTGCTCCTATATGGGTATAGTTTCCCCGCATGGTTTCAATACCTCTCCTTTAAAGGGGAGACCAATATTGATTGATCTCAATACAAGCAATATGTAGTTTCAAACCAAGTAGCTCCTAACAGCTCCCAAATACATTTATAGTTTAGTCACAATATACAACAATTATGAGTTCCTTTACACTCTATTATGCAACCAATAAGTTTGCACAAGGGTCTATAGTTTCTGTTGGTGGGCTAGGGACACTTGAGGGTGGGGTGTAGGATAGAATGTTAGGGTAGTAGGAAGTGAGGATATGGTTACTAAATCTTAGAAAGCATGAAAAAGGAATCCAAGAGAAGTTGGCTATTACTAGAAAGAGCAACAGAGAGTTGGGGAAGACCAGTAAGGAGGAAAAAAAGAGTACAGTGAGGAGAGATGATAGAAAGAAAAATAAAACATATGCAAGTGGGAGTTACAAGACTATATAATACCACTCTAGTATACAGTTCAGAAATCCCAATCTACCATATCCCACTGTATAAACAAATACTTGTTTTCACAACTGTTTGGGATTAGAGGGTAGGAAAAGAGTGAGAGAGAAAAGAGGGAAGGAAAAAGAAAGAAAGGAAAGAAGAAAAGAGCAGAGAAATAAAACAAAAAGATTAAACAATAGAAATATTAGGAGAAAAAAATAAAGGATAAAATAAAAAATAAGAATAAAAGAAAATAAAAATAAATAAATAAATAAAAAGTCTCAATGTAAATAAACAGGTATGGTTCCTTTCACCTCCATTAGGTGGCATTGTCTGTTGCTTGCTCGACTTTCCCCGCTGGTGTCCTGGGTGTGGGTTTCACAGCAAGGTGAAGCTCGGGGCCGCTGGTGAAGACGCTGTTTCACTGTGCGCTACGTTGAGGCCAAAGTTTGTTCCCAGGTGCTGTCCGACGCCCCCTGGTGCAGGAAGTTACGCTGTGTTAGATGGAGATCCACAAAGAATAGTAGCCAGGGGTCCCGCTCAGGAGACGGTTTGTCCACAGGAGCAACTGCTAAGGGTCCTGCATGGCTGGGTGGGCGCTGGAGCCAGGTACCCCGTGTAGAAGCAGCCCTTGCCCACCCTGGGCTGGGGCTCCACGCCGCAGCTGTGCTCCGCACTGCTTGCTGCTGAAGTCACGCTGCCTATGGCAATCACTACTGCCTGGTGGCCCTGCACACACACACGTGAGTGAAATTCCTGCAGGGAATGATGAGCCGCAGGATGATGTCAAGAAGCTGGCTGGAAGATGGCACTTCCACTACTTCCATCTTCGGTCCTGGAGAGACTAGCCCCCATCCCTTTCTATGTTATATTTTATTTTATTTTATTTTTGAGCCAGAGTCACCTAAGTTGTGTATAGCCTTGCAAAATTGCTGAGGATGGATTTGAACTTGCAATCCTCCTCCCTTAGCCTCCTAAATAGCTGGGATTACAGGCATGTGCCACAATTGTCCAGCTCTTTCCCAATTTTGAAGGACACTCTTGAATACATAATTATTTAATGATAGGTGTTACTGTTGCAATCGCTATTTTCCTTCAGCACATTGAATTTATATTCACACATATCGGTCCAGCTCCCAAGTTTCTGCTGAAAATCCACTGATAATCTTTTAAAAGATTCAATATACATGATTTATTTTTCTACTTTCAAGATTCAATCTTTATTTTTGCCTTCTAGAGTTTGACTACAGTGAGTCAGTATTCATTTCTTTGGGTTTAACCTATTTGGAATTTGCTAAGATTCATGGATTTGTGGATTCATGTCTTTCCTCGAATTGCAGAAATTTGGAGCAACTGGTATTCAAATAACATCTTTCTTTTTTTCTGTCTCTTCTCTTTCTGAAATATCCTCATATTTGATTATTTCAATTTCTTTTCTATAAGTTCTGGTTCTTTCTTCTGTTCATGTATGTTCTTGATCCCTCTAGTTAATATTTTCAATTTAATTATTGTATTTTTAGCTCTAGAATTTCTTGTTTGGTTCCTTTTTAAACTGTCTCTGTTTTTATTTTATTTTGTTCAAATATATTTTCTAGATTCCCTTTGGCTCTTTCTTCATGTTTTCTTTACAATCCTGACTATATTGAGATAGTTGTTTTAAAGTCTGTATCTACCAATTTTGATGTGTATACTTGTTCAAGCATGGTTTCTCGAGATTTATTTTGCTACTTTGCATGGGCCATGCTTTCCTGTACCTTAGTTTTCTATGTGTTGGTTGTTGTTGTTGTTGTTGTTGAAAATTGGCCATTTGAACAAAAAGCCCCTCTCTCAGTTTTTGCAGACTGGATCTGTACTGGGGCAGTCTTTCTCTTAAGGTATACTTTGAACCTAAAGATAAGTCAAATGTGGAAACTTAAGATCTTCCTAGGTCTTCTGAGCATCATTTTGCCTAAGCCTATATGTCCTATATTTCCATCTTCTTTTTGAGGATGGAATTACATGGTCAATTTAATATCCCTATCCATAATCATTTGCCTCAGTAACCTACATTTCTGTAGTCCCCCTGAGCTTTTATAAAAGTACTACCTGCCATTATACTACCTTTTCCAGATTAAAATCTGAATTATGACATGTTTCCACACCTGAGTTCTTAGGTGAATCAGAAATCAATTTTACAGAATGAGTAAAGTCTCCTTTACATTTGCTGGTTCAGAAAATTGGGATACTACCTCCAGATAAGAATAAGCTATGCTGGGATTTGGTGGGAAAAGACAAAGTTTTGCCCTTCTCTATGTTTTTTTGGCCAGAGAAGTAGAATGTCTGACAAGTGAATAGACTGGGGAAGAATATCTTGGTTAAATTTGAAATGTGATCTGTTATTAAAAAAAAAATGTAAAACTACCAAAATGAGAAATCTGAATAATTGTCAAGTCCAAAACACAACCCAAACACCTGTAATAAATAACAAAGCAAAGGAGAGTTGCAGATGAAAATGTTTCAAAAACCCAGAAATATGAAAGAGCAAGAGAGATTAGAGGTGGAACCAAGTCAGAAGCAAGACCTGGGATGAAGAAATAGCTCAAAGTTAAAATCAGTAAATAAAAGACATTGATGAACCAATTCTCTTCTACAGAATGAATGCATGTTGGGTCATAGGCTAGAAGACAGCTGCCTATGACCCTAGGATGGGCAAGAAGAAAGCATAAATTTGGGGCCTTGTTTAAAAAACAACTGAAAGAAATTCACTGATGTAAAAGTAGCATTCTATTTCATCTTTTCCAGCTTTTGACAGAATCAAGTTTTAAAAGAACTTTCCAATTACATGGAATCTATATTGATTTTTCACATTGTACAATAACTTACCCTAATTTAACTTTTCATTATGGTATGTAATGTATTATATTCCATCCACTTAGTAATGCTTGTACCAATTGCAGAACATTTTTCCTGTGGGGTTCTGGGTTAGAATTTAGCAAAGGAGAAATTTACAAGATTTGGGAAGATAGATACAAAGGTCTTTCTCATTAAGTGTAGAATTACTAGAGGGTTATAGTTTGTCTTTCCTCTCCACCAGCAATGTGTTCAGCTTTTCTTCTATACTGTCAGCAGGACTGTCAACCAAGAGCTCCTTGAAACCTGATGACCAAGAGTTCCTTGAAGATGGCCTTGAAGCTCCATCAAATACTTGCCAACAGACTTATAGAAGATTTAATCATGCAGCAAGAACAACTTACCCTGGATTTTTCATTGGTTTTCTTTTGTGTTCTAATGCTGGAAGCTTCATGTACTCAGCATCCAAATTAATTCTTTTAGGCTCTAATGTACACTAATGCCTCAAAAGGACTTGTTAATGACATGACACTGATTCTATCCCCTATCCAGATACTTGCTTTAATTGTAATTGTGTAAAGTCTTATTCCTAGAGTTAATCTGTTATTTCATAATAGCCACAGGGATTCTGCCTCTTTCATTTAATATTATTTCATGTACATTACTTCTTAACAATATCTTACCATACTTCACTGGCACAGAAAAATAAAGAATGAAACATGGCTTTATTTTACCAATAAGCTGATTATCATACGAGAAAATATTAAGTTAAACAGGTTTCAATTATAAACAAGAATATTTACTCTATTTTGATCCTTACTCTTCCTGTCCACATTTCTCAAATATCATAGACAATCATTTTTAGAGTTTACATTTTTTATTCAATGTTAAAAAAGAAAAGAAAAAGTAAATTTACTCTCAGCAAAAAGTTCAGCTGTGGTGCTTATGTGTTTTATATGGGAAGTAATTCATGTTCCTCACACTCCAAAGTGCGTGGTCTTGCCAGTTTTCCAAATAGGAGCTTAGTAATAAATGTTCCTATTTGAGTTATTGTGATTGAGAAGAATGAAAAAATATTGTCCTGACACCACTCAAAACTTGTCAGTTGACTTGCTGACTCATGTAAAATGAAAATTAAAAACTCCTGTAGATTTTTGACCTTCAATACACAGCATACTAAGAAGTTTAGAAAAACAATAAAATGGCTTTCTATAGGACAAATATTTATAAAATACCCACCCCATTCTGAGTTTGATTTAGTAAAATGTCAATTAAGAGAACCAAACTCAATGAAAATACAGCCTTAAAATTGCTCAACAATTCAACCACTGGAGTAAACCAAATATTTAGTAGTACTAGCAACCAATCTTTACTCACAACTTAAAGCAGTGTTCCAATTCATTATGCATATTCATTTATTCTGTACAACTTTATGAATTCAGTCCTCTGTTACCTGATTTGATAGGTGAGAGAGGAGACACACGACATAAAGAAAAATGTCCAAGGCCACACAACTGGTTAATGACAGATTTTAAACAAACCTCACATTTCTAGCCACTAGATTAGATCATTTCTCAGTTCAGCTGAAGAGACATAATCAAAGATGTTCACTGCTCTTTCACTGACAATAGTGAAAAAGGAAATATTAAAATGGTTTAACATTAGCAAATGCTCAAATAAATTATGAAATATTCATATAGTTGAATATCATAAAAATTCAAATAATTCTATGAATAGTTTATCATTTATGGAGAGCACATTAAATATAATGTTAAGTAAGGCTTGTTTACACAGGATGATAGTAACCTTATGAAATTCATTTTAAAAAATTGTTGAAAAACACTAAGGCAGAAAGTAATTATGAGTTATTTTCTACACAGTTCTTATGCATTATAAAATGACTTCATGGAAGCTATGTTATTTTCATAACAATAAAACAGTGTTTTAACAACCTAAAGTTTTAACAAATTACACCAGCAACATAGAAGCAGCAGCCCAGAATTTATTCTTCCACAAAAATACAAACTCAATTTGATCTGAAAAGCCTTTATAAGAACTCCAGAAATGAATTAAGAAGTCAAATTACCCAGAAGCTAATAATAACTGCATTGAAATGAATAAGAAAATAGGTTGACTTTACTTACTCATAGCAACCTTCTCTCAAGCCAGCAGATTGGTGTAATCAGGAGAAAATGCCCAACTTGCATCTTGTGTCTCAGGGAGAAAAGAAAACAGCTAGCTTTTCTGGCTTTTCAGAGGATGTGACCAAGGGACTAGTTTCTGTCTCATCGCAGAACATTTAAGAAACATCATCTTACATTGAATGCCTGTGAGTCACTGAAAACTAAAGAAAGATCAGTGGCTTGTTGTATCATCAAATAACCAGCAGTACTACAGAAAGATACAAAAAGGAAGAAGAAATTACATTCTGTAAAAGAAAAAGAAACCTACAAACCTTTCTTCTTCTACCTCCCATCCTTCTTTTTCGGTACAGGGGATTGAACCCAGGGATTAGCACTGAGCTACATCTCAGCCCTCTTTTTTATTTTGACACAGGGTCTTGCTAAGTTGCTGATACTGGCCTCAAACTTAGTCTTTCTCCCTCAGTGTCCTGAGTCACTGGGATTACAGACATGCACCACTATGCCCAGCAAAACTTATAAACCTTCCTAACTGGGAAATTACGTACACAAGCTCAGAAAAAATGTGTTTCCAAAAAAAGGTTTGAGAAGCCCACAGAATCCCTGGTTTGGATGACTGTGAACGTCTCCCTGTATAAAAGACAGTTCTTACATCTTTAGGGAGGCGTCTGTTTTTTCTAGTGAACAAGCCCCAAGAAAAGGATAACATGACATATGAAAGAACTATGAAATATGATTCAATCAAAAGAATAGAATATATCTCTTAAATTGTCCCTTAAAGATCCAGAGATTCATGAATTTCTTGCCAAAGAATTGAAAGTAATCGTCTTCAAGAATCTAAATGCACTACAAGATACACAAATAGCACAGGAACAAAATGAGAATATCAACAAAGAGGCAGGAACTATTTCAAAAGATCTAAGTGGAAATTCTAGACTAAAGAGTAAAAGAACTGAATTGAAAACCTCACTAGAGAATTTCACTAGCAGTTTTTATTTAGCAGAATAAGCGGTACATTCAAAAACCAAGTTACTTGAAATTATTGACTCAGAAGGGCAGAAAAAAGAAAAAATGAAAAAAAAGTGAACAAAGCCTAAAGGAATAATGTAGCATCTCTAAATAAACCACTGAAGCAGCTCCGGAAGAAAATAAGGGAGCGAACAAATAAGAGAGATTGTTTGAAGAAATAATAGCAAAAATTTTCCAAGTCTGAGGTAGGCGTGTGGATGTAAAAATTCAAGAACTTAAGAGAGTTCAACTAGGGTGAATTCAAAGACAAAGTGGCTTCATTTTGTCTGTCAAACTGTCAAAAGTTAGTCTTGAAAGCAACAAGACAACAAGAGAAAAGTAACTGGTAATGTACAAGAGAACTCCCACAAGATTGTTAGCAAATTTCTTAGCAGAGAAATTTGTCACATTAAAGTGACAGAATAGAAAAGGATGACATATTCAAAGTAATGAAAGAAAAAAAAACTGCCAAGCAAGTATACTATATCTAGCAATAACTATTTCACAAATGAAGGAGAAATAAATAATTTTCCAGAGAAACTAAAGTGAAAGGAGTTCATCACCACTAGACCCTTCTTACAGGAAATTCTACAGAAAAATTCTTCAGAGAAATGAAAGAATTCTAGACTGCAACAGAAAAGTATAAAAAAGAAGTTTACATCTTTCTGGTCATGACTAAAAGACAAATACTGAAATACTTTCATGGTGGAACATAAGTCACTTTTAATACTTGTATAGAATTTAAGAGTTAAAAGCATAAAAACTAATAATTATTATAAAATTGTTAATAGATAAATATAAGAATATGTAAATTTTGCCATAAATAAAATAAATGGGGGACATAAAGAAGTAGAGATTATTAACAAAGATATAGATGGTACTATACTCAAATTACTATACATTTTAAATGGAATGTTGTAACTATAAGATAGTTAGGGCTTTATATGCATAGATATTAAGATACACAAAAGAAGAGAGAAAGGGTAATATCAACAAGATGACAGAATAGGAAGCTCTGGGCATTCCTTCCCCAAAACACACAGCTTCCTCAATAATTCACAGACAAGTTCACCTCAGGAGAGTAGTGACCAGACTCAAACCAGCAAGGAGATTCAAGACACCCACAAGTTAGAGACCTTGCCCTCGTTCAGTGTCATATGATTAGGAAGAGACTCCCTAGTCTCTGTATTCCTTTTAGGGAAAGAGCAATTGGTTTCTATGTCCAGGACTTCAGTTTTCTGAGAGGCTTCCCAAGGACTGGTTTGACCTCTCTTTGAGTTCTAATGGATCTGACATAATCACCTGGTGCAGAATTGAAGTAGCATTTTGAGTTATGGATGCCACTAATCTTTCTTCCCCCTCAAGGAAAGATCAAGTGAATAAAAAATCCAAACTCTTAGCTCCCCTCTTGGGGATGGAACAAATTAATCCATGTCTCCAGCACCCAAATTTCTTCACAGATGCCAAGTAGTTCATATATATCTCACTCGACTTTGATATGTCCAGCATAGTCTGGCTGCTATGGAGATAAGGGAGATGGATATTGGGGCTGGTAGGCACCATACCTAGCTAAGTGCAGAATAAGTAGAAAAAATTGTACGCTGTAGAAGAAAATAGTGGGTAGAAGCCCCCAAAACCTCTGACTGAACTAATTGGGAAGGATGTTCTCCTATATGAGCCCAATCCATGCCAACTGGAAGAAGTACCTTCTTTGTTTAATATGAAAATGCCATCACAGAAATCAAAAAAAATCAGGTGAAGCTTGCAAAAAAAGGAACAACTTAAGTCTCCAGAAAACAACCTTAATGAAGCAGTTATATGATTCACTTGGCAGAATTAACAGTAACTTCCGTAAGGTGCTTACTAAAGGCAAGAGAGCAAAGAAGTTCAAAAAGAGTATTTTTAAATTATAAAGCAGAAATCATAGAGCTAAAGAACATGCACTGAAAAATTCACTAGAAGAATTCGACCATAGATTGACTAAAGCAGAAGAAGTAATAAGCAAATTTAAAGACATATTACCAGAAATAATTTAGAAGAAAATAAAGATAAAAATATTGAGATAAGGTCAACAAAGCTTAAGGGAATTGAAAAATCAGTCTGACCAATATACATGTTCTAAATTTCCAGAAGGAAAAGACAAAAAGAATCAGAAATATTTTTAAAAAATTAATGAATGAAACTTACCAATTCATGGTAATAAATGGACATCTAGATCCCAACAGATACCAAGTAAGTTTAAGTCAAATTCACACTGAGACATATTATAATCAAATTACCAAAAGTCAAAGACAAAGAGAATTTTGAAAGGATCAAAATAAAAATGATTGGTCACATACAATCAAACCCTCTTAAGAATCTAAGTGGATATTTCAATAAAAACATTACAGATAAAAAAAGAGTGAGATATGTATTTAAAATGCTGTTTTTTAAAAAAAGAAAGTTTGATATTTTATATATAGAGATGTATATAGTTATATGATATGTAGAGAGATATAGCTGATAGACATTAATATGTAGACATAGATATGTTTTGAAACAATATCTCTGATGAATAGGGATGAAATTTACTCAATAAAATACTAATGAAGCAAATCCAATAGCACATTAACAAGATCACACAGCATGGAAGTGATACTTATTACTGGAATGCAATGATGGTTCAACATCTGAAATCAATGAATGTGATATACCACAATAATAGAATGAAAAATAAAAATCATACTACCCTTTCAATTGATAGATAAAATGCACATGGAAAAAAATGCCATACCCTTTCTTGATAAGACTTTTAACAAATTAGGAATAAAAAATAGTTTCCAAACAAGTAAAGGTCAAATTTAAAACCCCAGAAGTAATGTAGTATTTGATGATGAAAAACTGAAATGTTATTCTCATTCTTGTCACTTCCATTCAACATGGTACTGGAAGCCTTAGCCAGGGAATTTAGGCAAGAAAAAAAAAGTATCTAAATAGGAGAAGTAAAATTTTTCTTACTTGTAGATGACATGATCTCATATAGGTGATCCAAAGCCTCCACACACACAAAAAATATTTTAAACTGTCAGATCTAATAACTGAAATCAGTGAATTTCCAGAATATAAAATCAATGGATAAGAAATAGTTACATTTATGTACCCTAAATATAAAAATATAAACTATTTTAAAAAGGATATTAGAAAAATACTGCTATTTACAATAACATCAAAATAAACAAAATACCTAGAAATAAGCTTCAATAAGGAGTTGAAAGATTTCAATATTGATAAATACAATACTGAAAGAAATTACAAGAAACAAACAAATGGAAAGCATCCTATGCTCACTGGTGGAAATTTTATATTGTTAAAATTTCCATACTACATGTTTTGAACTAATGATTGACTACTCTATCCCTGTTAAAATCCCAATGACATCATTTATAGAAACAGGAAAAAAATTCTAAAATCATATAGAAACACAAAAGAATACAAATAGCCAAATCAACCTTAAGGAATAAGAACAATATTAAATGCACCACACTTCCTAAATTCAAAATATATTGCAAAACCACAGTGATCAAAATACCATATTGCTGGCATACTAAAAGTCATATAGGACAACAAAACAGAATGCAAAGCCTAGAAATAAATCGATACAACTGTTTTTGCAAGGGTGCATATAACTAACGTTACTGTACCATTTAGACCCACAATATTGTTTAAAAATAACATTTTGTAAAAAAAGTAGACCATAACAAACATTCATACAAAAAATGGATGTCTCCATGGTTCCTATTGGGTTCATTGTTGTCCACTCGGGTTCAATAGAGATGGAAATTCTGAAGTCCCATTATCATTTGACTTAATGTTTTCCTTTCATAACCCTCTGCCAGCCAGCCTGGGCCTTAGAACATCTAAGAAAGTATTTCCTAAAGCCAAGATAAAAGATGTTTCACCTTTTCATGCTAAAATTAGTATAACTTTTTGTTTTTTGATTCAACATGACTTTCTCATTGAGCTCAAAGTTGGCACCAACATCTGTTACAGACAAATATGGAGAGGAAATGCCAAGACATGAGTTTTAGTCACAGTTTTAAATTTCATGCTTCTGTGCTTTGGAATCACAATCAAGCTTTCTGATTTTCAGTATATTTACTGAAGGGGACCATATGAATCTTTGCCATTCCTTCCTTATTGTTCCAAGAATCCCAGGTGATATCAGACTATTATAGATTGAATATTTGTGATCCTCCATTATCAAAAATTTTATGATAAAGCCCTAAATTCTAGTGTGGCTGTATTGGAGATAGAGCACATAGGAGTGTCATAAGAATGGGATCCTGATGCAATAGAGTTTGTGCCCCTCTAAGAAGAAACACCAAAGAACAATTTCTCTCCAATCTTTCTCTTTCCTCTTCCTTTTCTTCATCTTTCTTCTCTCCTCCCTCTCTCTCTCTCTCTCTCTCTCTCTCTCTCTCCTTCTCTCCTACCGTCTCTCTCTTTCCCTACCCTCACTCTTCCTCCTATATACACACAGAAGAGAAGCCATGCAAGGGTGCTGTGACAGGTGCCCATCTACAAACCAGAAAAAGAGCCCTCACCAGAACCTGACAATTTTGGCATCTTCATTTTAGACTTCCAGCCTCCAGAACTGTAAGAAAACTAATTTCTGTTGTTTAAGTCATTTGGTCCATGGTATTTTGTTGTGTCAGCCCAAGCTGAATAGTACACAGATGATAATGAATTTTATAACATGTAAAGTCCTTTTGAAACAAAAGATATTTGTCTAAGAACCTCCTTTGTCATTAATCAGGTGTCAGCAGATCAGGGCTGCATCTTTAGTCCAAGTCCAGATACCTACACAGAGAAGCAAAAGAAAGCTATTGTGTTCATTTGGACAAATTATGAAGTTGATTATTCAATGACATCCTCCTCTTCTTAAATGTTTTTGAGAATTTGATCTGACCTTCACATCATTTTCTAGTGCATTAGAGGAAGAGCACTTTGGCTGATATTCATTTTCTTCCCTGGCATCAAAGATTTTTTTCCTTGTGATTGCTGAAAATGAATGACCATTTAGTCTCCAGTTTCCAGAAAATGTTAAAACTTAGAAAAGTGAAAAATCAATTTATAAATCATTATCAAAAAATAATGTTGTGATAGGAACCTTTCAGGACAGTCTGCCAAATGGAGAAAATGAGTCTCATTAGAA
This sequence comes from Xerus rutilus, assembly GCA_028644305.1. Lineage (NCBI taxonomy): Eukaryota > Metazoa > Chordata > Mammalia > Rodentia > Sciuridae > Xerus > Xerus rutilus. The sequence goes on from CM053402.1 coordinate 65,265,023, forward strand.
AGACAAAATACACAAAAGGAAACTGTACTTCCAATGGAAGAGACCTTTTTGATCACCAACCACTGTAATCATAAGAACATTAGAAAGAATCATTGCACATAATGATTTTTTTTTTCAATGCTGAGATGGAACCCAGGGCTTTGTTCTTGTTAGGCAAATGCTCTACCTCTGATCTATATACTTTCAGACTGGTATTTGAATTCTCCCTGAACTTCACCTTTCCACCTCCTAATTACCCATTCTATAAAATAACTAATAATCCCTCTACATCTGTCCCATCCCCTCCAGATATTTCTATTTTTTACATGATTATATTAATTATTTATTTTGAAAATCACCCTCACCAATTAGAGCGCTATAAATTTCTTGAAAATAGAAATTAACACTTTTTACTCTTGAACCCTGAACAATATGTATTGAAAAGTTCAAGTTTAATGAAGACAGGATTGGAAAGGACTTTGAGGGGAAGATCCAGTCAGGCAAGCAGGAAACAAGTCACTTTGGGGTTGAGGGAATGAGTACACTTGGCAATGAGAATAAAAAATGAGATTTCTTCTACAAAAGGTATATATGTGCTCAACAATATCTGGATAATTTGAGCAAAATCAAATCAAGGAGTGTCACCTAAATGTTAAAAAATAGTTTATCTAGTGTGCTTCATCCAACAAAGCGGAATGAAATAAGGGTATTTCCTCCCTTTTTCCTTCTCCTTTTTATTCCCTAAATCTAAGGCAAATCAAGAATATAACATTTTGTTTGTTTGCTTAATGTCTGTTTGGTGAGCCAAAAGGGAACATAATATAATCTGATTTAAGTTATTCAATGAGCCCTGTTAAACCATTTAAGAATTTCTAATAATTTCATAAATTGCTAACAACTAACTAAAATTCTTCATTGGATGAGCATCTCAATTTTTTGATAATATTTAGTAAGATATTTATAGTTCGTTCAAGTTGCTATATCATAGAATGGGTTGCTTAAACAAAATTCTATTTCTGAGAGTACTAGAGCCTAGAAGCCCAAGATCAGGGCACCAGCATGGTCAGAATCTAATGAGAACTTTCTTCTTGGTTTGGAGACAGCCATGTTCTTGTTTTGCCCTCACATGGCAGAGAGCAGGGAGAGAAGCAAACTCACTCAGGAATCTGTTTACAAGAGCACTAATTCCATTATGCGGGTTCTTTCCTCATCACCTAATTACCTCTCAAAGATCTCATCTCCAAATCTCATCACACTAGGGATCTGGGTTATATGAATTCTAGTGGGAACACAAATATTCAGTCAATAACAAGTGCCTTTTATAGAAATTAGACATTGTGACTGAAAGTTATTCTACCTAATGGTATGAATAGCAAAACATAAGCTCAAGAATTGTTATGGGACAAGCTTTACCTCACACACCCATGAATCAGAAGAATATAGGAGACATAGAGATAATGAAGCAGAGTTTTAGAATCATGGAAACATGAGACAAGTCAAAAGAAACTGGTTGTTATCCAATTTTTGCTCAAAGTTTATTTCTGACGTTTGGCAACATCACAGCCTTTGGCCAGAGCTGATTCTATATCTTATTGTAAACTCCCTCCTTTTCTTTGCTTCTTCTTTTTTTTTTTTTTTTGTTTTGACTAAATGATATTGCAAATGTATTATTTGCAACTAAATAATCATATACAAATTATAGAGATTATAATGGTATGGTTTGTACTTCAAACACAAAAGACATCAATAAACCTGGGACTTAAAGTTTCCAGACACATAATTTTAACCAAATACTATTAGAAATGATGCATTAGACTGGGAAATGAAAATGTACCATATTATGATACACCATTACACAAGAGCAAAGTTGAAGGAGAGTCAGCACATGCTATCACTTTTACATTTGCTTATTTGGTGTAGAAGAATCTGTAATAGAATATGAAACATTAATACTGGATTGCTTTTTTTTCCTCCAGATTTCCTGTTTTATTCCATTTGTTAAGGCTACATGAGTAAATACTCTCAGTTAATAACATGCCCATGGACATATGCCTATAAGGATTTGGAGATTAGGTTAAGGCCAACACATTTGGGAAGTAATAGTGCTGCCACAAATTAATAATAAGCAGCTTTAAGGCACAAAGTGTCAAATAAAACATTGATTCTCTTAATAGTAAGCCATAGGGCAAGTCTCATAACTAATGTTTGACTGTAAAGCACAATAGATAGTTTTAGCAGAGTGAAGATTGGTTGTGAAAACAGAAACTCATATTACAACCAATTTTGGGGGGAGAAATAAGAAGTAATAATGTCTGAAACTCTAAATGATCATCCACTGTGTATGTGTTTAGATATATGTAAAATACATACTAATGGTAATGTTTTCAAAATTTGCTTATACAATGTGTGAGAAGCACCTATTAGACATTGAAATGGGTATATTGGAGAGTTGTTGAGTTTAGAAGTAAGTATGGAAATGCATGTTGAAGATGTAGGTTGTAGTCATTAAATATAGAATCAATTCATGGCTCTGCAACTATATGAGACTTCTAAGGAGTGTGAAGACAGGAGCAGAGGGAAAATTATGGAGTTGGATGATCTTCAGATTTTAGAGAGTAAGGAAATTATAAATAAAAATTAAATTCTAATAAAATAAAATAAAAATTATTATTAAGAACTCATGAATATATTTTCTCTCCTTTCCAAAGTTTCACAATGTTTTTTTCCTAAATTGTTAGAGCTCAATCTTTAAATTTTCGAAAAATGTTCACTTACATACAATATTTATATTTGATGGGCTATGATGTAATGTTTTGATATATTCATACACTATGCAAAAATTAAATCAAAATAATTAACATTCATCATCTCACATATTTATGGTGGTGACATTTAAAATGATACATTCCCTTTTCAATTTTAAGATGTGCATTATTGCTAACTGTAGTCATCCAATTTTGATGTAGTATAAAACAAAAACAAACATTGTCACTTGATGACCAAGCATTACATAAATTTTACTTTAGATGTATAACATAGGGCTGGAGATGTAGCTCAGTGGTAGAGCGCTTGCCTAGTACATGTGAGCCACTGGGTTCGATCCTCAGCATCACAAAAAAATAAACAAATAAAATAAAGGGATTATGTCCATCTACAACTAAAAAATATTTTTTTTAAAAAAGATGTATAACAGTTGTTTTAGTCAGTGTTTTAATCACTGTGGCTAAATGATCTGACAAGAACCTAGAGGAGGAAAAGTTTACTTTGGTTCATGGTTTCAGAAGTTCACTCCATGCTCAGCCAGTTTCCTAGCTCTGGGCCAAGGGTGAAGCAGAAAAGTATGGCAGAAGAGTGTGGCAGAGTGGGGCAGATCAGGAAGCAGAGAGCTCCACTCACCAGAGACAAAAAAACTCCAAAGGCACACCCAAGTAACCTACTTCATCCAGCCACACTGTACCTGCTCACAGTTACGGTTCAGTTAATCCATATTAGTGGATTAATCCACTGACCAGGCTACAACTCTCATCATCTAATCATTTCACCTATGAAAATTCTTGCATTGTCCCACACATGAGCTTTTATTCTAATATCCACATAGCTACCAGAATATCTTTTCTAAAATGAAGCTGTGTCATTAAAATGCTTCAATTTCCCCCTCTTAACCTGAGGAAAAGTTGAATTCCTCATGACGGTACACAAGACTTCTTATCCTGTCCCTCCCACTCACCTCTCCTGGCAATATTTTCCACTTCCCTGCTGGTCTTCTGAACTACTTACTATTTCCCCTGATATTCCATTCTAATGTATCAACAGGCTTTAATATGTGGTGTATCCCAAACTGGAAAACTCTTTCACTTCATGTGTGCTGACATTTCTAACATCCCTTAGCAAGCCCTTTCTATTATGAGTTAGATGCTTTCTCATTACTCTTCCAAACATCTTTCAGTACTCTATCACAATTACCAGTGTGATGAGGTAGAGAATGTACCCAGAAGAGTGGTTCTCAAATATTTGTCCCCCAGAGGACATTTGGATATGTCTGGAGATGTCTCTGATTGTCACAGAGAGGAAAGTGCTGCTGGCATCTAGTGGGTAGAGTTCTAACAGCATCCTACAATGCACAAGGCAGCCCCTACACCCAAGAATCATGAGCTTAAACTGCCAGCCATGCCAAGATTGAGAAAACATACACTGGAATGAAGAATCACACGAGAAAGGCAGAAAACAGTCTGAGGAGACAATATAATGAGGGCTGCCTGTGACAGGAAGAAACCCAGTACCAGAAAGTAGTGAGACAGAGGATGAGCAAGGAGAGGCTGACAAGAGTCAGAGATGGGCTAGAATATAGAGAAAGTTTACCTGCTACCTTGGGGTAAGGAAGTGGTATTTAAAGAAGACCTTTAGAGAAGTTTTCTAAACAAGCTACAGAAGCCCCCATGCAGCTCTTACATATTGTTGAGTTCTATGCTGCATTTCAACGCTTTTCAGACAGCAGCTATTCCTTCTTAATTTGTTTGCAAGTGTTTCATACACTGCAGAGCCTAGGGTCCACTCTACCAAAGTTAGTCGGCTATCTATCCTTTCCATAGCATTGTGACTTCCCAGGGGGAATAAGACTTGTATTACTGTCTTTGAAATCCCAGCAACTACTACCACCAGACATCATAGATTACAAACATACTCAATCCCTTACATTCTGGAGCGAGGCCAGGAGAAATTTTAAAGTAGTCAATGGCATTCTTCTGCATCTTTTATTTTTATTTGTTTATTTATTGGTACTGGGTGTAGAGTCCACAGGCAATGTACCAATGAGCTACATTCACATTTTTTATTTCTAGACAGAGTTTTCAAAGTTTTCCAGAGTGGCCTCAAAATTATGATCTTCTTGTACCATCAAAATTATGACTCCTCCAGAGTCACTGGGATTTCAGGAATGTGTCACCATGCCTGGTTTCTTCTGCTTTCTTTTGGGAGACACTGTCCTTGTTTTAGGCCTTGGACATTTCTGTCATGCCCTTCCAGACTATACTTCATCCCACACTCCCTCTCTAATCCTTCTACTTCTCGTCTGCTACCTATTGGAACATATTCACTCTAGGACTTGTTATACCCATCAGCAGCTACAGGAGGTGATTGTAGGTGCTTCAGAAATATCTGATGTATTCATCATTCTAAACTCAGTGGCCTAAGATTTTGAAGAAAGGATCTTTAGAAATTCTATTGCCTAGAAACAAATGCAGTATCAATGCTGAAATATCATACACTGTTGAAGTATGGGAAGGAAATATTTTGAAAGTAGGAAGATATTGCAACTATACCCCTTGAATTGATTCTTATTGGGAACTTCCTTCAAAACTACCTCAAAGACTGCTTTAGTCAGCTTTTTCATCACTGTGACCAAAAGACCTGACAAGAACAATTTTAGAAAAGAAAAATTTTATTTGGGGCTCACAGTTTCAGAGATCTCAGTTCAGAAAAGGCCAACTCCATTGCTCTGGGCCCTAGGTGAGGCAGGATATCATGGCAGAAGGGTGTGATGGAAGAGAGCAGCTGGTGTCATGACAACAAAGAAGCAGAGACAGAGTTTCACGCATTAGCAACAAAATACAAGCCCCAAAGTCGAGCCCTTAGTGACCTATCTCCTCCAGTCTTACCCTACCTGCCTGCAGTTACCACCTAGTTAATCCCTGTGCATGGATTAATCTACTCATTAGGTTACAACTCTCATCTTCTAATCATTTCCTGGAACCTTCTTACATTGTCTCACACATGAGCTTTTGGGTGACACCTCAAATCTAAACCGTAACAAAGACTATGTAATTAAAGACAGTAATTTGTAATAAATATTTTAGGCAATCAGGAAATTATTCCAATACTATGTGTCTTTTCCCATGTGTTTTTGTGTATCTGCATCTATATGTGCACAGATGTATAGAGGATGAGAGACAGATCCATTTATATTATAGGCTGCATAGTATTTATACACACATAGGCATGGACATAGACATATTCATATATTCTCCAACAGCTTGCTTCTAAATTCATCTTTTATTGTGGCTTGTGAGTTTATTAAAAACAACCCAAGATTTTGAGTTCCAATATTGGATATTCTGTTTGTTTGCTGAGATCTGAGAAAAGTGTTTTGTCTATCTTAATTTTATCTTCTCTCTAAAATGGGACAGTCTTTACAATCCATGCAGTTCTTGGAGGGATTTTCATGCTTCAAAATATCACACAGTACCAGACAAGTATACTAACAAAACCTATCACCATTTCAGTGAGTGTGGATAGGTATTAATAGAGCCAGGATGAGAAATTCAAAGATAAAGAAAAGGGATGAGATAATATAATGTTGACACATACTGCAACTCAGAATTCCAACTCCTGGATATCAAGTTCAATGAACAACTGTGATACCTGTGCATAAAGAGGTATAAATACTGATATTATAACATTTTATATTACAGAAAATTAGGGATAATTTTAAATGTCCATTAATAGAACTAATGACATATCTAAATGCCTAATGCTCAGAAAAATGACATCTTTTATAGATAGAAGAAAAGTCACAAGGAAATGGAAATCCAAAAGAGACTTCTACTGTAATCCTGCTATGCCTTGAAAAATGCAAAGCAAATTGTGCAAAATGTTCAAGTTTCTTATATCTGGGTAGCATGATTATTGACCTTAGTATTTCCACTGTGTTTAGAATCCTCTGGTGTGTGCATATGCATCTGTGAGATGGAGAAAGACTCCAATTGAGTTCTGCCAAGAATTTTCAAAGAATATGCTGTACCATTTTCTATACCTTTTGCTAACTAGAAAGGGAAACAGGGTAATTAAATCAAGAAACCTGATACTTCTAATTAGCCATTAACTGAACTTAAATTGACCTGATTCTTCCTCTTTGTTTGCTAAATATCAACATTTTTCTTTAAGTTACTGGCAAAAACCAAATCTCAACTTCTTTCTCCAAGTTACTGGTAAATCCAAGTTTTATTTTCAGAAAAGCAATTTGTAGTTGCCCAGTGAGCTTTATAAATATGTTACCTTCTTTTATTTCTTTGTTTTAAATACTACCTTAGGTTTCTAAACTTCTGTATATAAGTGAAAAGTTTGATTTCAATACTTAACAGTGTTAATGATTATCTACTTCTCCTTGGAACTGAATTGTATTGGTCCCTCCAGTCTCTATTTGAGATTATCATTAGTTAAAACCTGTTTTAGTCTCCTAAAATTTCTTCCTGTTCATTAGACAAGGGAAAGGTCCCTCATATTAGAGTTTTTTAAACCCAGAAATATTAATTAATTAATTTAGGTAAGCCTTAAGAAACACTGATTGACTTAGAGCAATTTCCTTTCATGTAACCTTTATTTTACTTACTATAATTAAAATTATTTTTTAAAATTTTTCAATATGTTCTAATTAGTTATAGATGACTGTAGAATGTATTTTAACACATTGTATACAAATGGAGCACAACTTCTCATTCCTCTGGCTGAACATGGTGCAGAGTCACACCAGTAGTGTAATCATACATGTATATATAGGGTAATAATGTCCCGTCTCCTTCCACCGTCCTCCCCAACCACACACTCTATCATCTCCCCTCACTCCTCTCTGCACAATCCAAAGTTACTTCATTCTTTCCTACCCCCCCCCATTATGGATCAGCATCCATTTGTCAAAGTAAAACTTCAGTCTTTGTTTTTTTTTGAGATTGGCTTATTTCACTTAGCATGATATTCTCTAGTTCCATCGATTTTACCTGCAATTGCCATAATTTCATTCTTCTTTAAAGTTGAGTAATATTCCATTGGGCATATGTACCACATTTTCTTTATCCATTCCTCTTTTGAAGGCCATCTAGGTTGGTCTCATAGTTTAGTTATTGTGAATTGAGTTGCTATAAACATTGATGTAACTATGTCACCTTAGTATGCTTATTTTAAGTTCTTTGCATATAAACCAAGGAGTTGGATAGCTGGGTTAAATGGTGGTTCCATTCCATGTTTTCTGAGGAATCTCCACAGTTTTTAATAGTGGTTGCACCAATTTTCAGTCCCACCAGCAATGTATCCTCGTCAACACTTATTATTGCTTATTTACTTGATAATTGCCATTCTGACTGGAATGAGATAAAATCTTAGAGTAGTTTTGATTTGCATTTCTCTAATTGCTAGAGATGATGAACACTTTTTCATGTTTGTTGATCGATTGTATTTCTTCTATAAATTATGTAAAGTGTCTGTTCAATTCCTTAGCCCATTTATTGATTGGGTTATTTATTTTTTTGTGTTTGTGTTTTTTGTTTTGTTTTGATTTTGTATGTGTGTGTGTGTGTGTGTGTGTTTTAAGCTTTCTGAGTTCTTTATATATCCTGGAAATTAGTGTTCTATCTGAGGTATGTGTGGTAAAGATTTTTTCCCATTCTATAGGTTTTCTCTTTGCATTGATAGTTTCCTTTGCTGAGAAAAAGCTTTTTAGTTTGATTCCATCCAATTTATTGATTCTTAACTTTACTTCTTATGCTTTAGAAGTCTTCTTAAGGAAGTCAGGTCCTAAGTTGATATAGTAAAGATTTGGGCCTACTTTTTCTTTTATTAGTTGTAAGGTCTCTGTTCTAGTGCCTAAGTCTGTGATCCACTTGGAGTTGATTTTTGTGCAAGATGAGAGATAGAAGTTTAATTTCATTTTGCTACATATGGATGTCCAGTTTCCCCAGTACCATTTGTTGAAGAGACTATCCTTTCTCCAATGTATGTTTTTGGCATCTTTGTCTAGTGTGAGATAACCATATTCATTTGGGTTTGTCTCTGTGTCTTCTATTCTGTACCATTGGTCTACATGTCTATTTTGGTGTCAATACCATGCCGTTTTTGTTACCATGGCTCTATAGTAGTGTTTATGATCTGGTATTATGATGTCTCCTGCTTCACTCTTCTTGCTAAGGGTTGCTTTGGCTATTCTAGGTCTTTTATTTTTCCAAATGAATTTCATTATTGCTTTTTCTAGTTCTATGTCATTGGAATTTTATTAGGAATTACATTAAATCTGTATAACACTTTTCATAGTATGGCCATTTTGACAACTATTATTTTTTGAGACTCTTGCAATGGAACTCAGGGCCTCATTCATGCTAGGCAGCCAAGTATTCTACCATGAGCTACAGTTCCATTCTCCAACTTGCATTTACTCTGTGAGAAGAAAACATAGGTGACACATTTTTTCATAAGGAATGGAATTCTTAAATTGATAAAAGATGCTTAATGTTTACACCCATATGTTCCAAAATAATAATAATGATTATTATACATGATGATTTTGTATTTAGTGTTTAGGCCAACACCAAAGCATGACATCTGCACTTCCCCACCAGGTATGAAGTCCTTCCTAAGGTGCCCAATACTGCTTATAATCTGGGTTTAGTGATGTCTATTTAAACAATCTACATTTTTCATCTTCAACATTTAAAATAAAAACATAGATGTACTGTGATCTGTTATTGACTTAAAATGATAAGAAAAATGTGTTCTTCCCAGGAATTTTGAAAAAAATCAAGAGGGGATTGAAACAAAGGAAAACCATTTTTATTAAACTGTGTGTGAATGAAAAGGACATTCTATAATTTTCTCCTAAGGTTTCATTGCTCCAATACCATGTTTATTGCAATGATGCTCTGATAACTGATGAAAGTGTACTATTTAGTTACCTTTCTATGTAAAATACTAATAATATTGAGATGAAAGTGTGATCGAACTACAATTCAGTGAGTAAGAAGACAGTTTACTGTCTAAAAAGTCATATAAGGAACAAAATATGTTTCATTCTTTTCCCAAATTATAAATGCGAAATACAATAAAATAGCTAAATAACCTCAAATCAAAAAACTTGACCTTCATCTCCTCCTCCCTTGCAAGATATAATCCATAATGCACATGGGTTTTGAAGATTCAGGCAGAAATGGACAACCTGAAACTCTAACAAGCTCTTGACCTGTGCTGCCCCTTTCTGCATTTTCATGAAAAGATGATGTAATTCATTATTTCCCCTGATGTGTTCAGAGCTCTCGGCCAGCATCTTTGCTATTCATTTATTCAATCTAGAGTAATCTGTGTTTAATAGAGTGCTGGAGCATGTCAGGATGAACAATTAAATATGATTGTTGTCATTGACAACCAGCAGCTACTGCTAAAAATGTCCCAGGCAAGAATATGAGCATTGAGGTGTTTATTTTAAATAAAGGAGAAGTTTAAATGAAGTAAGTCTTCCAGATAATGACAATTAAATGCTACTGTTTGAATAGCACAATTCTCCTTCAGGATAATAGAAATACTAGCAGAGTTGTTTCTTTTTTACTTTTCTTATCTGCTTGTATTAATTCTTTATATGGTCAGGCTTTTGACTGAGGGTGTGATCTCTAATTATTTGGCATATTTGCTTGAGCAAGATGGGGTGGGCTTGTAGGACAATCGTTATTGTAGGGTAGGAAGGGGACATGACCTCGAAACAGACTAAAAGGACAAATAATAATAAATGTTTTAAATAGTGAGGAAATAAAATAGGATTTGATCAGAATTTCCCCATGAAAACATACCTTCCATAAATGTTCCCTTTTCGCTTTGATTATGTATCTGAAAGAGGTGTGATATTTGTCAATTTTCACATCCAACACTTGCTTGTCTGACAGTGTGTGTGTGTGTGTGTGTGTGTGTGTGTGTAAAATCTTTAGTGAAGTCATTTAAGCTGCTGAAGTGTGGCTGTGCTTTTGCTAACCCCCACAATAAGACTACTAATCAAAATTCCCAGTGTGGAAATAGAAATGTTTCCAGATGGAAATTTGACAAGGTTGACTTGAGAGCAGTATCCTGGAGGAATTCTCATGGGTATGTGTAAGCATCTCACTGTGTCTGGAAAACAAAAGGAGAGCTGCCACTCAAAGGGACTGGAGAGTTTTCACTAATAGTATAGAGATGACCACTCTGAGCAACAGGCCACAACCCAGGCAAGCCACAAAAATAACCTGAGGGCCAAAGAGTAGATGGAGAGGACAGTGCAGAGGAAAGAAAAGGACAGACAATGTGTCTCCCTGTCCCCACTGTCACAAATCCTTAACAAGATAGGATGTCACACTAATGGGACACATGTCCAATCACTGATTGGGTCTTATAAGAGGTCATTTTCTAGCAGAATTTAACTGTCTGGTATTTTCACTGGTGTTAATTAAAATGATAGGAGGCCATTAATTTGGACTAGGCTTCTGCACTAGGCCCTAACAGATCAGATAAAACTATAATGAAAGCTGAGGGCCAGTCCCAGCAACTCATAGGCTTAGGCATTAGTATCACAAGTTTGAGGCCAGCCTTGGCATTTTAGCAAGACCCTGTTCAAAATAAAAGTAGCTGGGGATGTAACCCAGTGGAAGAATTCTCTTGCGTTTGAACGCCAGCACCAAAAAATTAAAATTAAAATTAAAAAATAATCACCATAAGGTCACTGACCTTCCAGGAAAGAAATCCAGAAAGAGATAACTGTTAGGTCGGTTCAGGGTTCAGGGTGTCCACCTAAAAGCGGCCAGCCAGACACTGACGTCACCTGTAGAGGCGCCTCCTGTCAATCAGCGGGGTTTTCCTGACCTATCCAGGAAGGACTCTGGCCTTCTCTTCCTGCCCCAAGCCCTCCCCTTCCTGACTCAGCCTTTTGAAATTGTCTGTATGCCCAAACGCGGGTGCTATTCTCCTGTACACACTCTGATAGACGGGAGAATTCAGCCCGAGAGTGTCTATTTCCAATAAAGCCTTGCCCAGCAGCTTTAATTCGTCTCTTTTTGGTCATCTGGTCTTTATAATAGTAGCCTAAATTTCCATGACAATAAAGCTCCCTCTGCCTTAATCCTTACCTTCCAAACAACAACCTGAAGTAGCCAGGCTAACCAGTTATTTTCCTATTGTTCTCTCCCTGTCCTGCTTACAAGAGAAGTAACTCTGAAATGACCAATCTTGTTTTTTTTTTTTTCTCTATCAGCCCATAGGGATGTGTCTTTCCCTTTACACTCCCTCTCCCTCTTTCTTTCTTT
>CM053402.1:65277578-65293635 GCA_028644305.1 Xerus rutilus
GCCAACACTTATTGTTGTTTGTATTCTTGATAATTGTCTTTCTGACTGGCATCAGATGAAATCTTAGGGTAGTTTTGATTTGCATTTCTCTGATTGCTAGAGATGTTGAACATTTTTTCATATGTCTGTTGATGGATTTTATATCTTTATCTGTGAAGTTTGTGTTCAGTTCTTTGGCCCATTTATTGATTGGGTTGTTAGTGTTTTTGGTGTTAAGTTTTTTGAGTTCTTTATATATCCTGGAGATGAGTGCTCTATCGAATGTGTGTGTGGAAAAGATTTGTTCCCAGACTGTCGGCTCTCTGTTCACTTCATTGATTATTTCTTTTGCTGAGAAGAAGCTTTTCAGTTTGAATCCATCCCATTTATTGATTCTTGATTTTACTTCTTGCGCTATAGGAGTCTTGTTAAGGAAGTAAGGTCCTAATCCGACATGATGAAGATTTGGGCCTATTTTTTCTTGTATTAGGCATTGGGTCTCTGGTCTGATTCCCAAGTCCTTGATCCACTTTGAGCTGAATTTTGTGCATGATGAATGTACCACCTATTGAATTACAAACCACCTTTTAGTAACTGTTTAGCAATAACAAGGTAAACTTGAATTTTATTTCATTGGATACATAGTATTTCTTTTAAACTTTGATCCTCAATCAATCCATCGAACACAAATAATAAATCCTAGAAAGTGATGAATAGGTCTATATTTCCACTTCTGTACTTTCTCCCAGATTTTACTTTCCATACTAAAGGAAGGGGTGGAGGCATTTTTAATCTGTCTTCAGAGAGCAAACAGTAGCATACTTTATCACAAGTGTGAAGAGACACACAATCCTCTATTCAGTTAACTCTTATTTACACATCTTTTTTGAGGATCAGATCAATAACCAGCACTGTACACAAACATCCAACTATACAGGCCTCATTGTTCTTGTCAGTGATGTTTCCTATGGATCTGTGGTTGAGATTAGAAGCCTCATCTTCCACCTCAGGGAAAAAGCTCTATACTGCTTGGAAGTACTTTTGTACTTCATTTAATCTTCTTTGTCTTCTCCTGAAATCAATTTTGAACTTTCATAGTGTGAGGAATATATTTTGTTTTCAATATACCCCAAAATGTTTTATCCATAAGAGTCATGGAACATAACTGTTGAATAAATAAAATAATTGATAGAAGGCAAAGCATCAAAGTTTAGGCACCTATAAATTACAACAAAACTGATTATCATATAGTTGGGGTTCCTTACTGACAAATAATTTACATATGGAAAAACTCTCCATAATAGCTTTAAAGCAATTGATTGCTAGTTTTTTTGGAAAACTTCTCCCTGTCTCTCATGCATTCTATGGAATATTCTGAGTTGAAAGGAAAAAAAATTAAGGTAAAATAGTCTTTTAATATTAAAAAACTTTTAAGGTAAACTTAAGTCACTGGGACAATGGATTAGGAAAACTTAAGAAAGAAAATAGATAAAATAAAAATAAAATTAAAAGAGAAAGCTCTATTTTGACATGAGCTTTGCATTACTCTTGGATAAAACTTGTCATTTCAAGAACATAAAATAATTCAAAAATTTAGATTGAGGAAGCAGAAAGAAATGCATACAGGAAAGAAGTTAAATTTGTATTTCTTTTTAAAAAATAAGTTCTCAGTATATATCATACATCATGTTAATTAATAAATGCTAAACATATCCCAAAACCAAAACTAAAGAATTTTCTCCTCTTCTGAATACTAGAACTCCCCACTAAGAGGTTAGTAGCATGAAACAAAACCACATACTGTCTTCAGTCTTCTTTCCTTGCCTGGAAAGGCTCAGTAGGATCTGTGATAACTGAGCAGAGACTCCAAAGAACACACAGACCTCATAGCAGGGAGGGGCCCTGAAGCATCTATAGGAAAAGCAGTTCCTGCTATGGAAAGAGCCTGTGAGCATAGGTAGACTCATCTCAGGGCAGAAGGCCCTGCTCACTCCTGAATTTGTTTTGGTAACAGCTTTCAAGTCTAAGTATTCAGTGCCCATTTGCCTTTTAGTCAGAAAGTCTGCTTATCTCTACCTATAAGGATATGCACTATAATTATAGGCAAGAGCAGAAAGTGGAAGACACTTTTTAAAATTAGATACATGAGTTTGTAACAAGACCCTAGCATAATACACATAGGATACTCAGTTGGGATTTTTCAAAGTTCTTAACTGAGGAGACTATTTGCCAATGTGTGGAAAGACTTACCAACTCACAAGGGATGTAGATGTATGTCAGATGGGCAATAGTGGGAAGCCCTTGCCATTCCTAGGCCTACTGGAAAAAAGGGATGAAATGTGCTGTTGGAATTTGGCTGAGGGTTCTGCATGAAATAATGTCGCCATGGTGCTTCTGCTGCAGTCCTGGCCAGATCTGAACTCAAGCGGAGGCAGGCAAGGAGGAACAGATGCTCTGATCTTTCTATCACCCACCTGCTGATGTTTTCTCTATGCTGATTCTCATCAGGCTAGCAGAACCAGGATCAGAAGGCAAGAAATGCCAGCAAATGCCTCCTGGGAACACAGGAGACAGTGCTGGTGAATGGCAATGGAAGGGAAATGCCGAGTAGTCAATTGGGAGGAGTGCTTTGATATAATCACGTATCAAAAAGAAAACATAGGTTACACTTACATGAGTTCAAACCTTTTCCTACAGAAAGAAAGGATAACACTGAATTCAAGTTCTGTGTTTGCTCTGTTTTCTGACAGCAGTCCACACCTGGGGACAGTGGAGAGTGATCCCTGATAAACCTTTAAAATGGTCTCTTATCATCTATCTTTACCCATAATAATATATTACTTCCTCTATTATAAAAAATAGAGATTGGATATATATGATAATAATTAGAATAAAGCATGCCTTCTCCAGGACAGGGCACACTGTAAATTCAGGACGTCCTAATGGTCCTTGGTATATGATGAGATCTTATAGAGATGAGAAAAGACAATGCAAATCTTTGTACGCTTTGGGTCTCTGAATTTCACTTTATGAATTCAAACTTCAACACACTTTGGAAACTTAAAGACTAATTCGAGGTTGAATTATTGAAGAACGAAGCTCTCTGTGTTTGGACTTGAGGAAGCTGAGTTCTATTTTCAACACACCCATTAATGGTGCCTTTTGAAATTTTTCTGATTTCCAAATAATGTTTCAAAAGGTAGTTTGTGTTGAAGTTATGAGTAGGCAAACACAGCGGAGTGTTCCCTTTCACGTAGTTTTCTATTCATCTACAAATGCCTTTGGTCTGCAATTTGCTTTTGGAAAATGCACACAGTTTGCTTTGATAAATTGAAAATTCCAGCCTCATGCTGCTCTTTTGGGGGAAAGTATGAGGCTCCTACAAGAACGGGTAAACAGAGCTGCAACTTGTCAAAAGTACTAACATTTGAAAAATTAGAATTACAGTAATTGGATACATCTATTTTTAAGGGCTCCTGTGAAAATTATCTCCTAACACCATTTAACTCAAAGGTTTTAATGTCTCAGCTCTGATGTTCCAGGTCTACCATGCAGGGCCAAATACATATCCAAGGCAGCAGAATAGAGAACTCCTGGAGAAAAGTTGAAGAGAATAAACAGCTGTCCACACCTGAGGGGTGCAGAGAGAGCTTCATGGGAAGGAAGGTCACATGGTGTCTAAAGGGTACTTTTCACGTCCTCAAAATAGCATAGAATAAGACATGATCCACATGTCAAAGTGAGAAAATTTTCCTTCCCATCTCTTTGTTTTATGTTTCTCTCATTTGGAACTTTCCCTTATAAACATACAGATTTTATGTGCATTTTTCCACTTAATGCTAAATTATTAAATACTCGAAATATTTCACGTTGGCCTTTAAGACGTTTTTGCCTGACTGTTGTTACCTATTTAGTCATTTTTTTTCTGTAAGTAGTGCTGAAATAAGATAAAGCAGACACAAAAATAAAAGACACAAATCTTTCATATTCCCTCAATATTTTTGTATTCCCTCAACAGCCTCTTAGCTACCTTGTGTCAGGACCAGGAGACTTCACTGTCATCACACACTGTCATCTCTAATCCAGTGCTGAGGAAAGAACATCACCAAGCCCAACATCACTTTGCCTATTTCACAACTGGACATCATTTTTTCAAACTCAAATGTTTAAATCTAAAGGAAAAGAACAGAAGAGAATGGAACAACATCATGGAGCACTTCTTATGTGGAATGCCATGATTAAGCACTCACATTTCTCTTTTTACTTAGTACTTGAAACAGTGCCTTTAGGACAGGTATCATTGCCTACATTACATGGATGAGAAAATCAAGGTTCAAATGGGTTCAACATCTTGCAAAAGGAGTCCTAGTTATACAAGAACCTGCAATTCTAACCATGTCACAAGTCTGTGGTGTCTTCTTGCATTCACCACACTCTGCTACCCTAGCAGTACTCTCTCTTCTAACTCTATCTTACATACCAGGAAGCTGAGACCCAGAGTAGGTTCAAGTCTTATACAAGTCCACATGGCCAACTAGGACTGACCTTGAACTAAGTCTCCTAAATCTTTCCAATTGTCTCTATGCTTTCCATATGCCTGGTTGCCTATCCCCCATAGCCAGCCCAGCTAAGGCCAACTACAAACTTACCCCACCAGAGAACAAATGATTTTGCTGAACCAGGAGACTCCAAGGCTTCTGGTGTCTCACCTGTTCCCCTTGGAGTTCTGCTCTGTCTTCTCAGTCCTTGGGTCTTCCTTGTTCTCTATGTGTGTGGTCCCATAGTACCACTGAGTTGCTGAGTATGCTACTAGATTCCTAGCTAATAGTTGTTTTTGAGGATCTCACTGGTGCCACTCAATAACTGGACACAAGTGAGAATGAGCAGTCTTTCATTACCTAGCTTCCAGGAAACTATAAAATCAAGTCCCAATCCAAATTTTGACATACACAAACATTTATGAGCAATCATGCAGTCTCAATGAAATACTCATATTCTATTTTGAGGCTATAAGAATACCTTGCTAGCAAAGTTCTTTGAAAATAAATATTGCAAATATTGTTTTTCAAAGAATCATCTGTTTGAACTCTGTGACCAATAACCTTGTAAAACAGCATCAAGATGCAAGATTGCTTACATGCCAAAATTTTCATATTGTTTCGAATGATACATGGTGCAGTAGATAATAGATTTGTTGTAATGTCTATTTCTTAAAAAGCAGGTAGTAATTTTGAAATATTTCACCTAATCCAAAGGTATTGAATGCCAAAAAATTCTCCAGTGGATACATATTCCTAAAACCCAATACCTCTAGTCAGCCACCTTTCTAAGAGTCATCAACCTTTCTAAGAATTTAGCATGGCCGATGATATCATTTGATGAAAAATAAAGGAGTAATACAGTGGGCCCTTCATCTTCAGAGGTTTCTGTGGATTCAACAAATTAATGATCAAAGACATTTTTAAAAATTTCAGAAAATTTCAAAAAGCAAGACTTCAAGTTGCTGCATGCTGAGCACTCCCCTAAAACTGTGCAAATGAAGCGAAGTATGGGCCCATCCTGCTGTCTCTCCAGACCTTGTTGGAGCATTGTTTAACTCAGGTCTCATTTGTGTACTATGTAGTTAGGCCTCTGACAGGTGCATTTGATTGAACACAGTCTTTGTTTCTTCTTATGTTTCCCTAAACAATACAGCATAACAACTATATATACAGCCCTTACATTGTATTAAGTATTATAAGCAATCTAGTGATGATTCAAAGTACAAAAGAGAATGTGCATAGGTTATATGCAAATACTACACCATTTTATATAAAGGTCTTAAACATTTGTGGATTTTTGTGTTGTAGGCCGTGGGGTTGAAACCTATCCCTGGGAGATTACCAAAGATGATTATACTTGTAGTAGCCACTGTTGGATTATAGGCTTTCTGATTAAAAGTTGGCAGGTCTCCCTGGCATATAACTGAAACAAACTAATGCATGCATCCATATCATAAGGCCTGAGATGAAGTGGTCTAAAGTAAATTATTGCTTACACACTATTGACTCATAGCTTCTCTTGGCCTGTCATCCTATTCTGCTCACAAACTGCCTTTTATCTGATATGTCTCAGAGAGTGCTTTACCTGACCTGCACTACAGGTGTGTTCCCAGGACTCTGGCTTCAGCACCCTGCATGCTCCTGCCTTGCCCTAGGGTAGACCCTCTTGGCCATGACTCTCTGGATCTTCCTGGCCCTACTTTCTCCCAGTCTCTGTTGTTCTCTCCACACTATGGCTTACACTAAGTATCCCTTGGATCTGTGTTCTTCTGTCTGGTTGGGGCAAGGAAGCAACCAGATTTCAGCCAGATGTCTAATATCCTCATGTTTCTCTTCCTAAACACAAAATTATCTGCTGGGAAAGAGATGCAGAGGACAACTTGGTTCAGTTCTCCTCAGAATGTGACCTTCAGCAGGAGTTCACCTCTCTGATCTTTATCATCACCTCCAACCCTGACATCCCCAGTCCCCTCACTCCCTTGACAGCGTCATCAAGAACATTAGATGCCCTGTCCTAGTTACCAACTCTGATTATATAACAGAATTTCCAAGATACAGGATGAACTAGAGTCAGGGGCTATTGGAGTGAAAACCTGCTTCAAAAGCAATGATTCAGTATTCAAGAAAGTTTAAATAACCACTCTCCAGGAGTACCAAGCTCCTGAAGTTGAGCTGAGGAATTGTCCAGATAGTCAGATAAAGAATGAGTGAGCAGGGGGTGTTGAAGAGCCACCTCTTTGAACGAAGCTGCCACATCCCAGTCTAGTAGCTCATCCTTTTCTCACAACCAGTCTTCAAGACCTTCAAGTTTTTCAAAAGATGCACACAATCATGGTGTTTAATGTGAAAACTCGTTATTCTAGAGAGGCTTTTGAACTATTTCAATTTAAAAATAATATTGCACAAACAAAATACTGCAATTGGTCTGCAGCCCTTGGTTTAATTGGAGCACTGGAATTTTTAGAGAATCTAAGTTAATTGACAAGGGTTAAAATACTCTAAATATGAGAGCAGATCTATGAGCCTATTTTCAAGATGATATGGAATTAAAACCATTTTTGTATAAAATCCTTTAAAAATAGTTAGCATCCACTAACAATATACTGTAAGAAAGTCAAAATAGAAGGCACTTAGTTTATGATATCTAATTTAATAGTCATAACAACTTAGAAGATAGATGCTACTGTTTCCATTTCACAAATAAACTGAGAAACTCTGAGGGGCAAGTGCGAAGTGTTTTCTGACACCAACAATCAATTCTTCAATTCTCTAATATGAACTATGTCTTATAATTCAATTCAATCCAATTCTGACAAGACCCAGTGTAAGAAACAGATCCTAAAAATTAAAAGGCTTCGTCCCTTTAACTTTCCCCACTTCAGATGCCCCCATGCCCCCACTTTAGAAGCTCTGTGGCAGGAGCTAAGGACAAAGACCATATGTATTTTTACATTATTTCACGGTAATTAATTTTTCCAACATTCTACAAATACATTATACTAGAATTTGAACAAACAAGTATTTGGGTCTGTTAAAGACTCCGTCCACTTCAGTTAAAGGCTTCGTCCCTTTAACTGCCCCCACTTCAGATGTCAGTTTCAGTCCCAGACCACCCATACTTCTGTCCAACTGTCTAATAACCTAGGACTCCCATGATACCCTCCACAGGTTTAATAATTTTCTACAACAGCAAAAAGAACTCAGGAAAACACTTTATTTTTGTTTACCAGTTCATTGTAAAGAATACAACTCAGAACAGCCAAATGAAGAGGCAGATGCATAAGACAAGTTATAAGACAATGAGTAGTACAGAGGTCCACCATCTCTCTAGATGTACCTAGCAAATGGACCTATTCACCAACCCAAAATGTCTCCAAATCTCATTCCCCAAGAATTTTTGCAGAGCTTAAACTGAGCTGTTCTATATCACTTCCTAGAGGGTGGGGCTAGAAGTTCCATTCTTTTAAATACTTAGTGTTTCTGGTGACTACTTCCATTCTGAGCCTATTTAGAGCCTTATCCTAACTTATTTGATAAACTCAGGTGAGATGAAAACAGGCTGATTATGAATAACAAATGACATTCCTATTCCCAGAAAATTCCAAGGATTTTAGAAGCTCTGTGGCACTCCAGACTGTAGTTAATTCAGAATACCCCACCCAACCACATTCCTTGGCTATATTTATAGCCAAAGAAAAAGAATGACATACAGAAACAACCTGAATGGCTATAGTCCACATTTGCCTTATATGACATAGTATGATTGGTTGCAGTCTGTGGTTGGCTGAAGATCTGCTGCTATGAATAGTTGAGACTCAGCAGTTAGGCCCTTATGTGTTAGTTTGAAGTTCGTTTACATACTAAATTGGGTTGCACTTCACTATATATGGATACAACTTTGTGCCAAATTTTATCACTCAAGTATAGAAACAGTCCAAACTTATCAAATTAATAGATCTGTGTTCTCAACCTAAGGATTGACTTACCCAGTTATTCTAGTCACATTTGTTATTGATATTTTTCTCAATCAACAGTTACTACTATGTGTCAGCACCTGCCCTGCTCTACTTTTATTATAGAGCTGTCACAAGGGATTCCTGCCATGCCTGGCCTGGAAAGGAAAAAAGGGTGATAAAATGAATATCCTGATTGTCTGAACTGGATCTAGTATTAAAAGTTGGGGAGGTCATCTTCATTTTGTCCATTTGGTTGGGACTTTTCTTTTTCCCACTATGACCTGAGATAGACGATGTCTGGTTTATTTGTTTACTTTAATGTGAGCCTATCAAAATGTCAAAGTGTTTCCGGAAGAATGAAAGGATTCCTAAGGGCTCTGTCACCTGAGCAAATTCAAGAACCTTTGCCTTAGAGAGTGTATAAAGTGATAGATACTCCTCCTCTAAGGCAGGAGATAACCACTGAAGAGAGAGGGGAAAGTCAATGCTGACCCGAGAGTACTGAATTATAAGTGGCTCAATTTCAATCGCCCTTGGAAAACATGTTTTAGGGAGGCTACTTTTCCTAGATATATAAATTGTTTCAGAGGGTGACAGGGCTAGTAGAGGGGGCTTCCAAGCATCCAGTCATGATGTTCTCTCACCTAGCAGAGAACAAGTAGAGAGACTTTAAAAATACATAATAAAGTCTATGTTCTCAAGGAGAACCGATGTTGTTCTGTGATTTCATAGAGAAAGAATATGTGTGATTATGGATCACAGCAAACAGGATCTAGCTTGCCACTAGCTTTTTTGGAACTTTTCATAGGCAGTTTTCTTTTTGTTCAATGAGAGGAATAGGTTAGATGATACCTATGTTGGTTGAAACAATAACTACAATTTACCTGCCACTTTGCATGAATTATCTCATTAATCTTAATATTAAGATAAAAATTATGTATTATTCTCTTATATATGGTGTTAAGTTACTGGCCCAGAATTATACAAATGCTAATTGCAAATCCATACCTTTTCCAGTTATTCAGCTGGTCATGAAAGCATATTCCAACTCTTTATATAATTCTACTATCCAGGGTTAATTTCATTTCCACTAAAATCTCTTCCTTTTCCTGAGATTCATTAGAATTTAGAAAGAAGGGAATATTAGAATATTAGAAAGAAGGGAACAATGGCAATTTGACAAAACACATACTATAGATCAACTATTTTCATTAACCATTGTGGTGGCCCATACACTCAAAATAATTATTTTCTTTGAACTATATTATAAATCCCACAGTGAACGCCAGTGGGAGCTGTGGTGGAAATATATACATATATTTTTCTTATACATAAACATGTCTTTGTTTATCCCAGGGTTAAAAACAAACTAGGTCCCTCTAAAATTGTTTTGTTTAATTTTGATAATCTGATGTTACCCAAAAGATCTCCCAACCCACTTGGTGCCGTGAACACTCAAGTGTTCCTCCACTTCTCCTCCGTGCTTCCTCTTCTGCTGAAGTCCTCCACTGGCCTGTTCCCAGGGTCACTTTGTGCCTCCCTGAGTTTTTCTAGCATCTTGTAGGTACCTGTAACTCCAGGGCACAGGATAGCAGAGTCTAAGAACAGGGCATCACAACATCACACCAGGCAGTCTGCACAGGTTCTCCTTGGGGCTTTTAGCACTGACTAAAATACCTGTGGTAAAATGTTCCAAGTGGAAACAAGCCCTCCAAATAATCAATAGACAAGAGTGGCTATTAATAACTTTGAGACTGAGGGAAAACCTGAATAAACCTTATAGCTCATTTTCTTTTAGTTCCTTGCTTTTATCACCAACTTTAGAGGTCACGTAGCCAAGCGTTGTACTCCCATTAGCTTTGCTGTGCATGCACCTCTGATGTGTGGGTGGCAAGGATAATGGCTACCCGAGCTGTTTTTCAGAAACTTGGAGAACACTTTTATCTTTCTCAAACCATTTGTAACCACCAACCCTTCATCTAGGCCCATGAAGGTATCCGATGGGTGACCTTTGGACATCAGAACACCAACAACTCCATCCTCAGAGCACAGTAATACTGCCATATTCTGAATTTCCCTCCTATGAAGATCTGTAAGTTTGACTACACATCAAATTATTATGTTTCTTTATCACCTAAGAACTCTTAAGCCCTATCTTTTTTTTTTTTTAGTTGTAAGTGGACAGAATATCTTTATTTTATTTTTAGGTGGTGCTGAGAATCGAACCCAGTGCCTCAAGCGTGCTAGGCGAGCACGCTACCACTGCGCCATAATCCCAGCCCCTTAAGCCCTATCTTAAGGGACGGTAGACTTGAGACTTGCTCCCCAATCTCATCTTTAACCGCCTAGTGAATACACTTTCTCTCTTGAAAAAATCTTCATTTTCCTGACTTACATCTTACATGGAAGACAAAATGGACCTGCACAGTAATAACTTCATGTGATGAAAAGGGCATTTGGGGTCCATGGTTTGAATAGTTTATTTATTCTGTAGAAGTCACAGTAATCCTAAAATATGCTTTCATTTAAAGTAATTAAGCAAACTCACACTCAGGCTCTTAAGGAATAATGAGATTTAAACCGTAATGTTCTTTTTTTTTCCTAGTGCTTTCAACAGCCATTATTCATACATATTTATGTTACTAAGAGGCATTTGGAATGTCTGCTTCATTCTTAATTTATCTGTTCATTAGAAAAAGAGAGCACAGAGAGACAAAGCAAGAGGCAGACGAGAGCACCTATGCTTTCTGGGGTTGCAGAGTAGATGCAAAGTTGGAGTTGAAAAACTGGAATCCAACCCACAACCTCGTCTTTCATACACATGCACCTTGAACCCTATTTTCCTATCACACTTAATGCCAGCAGTTTCCTAAATCTACCTGTACTTCACACAGCTGTTGCTGCTTCCTTCTGAAACACACGAGTAGTTTTCACTCCTTACCCTCCACAAGCCCCACTCCTAACCTATTCCTAGTATCTCATCTTTCAGGGTTCTAATTAAAGTGATCTGCTCCAGGGTGGGACTCCTCCAGGCCAGATAAAATGCACCTTTTCCAGGGATTCCTATGTATTAGCTGACACCTGGAACAGTTGTCACACTGTGTGTTTACTTAACTGGGCTCTGCATCGTACTGTGAATGGCTTGAGGGCCATATCTGTGACTGTGCCTT
This sequence comes from Xerus rutilus, assembly GCA_028644305.1. Taxonomy (NCBI): domain Eukaryota; kingdom Metazoa; phylum Chordata; class Mammalia; order Rodentia; family Sciuridae; genus Xerus; species Xerus rutilus. Next base: position 65,289,225 of record CM053402.1, read on the forward strand.
GTTCTTTTTTATGTTTGTTTCTTTTAAACATGCTACCTAGTTCTAGCTCCCTAGCATATGCATCAGGCTCAAATAATACATGTTGAATGAACAAAGAAAGGAATCATTAAAAAAAATTTGCAGCCTAATGCCATAAAGACAGAGAAATGATAAACAGAAATAGTATGGCAAGCTATCTAGTCTTCTGTGAAGGGGCGCACTACTCATAGCTTCAGAAAGGGCTTCACTCCCCATGTCTTCACTTCCATTTTACCCAGGTAAACTGGTCAGCCCAAGCCCTCAGAAACAACCTCATAATTCAATATTAAACCAAATGAAGGAGGAGAGAATCATCTAACAGAGGGAACTATGGCTTGAAGACAGCTGGAAGAGATCGCACAGAGTCTGTGCAGCCTGGGAGAACACATATGACATTAAAAATGGGGCCAGGGTAGGGCCAGGATGTGGTATTTTGGAGAGCGGAACAGCAATGGTATGGCACAGGGGCATCTGGAGAACTTAAGTTCCCCATCTACATCCTAAGAAAGAGGATGAGGAAGGCCTTCACCATCTTTGGAGTTCTTCACCTGGGTTAATTGAAACTAAAAAGTGTTCCAAGGGCTACTTAGTGTTCTGTTTTGTTTTTTTCTACATAAATCTGCCCAATTTCTCCCATGTTTCTACCCAGGACAGTTAGGAGCCTACAGCTTAAGGTTGATGTTTAAAGTACAAGGCAGAGGTTTTGGTGTAGGAGTGCTACCACTCACCCCTTCTTTTCCATTTTGTATGAAGGAAAATATATTGGCAAGGACACTGTTATGATTTGGAATGAGGTATACTTCCAAAGCTCCTGTTAATGCAGAAATATTCAGAGGTAAGATGATTGGATTGTGAGATTTACAACCTAATCAGCCCACCCTGGTCTGAATGGACTGACTGAGTGGTGAGGTGTAGCTGGAAAAAGTAGGTCACTGGGGATGTGCCTTGGAGGGTGTGTCGGCAATGTGGTTCAGTCTCTGATTTTCTTCCTCTCTCTGCTTCCTGCCTCAGCAATGAGCTGAACAGTTTTCCTCTGCTGGGCTCTTTCCTCATGATGTGCTGCCTCACCTTGGGCCCAAAGCAACAGAATTGTCCTTCCATGGACTGAGGCCTCTGAAACCTAGAGCCACAAATAAACTTTCCTTCCTCTAAGTTGCTTTTGTTGGGTTTTTTGGTCACAGTGATACAAAAGCTCACTAAAACAGACACTATGCATGGACACCAGCATGATAGCCAAACAGAAATTGAAATTAAAACAAACAAACAAAAAGCACAAAATATTTTGTCTTAGTAACTGGACCATAGCCTGGCTAATACACTATGACTACCTGGAGCAGATCTGTTCCTAACAGCTCTCCAGGCTTAGGTTCAGGAATTGATGTAAATCTTCCTACTTTCTAATCCCTGAAATCTGGACCAACTAGATGTATGGCACTGTTTTTCAGACAAATGGCCTGTGAACAAGATGACTCAAGCCCATTGTTCCAGCATGTCAGGAAGCTAGAGCAGGAAGATGGCATTCAACTGTGCTCCGCACATATAGGCCTAAGATTTGCTTTTCTCTTGGAACTAAGGAACACAAAAGCAAGTCAAGGAGATACACTGGCAGGAAGTGAACTTGAAACTGGGTTTTTCCATGTCCTCCTCCTACACTCTACAATAGTAGAAGGTTGCCCAGTTTCTCAGGCTCTGCCCACTTAGATTGGGTGCTCTGCCTCTTCGTGGAAGAGATGTCCAAGGAAGAAATAATGGAGAGGAGAGTGTTTCCTGGAGTTTCTCTATAGACAGATGGGAAAATGGAATGAGGAGAAAAGATGTCTTTTTACTAAAACTTGAAAGCATCTTTGGGGCAACTGTATAACTTTTTAAGACTTATCATCCTGGACTTCAAAATGGGGAAAACAAAATAAATTTTCTCTTAGAGTGGTCAAAAAGAATAAATAAGAGGTTTGCAAAACAATTGTACTATGAAGTAGATAAATGTGTTTTTTTGTGTGTGGCAACATGCAGTTATACCTCAAGTTCGTGCCTCAATTTGGCATTGACCCCTCTGACTGCCAGGTAATGATATTTAGTGGAAATTATTTTTGAATGTTTCCTTACTTCTCCAGTGTCCATCCCTGAGTATTACATCTACTCTTTTCACAACTGTGTTCTCTGTGCCCTAGAACCATGCTGGCTCTGCCAAGCCAGGCACACTTTGGGATTGCCAGTGCACAGGGAAAATTAGAGTGGATGCTTCTTGATTTATATTGATGTTATATCCCAATAAACTCCTCATGAATTGAAAAGATTGCTAGGTCAAAAACACATTGAGTGCACCTAACCGCCTGATCATCCTAGTTCATCAATACAACATGCTGGTATTGATGGATTCCCATGATCATGTGGTTGACTGGGAGCTTTGGTGCTGCTTCTATCTAATGTCACAAAAGATTGGACCAAATGTCACTAGGCTAGGAAAACATCCAAATTTGAAATTACAAGTGCAGTTTCTACTGGGTGAGAATCACATTCCTACCACATGGAATAATGTCAAAAATTAATTTTGTTTCTGTATAAATAATTTTTTATTTTTATTACCAATTCTCATTTTTAACAATAACTTTGGTGAAAAAAAAAGGATAAAAAACAGTAACTTGGACTTCTTACCTCCTTAATGGTTCCAGCTTATAGGACTGGAGAATAGGAAGGAAAAAAGGAAGGAAAGAAGGAAGGAAAGAAGGAAGAAAAGGAGGGAGGGAGGGAGGGAGGAAGGAAAAGTTCAGGGAAAGGAAAAGTCAATTTACTACCATTTGTAGCCCTCAATTATACTAAGAATATGATGTACAAACACATATGAAATTGGACACTGCAAAGGATCCATTAAATAAATTAGAAGGCAATTCTCACGAAATGTATGACCTCATAGAAGAAAATCTTGTTATTAAATAACATCATCATAAGAAAAGGACATAAATGCGGTGCACATAAATTTTTCTGAGTATTAGACTTTAAATTAAAATGGACAAATCAACCTGTTTCCCTGGAGTAAAACAAAATAAGAAATTAATTGCTTCTCACTTGCAAGAAAACAGCTTTTGATTCAAAGCTGTTGTAATCAGAGAAAGAAAATTTTTAGAAAAAAATGGAGTTTTTTGTTTGTTTCATTTCTCTCATGTCATAAACATTGTTGAACCTCAATTTTGGATTACAGCCTAAGAAACACATTTTTGAAGTTATTCTGAATATTTTTACATTAATGAATATTTTTAGCTTAAGACAAACTTATTGAATAAATGTTGAAAAATTAAGCAAAAAGTATAAAAAACTATAAGCCATTAAGTTCATGCTAAAGATACAACCTTTATAATGCCATTTAAATGTAAATGAGTATGCATTAATATGCAATATATATACATAGTGCAAGTAATAAACAATAATATTTTACATTTTGGGGACATAACTCACACAGAGATATATTTCCCCATTAATAAAAATGCTTTATGATATTATCTAAGTGGTTCATTTCTTTGTTGGATGCAATCTAATACATTTTTATATAGCAAAATATATATACATACATATCAAAATTTTCCATTTTAACCATTTTAAGTATAGAGCTCAATGGTGTTAAGAACATTCAAATTGTTGTAGAAACAATACATTTTTCAAGAGCCCTAATTGTTGGATATTTAATTTTATTTCCAAATTGTTGTTACAAATAAGGTTACAATGAACATGCTAATAGATGTGCATATTTCAACTTATTTTATTATAAATTTTCCTCTCTGTACCAAAGCGTACATGAATGACAAGTTCTATATATTCTTAGTAAGTATTTCTATGGTTTGCTTTATGTATCTGACAGGAAAAAAGCAATATTTCAATACTGTATTAAGTTACATTTATTTATTTTCAAATTATGTTAAGCATTTTTGTATTTGTATTCAGAACAAATTACAACATGCATATCTTAGTTTTAACAAACACTTATTTTTGTGTGTATATGTGTATGAGAATTCAGTGTTTTTTATTTTTTTCAATGTGATGTAGTTTGCTAAGATTTATTATGAGAACCAGTTAGCAGTTACTTTTCAAAGAGGAATTTTCAAGTTGTTTTGCTATGTGTTTGAGGGACACATGTTTGAGAGTTTTGGTATGATAGTCTGCAGAATTACCCTGATCTATGAAGGTGTGAGCTCACCTGAGAGCACACCCTTTTTGGTGGGGGGTAGCAGGGAATACTGGGGATTGAACTCAAGGGCACTCGACCACTGAGCCACATCTCCAGCCCTATTTTGTATTTTATTTAAAGACAGGGTCTCACTGTGTTGCTTATCTCCTCGCTAAATTGCTGAGGCCAGCATTGAACTCTGATCCTCCTGTCTCAGCCTCTTGAGCTGCTGGGATT
>CM053402.1:65294135-65324251 GCA_028644305.1 Xerus rutilus
GGAGATGGTGGGAAAGCCTTGTGGGACTGAGCCCTTAACCTGTGGAATCTGTACTGATAATGGACAGTTAATGTGAGAAACAAGTCAAATTGTAGGGCACCCAGTTTGTGTTTGTCAAAAAATTGGAGAATTAGTTGACATGGGGAAAACAAAAAACAAAACAAAAAAATCATACATTTGATGTCAGATGTGTTCTGTATGAATAGAAAATGTTTGTTCTTATTTCTTTTATTTACACATATTTTCTATAAATGTATTGTTGACCTAATAATCTGTAGAATATTTATGTTAAATTATCCCCCTGTAATAATTAGCCTATTTTTCCTCAGGTATTTAAAACATTCCAAATCTTCAAACTTAGGCTTATGTATGTTCCTTTTATATCTTCTTGATAGCTTTTCCTTGTTATGTTTGCTTATGATGTTTTTAAATATGGCTTCTATTTTACTCATACCAAGTTTTATAGTATTCCAAATTTAATGCATTGAAAACAGCAGTCAGTCATCTTCTTGAGCCATTCTTGCTCTTGATGTATCTGATGTCAATCTGATTTTTTCTTCCAGAAGCTCTCAAGAATCTCCCCGTGTCATTTGGTCTACCAAATTTTCAATACAGTATGTCAAGAATATTTTTGTTTTTCTTTATAAACCCTGTCATCTCTATGAACCTATTCAATATGAATTAGTTTCATAGTTATGATTTTTTTATCTTCCATTAGTTATAATTTTTTGACAGAATTTATTTAAATACTTACTTTTTCTCTATTCTTTTCATTATATGTGCTCATTATTACTCTCTCAAAGTTTTCCTTCTCACTCTATTGAATGTATTTATTAACTAATCTTTTAATTTTTGATGCCTTCTAGGAAAAGGAAGATGTCTTTACTTAACTACCTTTTCTTTGTGAGAAGCTTGTTATCTATTCATATGTTGATTTTCTTATTTCAACTCTTACAAATTTCTTCCCAATATTTTAATCTAATTATTTCCATATTACTACTGGACTTTCTATTTTTCTCTCATTGCTAATACCACCCCCTCTATCTCCAACTATTATTTTAAACACTCATTCTCAATAAGCTTTAGATGAGGCTATTCAATTTCTATTCTTTTCAAGTGTTCGAGTTTCTTCAGGATTTTGTATTTTTCCTATGATGCCATATATCCTGGGGACTGCCATCTACTTTGTCAGTTAATATGTACCTTGAAAAAGAAGCCAAGGACTCTATAGTTCAGCTAATACCATACTTGGAGTCTGAGACAAATCTGGACAGGCAAAGTATGCTGTGCTGTGCACAGGGTACACCCAAAGGTGCAGACCACTCCCTGTTCCCAAATCCCCCTCTATCATCTGCTCTCCAGAAGACTTGCTTGTACCCTCTCCCCAGGCTTGTACTTCATCCCATAATAACTTAATACTTGGAGGAGGGCTGTGTAGTTGCAGACCAGTTGTCCTGCTTAGTGCTATGGACATCTACTTTCCACCTGTAGTTTTACTTTCATGCCTCATGGGTCTTGCTCAATGAGTTAGGGTCCCATGGGACAAGGGGTACTGAGGAGTCCTCAGGGAAGACAGAATGGGGCCCTGTGGGACGAGAGTTAGGGGTGAATGGTCTGCAGAGTCACTTCATCCAGACTCTGGGGGCTGGTAAGACTGCTCTGCCAGAACAAGATGCGGAGCCCATTTATTCTAGAAAGTACAGAAACTTATATAGGGTCCTCAGACCAATCATGGCCCCAAAGTTACAAACAATGGGGTACCGCTGTCAGCCAGTGTAGTCCATCAGCATAGAATGGGGAAAGAGGGAAGAGAGGGGTTGAAGGTCAGAGAGTGCTCCTACATATCCCCCTTTTTACTTTTATTTGAAAGGTCAGTGGGGTCTGTATAAGCAAGCATGTTGGAGGGATCTGTGATAATCTCCTCATGGGAGAGAATCATTCAGCTGGATTTCCAGACTCCTACATGTTGCATATGAGAGAGGAGGGGTGTAAACGAGACTATGTCTGTCTTAGGTAGTGCTCCTCTGAGCATCTTACCCATCAGTGGCTAACCAGCTCACGGGAACATGCCCTGAGATGAGCTCTCTCCCAAGAGAAGGGGTAATGGTGCTTGAGTGGGGTTGGAAGGGAAGGTGGTTTGGGGTTAGTGTTGGCCGAAGCTGTGAAGCCTTGCATTTCCAGCAAAGATGGGGTGGGCAAGCTTCTTGCATGTTCTTGAGGGCTGTGATCCATGTGGCAGGAATTTTCTTGGGTTCCTGTGATTCTTTAATGATATGAACTAAGAGAGCTTCTTTTGTTTGACAAAGAGAAGGACCAGAAGAAGACTTAGAACCCCAAGCCCAATGATAAATCAATTGGATGGATCTAACAGAGCTGATGTTCCACAACTTTTGAAGAATAGAAAGGTCAAAGACAACATTAGCTTTGGTTTAGGTACTCATGGAAGGGGCTTCTTTCTTCAGGTGGAGAGCTATGTTGTCTTCTCAAGAGAGGCTTGGACAAATATTCCTGACTGGGATCCAAAGGTGCTTAGACTCTGTGGGGGTGGGGAGACACAAACATAGCCTCACTCTGTGTGAGCAGAAGGTCTGGGCCCTTCCACTGAAGGGTCAAGGGGTCCTTCCATCATACCAAGCAAAGGAGGATAGGGAAGGTAAATGGACTCCAGTGTCAGATTGCTGCATTGAGGCCTATTTTGTCAAAAGTGAGGTAGTTAAGTGTAAATAATGCATCCAACAATCTTAAAGAAGGGTCATTTTCAGTAGAATCAAATTTCTGAAGCATCTCCTTTAGAGTGCGATTGGTTCTTTCAATGACTACTTGTCCCTGAGGGTTATAGAGAATCCCTTTGGTATGGGAAATTCCCCAGAAGATTAAAAATTCCTTCAATCTGAAGGAGACATAAGCCGGGCCATTGTCTGTTTTGATTGACCACAGAATGTCCATGAATAGCATTGCTTGCTTCAGAGCCTTAATCATGTGAGTTGCTTTTTCCCCTGCAAAGGCAGTAGCATACACAAGGGAGGAATAGGTATCAATTATCACAGGTACAAATTTAAGTTTCCCAAAGTAGGGACATGAGTGACATTCATCTGCCAGAGGGAGTTGGGCGTTAGCCCATGGAGGTTGATGACCTGTGGTTGAAGTGGATCCTTCTGTGTCACCTATGAGGTTACTTTAGAGAGGGTGAAGCCACCAATGTCAAGTATGTTAGGTCTGTTGGTGAGTTTCCAGGAGGGGAAGAAGGAGACAGTCTTGGTGTCAATAATAGTAACATCAGCTCCAGTGTTGATGAGATCTTTAATGGGTTTCCCATAGAGATAAATGGTCATGCTAGGTTTTGTGGGGAGCAAAGGTACTGCCTAATTGATCCTATGGATAGGGGCCCTCTTATTTAATGGGGCTGAGGGTTTCTCCTGTTGGAGTTTAAAGGATTGGAATGGCAGTCTTGGGCCCAATGATATCCCTTTTTGCAATGAGGGCATGGGATGCAAGGCTTCCTCAGTAACTCAGATGATTGATTAGAGGGACAGTTGTGTGAGATGTGTCCAGGTTTGTTCCATCCCCAGCAGATGGGGGTTTGAGAGTGGCCCATGAAGGCTGAAAACATGTTGGAAGTCAAGCAGGACTTGAGAGCAGCTGAGAGGGCTGAGATTGAGACAGGGGTGGAAAGTTCCTTAGTGACAGAAACCCATTTATTGAGATCCTCATGTTTGACTGGGGATATTGCCACTCTAGAAATGGAATTGGCATCTTCCCAATTGCCAAATGAGGGTGTCTTGGCCTAGGTCAAAATTTATTTTCTTTTCAACAGCCAGGATGACATGAGACAAGAAATCAGGAAACCATTCATGAGGACGTTGAATAAGATTTTTGAAAAGTTCCTGAGGGAGGGCTCAAATTATGCAGGGCTCTAAGACCACTGTCCTTGATTTGCTCAAAGTAAATAAGTGCCTGAGACTGGGGGGACATAAAGTCACCCCTGCCGGGTAGCATATCCATGGAAAAATTAAGACCTTGTGTTATATTGTGATGAGCCCATTCTTCTACAAGTTCTAGAGAAGCAGCCTTCCATTGAAGGTATTGGGAGGTGGAGAGGACAGCCTTGAGAAGGGAAAACCAATCAAAGGGAGTTTGGAGAGAAGAGAACCAGGACTCTAGATGTTGTAGAAAGAAGGGAGAGGAAGGGCCAGCGTCTTGTGTAGCTGAGTAAGCTTGGAGACTGGAGTGGGAATCCAAGGGTGGATGTTGCCATTGGCCTGGAGATTCACCATGTAAATGTGGGTGGTGGGTGGAGTTGGGTGAAAAGGGTTAGAAGGAGAGAGATGAGTAAGCAGGTCACAGGCAGAGGAAGCAAAGTAGAGAGGAAGAGGAGCACCTACAGGGGCGCTGAAGGCAGGGTGGAGTCACCAGGTAACAGGGGAGGGAGGAGAGAGGGGAATTTCCAGAAAGAGGGTGTTCATAGGAAGTTGAGGATGAATTATCAAGGCTATGTGATTGATTTTGCGGTGGGGGCTGCCTCATTGATGTAATCTTCTTCCTCCAAGAGGGAGGAGAAGACCAAGGAGAGTAGATTTCCCCTGTGGAAGGAGTGGGGGTGGGAGACGCCAAAGTGAAAGCAAATAGCAACACTGGCATTTGAGCTCCCTGCCAAAGCCTGTCTGGCTGCCTCTTTGCTGCCTTAGGCGCAGGGTGGCTCATCCGAGTTGGGAGTGTGTGGCCATGGCGCAGTGCGCTTGCCAATCTCCCTTTCTCTGCTGGGCACAAGAAATCACCATGGGACAGTTTAAGGCAGCATGACACTTCACAGCAGTACTTTTTTTACTTCTCTGTGTGGTGGCAGGTGGCAGCAAAGCCTCCCACAGTTCCCTGCTGGGCATGAGTCCCCCCAGGGAGTAGCCACTTTAAGACCGCGCTTTTATTTACTTCTCTGTGCTATGGCTGGTAGGACCCCTTCGTCCCTCACAGAAGCACTCTCTGTGTGGTGGCTGGCAGGACTGCTGCATCCCTCACAGCAGCACGGGCAGCACCAAGGCATGCGCGTGGACCTCCATGGCTTGCCGTCCCCGGGGCGCAGCCATGCACGCCTTCTCCCAAGGTGCAGCCCCTCCTCAAGGGGGCAGCTTGGGCGCTACCTTCTCCACGCATCTGCGGTAGCCCTAGGCCTCTGGGGAAAGGGGGTGGAGCAGGGAGAAGTGGGAACAGCCTGCTCAGGGGTGGGGGACAGCCAAGGAGGGAAGTTTCCCGAAAGTAGGAGAGAATGCTAGCAAAAAGGAACCAAAAGCAAAGGGGACAGGGAAAAAGTATGAGGATTGTGAAAGGAGGAAGGAGAATGAGAGTTTGGGTCTCAGGAGAGATAAAAACACAGCAATGTTTAGAATCAGGGTTCCCTGACCTAATTTTAGCACACAAAGACAAACAAATACAGAGTACAATCACAAGAAGGCTGATGTTACCTTCACCCAGCAAGACAAGAAAGATGCGGGGACCACCACGAGTTTAGTTACACTTACCGAGGGGTCAAGCAGGCCACTAGAACACGTGGGTGCCAGATGTAGTTTTACTTTCATGCCTCATGGGTCTTGCTTGATGAGTTGGGGGCCCATGGGACAAGGGGTACCAAGGAGTCCTCAGGGAGGATGAAATGGGGCCCTGTGGGATGAGCGTTTGGGGTGAATGGTTCACAGAGTCACTTCACCCAGACTCTGGGGGCTGGTAAGTCTGCTCTGCCAGAGCAAGACATACAGCCCATTTATTCCAGAAAGTACAGAAGTTTATATAGGGTCCTCAGACCAATCATGGCCCCAAGGTTACAAACAATGGAGTACCACTATCAGGCAGTGCAGTCTATCAGTATAGAATAGAGAAAGAGAGAAGGGAGGGGTTGAAGGTCCTAGAGTGCTCCTACATCTACGAGCCATTCTCAATGCTCTGCTGATGATAGACCATCCTGAACAGTATGTTCATAGTCATCCTATTTCAGGGACCAACAATGTTGGGTCTAGTGATGGGTAATGACCAATTTTGGAAAATATTGAAGTGAAAAAGTAATAGTAAGAGATGTATCCCAACACATTCTTTGGCCATTCGTCAAGATTTTTTTTTTTTTTAAATTCAAGTTTCTTCAATGGAACTCAGTCATTTCCTATCTACATGTATTCTTCCAGATTATGTATTCATTTCTCTCTTTGGATCTGTGTCTTTTATTCTGTACCGTTGGTCTACATGTCTATTTTGGTGCCAATACCATGCCATTTTTGTTGCTATGGCTCTGCAGTATAATTTAGGGTATGGCATTGTGATGCCTCCTGCTTCACTCTTTTTGCTAAGGATTGCTTTGGCTATTCTGGGTCTCTTATTTTTTCAAATGAATTTTATGATTGCTATTCATCACTGATGTATAGGAATTTATTTTATTTACAGGTATTAATTTTATATCCCACTTCTTTGCTGAACTCTTTTATTAGAAAATTTCATTAGAAAATTTGTGGTGGAATTTTTTGGACCTTCTAAGTATAGAGTCATGTCATTGGCACACAGTGTTAGTTTGAGTTCCTCTTTTCATATGTGTGTCCCTTTAATTTATTTCTTATCTCTAGTTGTTCTGGCTAGAGCTTCAAGGACAATGTTGAATAAAAATGGTGAAAGAAGGCATCCTTGTCTTGTTCAAGTTCTTAGAGAGAATGCTTCCAATTTTTCTCCATTTAGAATTATGTTGGTCTTGGGTTTAGCATAGATGGCTTTTACAATGTTGTGGTATGTTCCTACTATCCCTATTTTTTCTAGTGTTTTGAACATGAAAAAGTGCTATATTTTGTCAAATTCTTTCTCTGCATCTATTTAGATGATTATATGAGTCTTGTCTTTAAGTCTGTTGATGTGATGAATTATGTTCATTGATTTCCATATGTTGAATCATATTTGTATCCCTGGGATGAACTCTACTTAATCATGGCCCACTATTTTTAATATATTTTGTATGTGATTTTTCTGAATTTTATTGAGAATTTTTGCATCTCTATTCATGAGGGACATTGGTGTGAAGCTTTCTTTCCTTGATTTGTCTTTAGTTTTGGTATCAGAGTGATACTAGACTTACAGATTGAGTTTGAAAGCATTTCTTCCTTTTCTATTTCATACTATAATTTGAAGAGTATTGGTGTTAATTCCTCTTTGAAGGTCTTTTAGTACTCAGGTGAGATTCTGTCTGGTTCTGGGCTTTTGTTAGTTGGTAGGCTTTTGATGCTATTTTCTATTTCATTGCTTGAGATTGATCTATTCAAATTGTGTATGTCTTCCTGGTTAAGTTTGGGTAGGTGATGTGTCTCTATAAATTTGTCTACATCTTTGAGATTTTCTATTTTATTAGAGTATAATTTTCCAAAATAGTTTCTAATTATCTTCTGTATTTCAGTAGTGTCCATTGTGATATTTTTTTTTCATCATGAATTTTAGTAATTTGAGTTTTCTCTCCTTCTCTTCATTGGCATCACTAAGGGTTTATCAAGTTTATTATTTTTTCAAAGAACCAACTTTTTGTTTTGTCAAATTTTCTAATTGTTTCTTTTGTTTCAATTTCATTGATCTAAGCTCTGATTTTAATTATTTCATGTCTTCTACTGCTTTTGGTGTTGATTTGTTTTTCTATTTCTAGAGCTTTCATATATAATGTTAGGTCTTTTATTCCTTGACTTTCTATTCTTTTAATGAATGAGTTCAATGCAATGGACTTTCCTTTTAGCACTACCTTCATGGTGTCTCAAAGATTTTGAATGTTGTATCAGTGTTCTGATTTACCTCTAAGTATTTTTTTTTATTTACTCCCTGATTTCTTCTGCTGTTCATTCCTCATTCAATACCATGCTATTTAGTCTCCAGGTGTTGACGTAGCTTTTTTTTTTTTTCATTTTGTTATTGATTTCTAGTTTCATTCCATTATGGTCTGATAGACTACAGGATAGTATTTCTTTCTTTCTTTCTTTTTTCTCTTTCTTCTTCTTTTTTTTTTTTTTTTGTATTTTCTAAGAGTTGCTTTGTGGCATAACATGTGGTCTATTTTAGAGAAGGATCTATGTGCTGCTGAAAAGAAAGTATATTTGCTCACTAATGGATGAAATATTCTATATAAGTCTGTTGAGTCTAAATTATTGATTGTATTATTTAGTTCTATAGTTTCTTTGTTTAGTTTTTGCTTGGAAGACCTATCCAGCACTGAGAATGATGTGTTAAAGTCATCCAGTATTATTGTGTTGTGGTATATTTGATTCCTGAAGTTGAAAAAGGCTTGTTTGATGTACATAGAAGCTCCATTATTTGGGGCATAAATATTTATGATTGTTATGTCTTGTTAATGTATAATTCCCTTAAGCAGTATGAAATGTTCTTCTTTGCTCCTTCTGATTAACTTTAGCTTGAAGTCCACTTTATGTGATGTGAAGACAGAAACCCCTGCTTGTTTTCTTGATCCATATGAGTAATATATTTCTTCCTATTTTTCACCTTCAGTCTGTGGATGCCTTTGCCTATGAGGTGAGTCTCTTGGAGACAGCATATGGTTGGGTCTCATTTTTTAATCCAATCTGCCAGTCAATGTCTTTTGATTGATGAGTTTAGGCCATTAATATTCAAGGTTTTTATTGAGATATGATTTGTGCTCACAGTCTTTTTGGTTTATTTCTAGTTTCTACTTTAATTATTTTCTTCCTTGATTGACTATTCCTTTAGTGTAGGCCTTCCCTTCTCTGATTTCTTTCTTTTCTTTTCTTTTCTTTTTCATCTTCATGGAATATTTTGTTGAGAATGTACTGAAGTGCAGGCTTTCTAGTTGTGAATTCTTTTACTTTTGTTGTTCATAGAAGGGTTTTATTTCATCTTCAAATGTGAAGCTTAATTTTGCTGAATACAGGATTCTTGGTTGGCATCCATTTTTCTTTCAGAGCTTAATATATTATTCCAGAGCTTAATATATTATTCCAGAGCTTAATATATTATTCTTAGCTTTGAGAATCTGGCTTGAGAAATCAGCCGATATTATATGGTTTTCCTCTATATGTAATCCAATATTTTTCTCTCACAGCCTTTTAAACTCAATTCTTATTCTGTATGCTAAGCATTTTCATTATAATGTGCCTTGATATGGATCTGTTGTAATTTTGTACATTTAGGGTCCTGTAAGCCTCTTGTATTTGATTTTCCATTTCATTCTTTAGATTTTGAAAATTTTCAGATATTATTTCATTGAAAAGATTGTGCATTCCTTTGGTTTGTATCTCCACACCTCCATCTATCCTGATAAATCTTGAATTTGGTCTTTACATGTTGTCCCATAATTCTCAGAAGTTCTTTTCATGGTTTCTTAATATCGTCTCTCCATGGTCAACTCTATTTTCAAGATTATGTATTTTGTCTTCATTGTCTGAGCTTCTGTCTTCCAAGTGGTTTAGTCTGTTGGTGATGCTTTCTATTGAATTTTTAATTTGGTTTGTTGATTCTTTCATTTCAAGGATTTCTGTTTATTTTTTTTAAGAATCTCTATCTTCTTCTTGAAGTAATCTTTTGCTCTCTTACATTATCCTTTACTTTGCAGATCAGTTTAACTATGTACTTTCTAAATTCCTCTGACTTTTCTACAACTGTGATATTGATGGATTCTGCTATTCAAGTGTCTTGATTTGCTTGGGACAATTTGTTCCCTTGCTTTTTCAAGTTGTTTGTGTGTTTACCCATCTAACAGTATGGATCTGAGGCAGTAGAGTTTCCACCCTGTGTACTTACAGTGTCCCTGAAGGTTTTCAGTACTTCACTGTTTAGGGGAAGACAAGTAATAACAACAACCAATGCAAACAATATACAGCATTAAACCAAATAGTTTCTACTATGACATCTATAATGTTAATTATCAAAATACACAAAAATTATATGATCAGTTATTGCCTATAATAAAAACAGCAAGTTCACAAAATGCTTTAAATTTTGATATGATGAACAGGGAGAGAACAGAAGTGATATAGGATGTGATGATTATGAGGGAAGAGGAGAGAAGACAGAAGTAAAAAATTAAAGGAAGAGTAAAAGAGAGACTAATAGATATTAGCTGTTGGCAGAAGAAAAAAGAGAATCACAGGAAATGAGGAGGAAAAAAATATATATATATATATAAAGAAAAATCTTTTTAAAAATTAAAAATAAAAATAAAAGAATATAAAACAAAACTGTAAATATACTAATCAAACATCCTACTTCACAAAAAACTAATCCATGTAAAATAATTGGCTTCAAAAATGCTAGAGATGAGAAGAAAAAAAATGGAAAGCTGTATAAATGTCCACATATCAATAAGGTCACAATTAAATAGTGAAAAAGAATAAAAAAGAAAAGGAAAGAAAAAAATATTAATGAAAAATTAAATAATTCTTTCCATTGGAATTCAAAATATTCTCAGCTTCTCTTCTCAGCAATTTTAGGTGGGGTCTTCTGGAGCATTGATGCTCCACCTTCTGGATTGTTGGAGTAAAAGAGGTAATCCTGTGGGCAGAATTCCTGGAAGCAGGGTTTGGACTTAGGTAGGCTCCAGGCTTTTAGCTAAATGCTAATTGGTCTGGAGATTTTAAATCAGTGCCCATGTTGGTCCACACTGGAAGAATTTACCCCAGGGATCTCCAGTGGGTTCCATTCATGTGGTGGGGATACCATTCTTAGTCCCCTAGGTCACCTGTAGAACCCACATTTCCTGGTCTTGGGATCAGTCTCCAATTTCTCCCCCTACCCCCTTATGAGTTTCCAGCCAGATTTATCTCTCCCAGCTGGTCTTGCAAGCAGGTGGTTTGGAGGGGGAGGGGTAGAGACGGGTGGGTTCTGTGACCAGTTGTCATTTGTGTAAACCTCTCTCCATGTTTGATTTTCTTCTGGTCACTTAAGCACACTATGTAGCAGCTGGTATTTCAGGCCAAATTCAGGTTTCCCAGGAATCCACTTTCTGAGTTGCCAGCCCGCCAGCCACAACTGCAAAATGATACCTTCCTTCCTTTGTCTACTGAACACCACCTGGAGAGTTGGTGGCTTCTTTCTCCACACACAGATATCATACAGGGCATCCTTCAGGTTTGTTGGGCAATGTCCTTGGTCTCTAAATGCTTCATACCCACACACACCTCAGGCCTCCCCAAATGTGGATTCTTTTAATTCACTTATGCCTCTACTATGCTTATGGAGGGACCTCTCTGGCTAGAATTTTCAGCCCAGCTGTGGTAGTAGCTGCACCACTGGATATTTTTTTCTTATTCATTATATCTAACCTCCTGTGTCTCTGGTCTGCTTGGAATGCCTAGTTTTAGGTTCCAGTAAAGTTCTTCTCCCTTTTTTTTTTTTTTTTTTTTGTTCACCCACCTTGTGGAGAAGCTGCCTATCTGTTTTCTTGGTTTCAAGCCATGGAGCAGCCAGGAACATGACCTCCTCTGCCATCTTGGATCTCTCTTTATCTCTTTTTCTATCCCTTCTTTATATGGGGGAGGGTACAAGTTTTAGGTTAGTTGCATTTTAGGTGTTAGGTTAGTATACATATTCTCTGGAAGCAGAACTTCAGAGAAATATTTCCATTCTCATTTTTATATATAAGCAAGTTTAGGTACAGCAAATTTAAGTAATTTATCATGAATTACTGAGCTCGTATGTAGGATAGATAGAACATGTGCTATTATATCTAACTGCAAATTCATGGTCTTTTCTTAGAATTTACATCATACAATAAGTAATATTGTGTGATATGGGAATCATTTCTGAGACTGTTTGCTCAGTCAATAAAAAAATCATCTTATTTTTACAAATGCTGGAGCTGGAAGATCATTTCAAATTTGCCCAGCAAAATCAAACACACAGGAGATATTTTCAGCCCCAAAAGAGATATTTCCACTTGGTGGAAATGAGAAAAGTCTGTTGAATAAATGTAAAGAAAATTGTGAGTTTCATTTGCAAAGACAACTCATGCAGAAATTGTATACATAAACCGCATAAGTGGACACTGAACATTGATAGTTTGTCTACAGTGATGTGCACAGAGCAAATGGAAATTCCTTGTAGCTCCCCACCACTAACATAATATCAGCTCTCCTCTCATGTAAGTGTTTTACAACGCAATGTCCTGAACAATAGTTTTAACAACAATGTCAAACATTTAATTTTTAATCATCACTTCCTTGCCTGTTATGGGAATGGATACACTAGTACAGATTCCTAAAATAAAAACTAATAAAATGGAAAACATCACCTCACCTATCATTTCCCTGAATCACTTAAAGCAAAGTTTAAAAACTGCCTGGTATATTTGCTGATTTTTGTGGGTTTTTTTTTAGAATTTCTGTGCATTTTCATTTTGGGGAGGAAATGTTTATTTGAAAACAAGGAGATTATTTTGAGTAAGTCTTGTGATTCAAGTGGTATTGAGCCTCTTCTTCATAAGGCACTGTAACAAGTATTTGAATGCTAGAGCAGAGACTCTTCATTGGTCTTAAAACAATCAGTCAGCAAAGTCCCAAGTTCACAGTCCCATAACTTCTTCATCCTGGATAGTCCATTCTGTGTAACCAACACTCCACAAATTTAGTCAAATTATGCTTTCAGAGAATGTCTACTTGTTCCAAAGTACACTTATAGCTGACCATAAAGAGCAAAAGCAGAGACCACCAATCTATTTCCTGTTATTCAACTGAAATTACTGCTATAAAAGGGACAGAACATGTCATAAGGAATGTCCTGCATGCCAAATATTTTGCCCATCATCGTACATTTGTAATTCAGCTAAGTTGGTACAAATCAAGATGTTGTTACAAGAAATTAGTATCCCCCAAGGTATCCTCACCTTATACTGAATGCTGGAGGAAAGTGCCCAGGGAGTTGAGTATTCAGTACTTCCACTCTAACCTCAGCTGCATCTCCATGCACCAGCTCTCCAGCCCTAGGAACAATGCTGAGAATTCTCCAGTGGGAACCACACAGTGACTACTGCTTTTGTGTTGGAAAGGGACATAACATTTTCCATGTCCCCTTTTATTCTAGACACAAATATAACATTGACCTACTTCCTTACAGAAAACTGACTTCAGGAAGTATTTCTGCCTAAGAACTGTTAGAACTATCAAAAATGGTCTTAGAGTCATTTATATCACTGTCAAGAGTCAGACCTGCCTGTGGTCTCTTCCTGGAAACCCCTTGCCTCACTCCAGACTGCTTCTGTCATTCAAAGACATCTTCTAACCAAGACCTCTGTATTTCAGCTACAGAAGTCCAACTTGACAAAACTCCAGTCTGGTAAAGAGTTGAGAGATTAAAATAAGAGGAAGTCACCATTTATATACCATTTATATAATATAATAGGCATGATTCCATAGAGAGTTATTTTATATTTTTAATACCTATGAATAATAGATATTATTATACCCATTTTCAACAGAGGGAAAACTATACCTCAGGGAATTTAATAGTTTGCCCAGGTCATAAAACCCTTGAAATGCAGAAACTAGACATGTCCTCAAATTGGGTGAATGCCACCTTCAAGGCCTTCAAAGACATCACGTTGTTTTCCTTCAAACTATAGAGACCATCAGTTGCTACCAAAAGAAAGAAACTTAAAAATATATCTTGTAAGTTATGTGTATGAAAATAGAAATTCTTCATGAGGTTATCTTCCTTTTATGACATGTTGTTTTGGATTCCTATTACCTGGTGACAGAATATGTCTAAAAATACTTTGGAAAGTTTATAACCTTATTAAAAGGCAAGGTATTATGATTATTAACTCTTAAGGTTTAATAGTCTTTGCGTATTTTTTATTTAAACAAAGATCTCAAATCTATATTGTTGTAAAAGAAAATAATACGGATTTTCTGATTACTTTGCACATAATATGAAGAGAGCTATGAACTATGCACATTCAAAACTGATTGTTTTGAGTTGCTTTATGCAAAATATCCAAGAACTATGTACATGATTTATAGAATATTCAGTCTGTAGAAACCTTGGTAAGATGGAGAAATAATCCAGCTTTGTTTCAAGAATGCTACACATTGTGAACATATAGTAAAAGCATATACAAAACATTAAAACTTAGATATTGCTGTTATTACTAATAATATTATACTAGTGATTAAAGCGGGAGCAGAGATGAAAGAATACTACCATTTATGAACTTTATGTGCCAGGAGCTATGTTAGATGTTATATCTGTGATATCTCACTGCATTTCTTTCTCTCAGTAATTCTAAGAGACAGGACCTGGAGACTTAAAGAGGTTGATAAGTATTGCATACAGAGTCACAGTGATAGAAGTTATAAAGTGGAAAGAATTTGATTTCTGGTGATCCACATCTCAAATTCCTCATGATCTGTGGATTGAACCAGAACCTATAATGCCCATGCTGCTCACAGCCTTGAAATTTCTGATGTGACTCTCCTGACATCTGTTGTTACCTACAGAGAAACTTTGCAAAATAAATCCACATCTCCTCACACCATAGGCATTACTTCCTTTCATCCACATCCGCCTCTCACCAACCTCATAAGTGAAAACGTGTACCCAGGAGTTGTCTAAGGTCAGTGAAAGGTACAGAATGATGTTGGCATGTTATACCAGCATCTCTTTCTTACAGTCTCTAGAGATCATCTGATCCAATGGACAACTTAACCCAACCATGTGGCCAACAGCACTGTTCCTAAAACTGAGTGAAGTTGTCAATGTCAGATTCCAGGCTATCAGATCCAGGAGAGAGACCTTAAGGAACTGTACTATAATCTGTTTTTGAAGTGGGCACTTTGAGTGCTATTAATGTGAAGGGATGATTCCCAGTAATTCAGCACAGAGGCAGAACTGGGAATGGATCATTTAAACTCTCAGGTCTATGTTTTTTTCTCTTTCCTGTTAAATATTCATACTTTTATATATTAAAAAGTTCAAAAAGTACAAGAATATAGAAACACACATTTCCCCATCTAAATCCCTCCCATCCCCTATCCTATCTCACACTTCCCATGCAGACAGCATTACTGTGGATATAGATACGTGTTTTGTTCATGTGTTTTCACTATGTATACATATATATCAACGAACTAGATGTCCTTCCGGGTACAGCAGCACACACCTATAATCCCAGTGGCTCGGGGCCTAGGACAGGAAGAGCATGAGTTCAAAGCCAGCCTCTGCAAAAGAGAGGTGCCTACACAACTCAGTGAGACCCTGTCTCTAAATAAAATACAAAATAGAGCTAGGGATGTGGCTCAGTGGTTGAGTGCCCCTGAGTTCAGTCCCCAGTGCAAAAATAAAATCACAAAACTAGGTGTCCTGATTTGTGATTTGGGTTTACTTAAATGGTGTCATGCATAGCATTATGTTATATACTATGATCTATTACTTCAAAAGTATATTTTAGCAACTTGTATTACTATATATTTTTATCTATTTAACTGCTATACTGCAAAGTTGTATGAACACAGCAATCCCTTTAGCCATTTCCTGACTACTGCCAATTTGTTCTTGTTCTTCCATTTTTTCTTCCCTTTCTCCCTCTTTCTATCCCGCCCCACATATGTTCCTTTCTATCTGTTCTTTCTTTCTATATTGCATATGTACCTATGTGTCCAAAAGCATGTATCACTTTGTTTTACTTCAGTCTATAATTTATGAAAACACTGTAATTCAGAGAGCAATCTCTTTTTCTTCTGTTTCTAAGAGTTTGATTGATTGATTGATTGATTGATTGAAGTACTGGGGAATGAATCGGGGTGCCCTGCCACTGAGCTATATTCCCCAGCCATTTTAGCTATTGATTGATTTTGAGGCAGGGTCTTGCTAAGTTTCCCAGACTGTCCTTGAACTTGCAATCTCCCTGTCTCAGCCTTCCTTGTTGTTAGGATTACAAGTGTGCACCACTGCACTCAGCTCTATGAGTTAGATATATAATGACTTGCAAAGCTACTTTTTAATCTATTTTCACTACTGTGTAGTATTCCATTAATTATAACTATACCCCAAATATTCACTAAGTCTATTATTGGTGGGGATTCAAGCCATTTCTTCTTTTTTGTCATTACAAACTATGGTGCTACAAATATTATTATACATCTATTCCAGGGTGTATTGAAGAAGTTTCCCTAAGGGTGAACTAATGTGATCCATGGAATGTTTATGCTCAGTTGTGGAAGACTTTGATAAGTTAAAACAGTGTAGGAGTTTCTCTATATCAGAAGTTTAGTAACATGTTAATTTTTACAATGTGAAGTAAAAATAGGAAGAGTTATAAAAGTGTTAAAATTCACAGCTGTCAGAATTCTTAAATTCTTCACATGTGAGGTTATGAAAATGCTTCTCATTATAGTCTTAGTTTGCATTTCCCAGATTTTATTTATATATGTATTTATATACATGCAGTTTTACATATTTATTTATCATTCATGTTTCTGTGAAATTTTCTTGCATATCTTCTGTTCAGGCTTCTCCTCATAGTAGTTACCATGTATTTTACATAATACTTATCTCTAGCTTTTTCAAATGATGTCAAAATTTATTAAATATCTTGATTTTTCTCCTAAATGAAATGGGGGACATAGCATATTTTAATAATATTTTAATCTCTTTTCTACCTTCCCACAAAATCTCTATTATTTTTTTTTTTAATTTTTTTGTAGATGGACACAATGTCTTTATTTTATTGCTCTGTATATGGTGCTGAGGATCGAACCCAGGGCCTCACGCATGCGAGGCAAGCGCTCTACCGCTGAGCCACAATCCCAGCCCCTCTCTATTATTTTTACTTAGCATTTTAGTTCAAGGTTTTAATTCCCTAAATAGCCATGTTTATTTTTTTTTTACCACTTCTAGTAACTTTTACCATATTCTTTCCTCATCGTTGTTTCTTGCGTTCCATGTCTTGCCTTTGAATTTGCTTGGGTTCCCAATAAAGTCCTGTCTTTGATTAGTATTTGCATCACATTTGAGGATTTACTGGTAAATTCTCTTCATTATTTGAATGCTTGACAATCTTTATTTTACCTTAACAATGACTGGCATCTCGTGGTAGTGACAGTTTGCACCAGCCTGGGATAACATTATAACGTCACATCACATACACTAGTGTGTCTCAGGCCGTGACAACTCAGAGTGCACAGCCACCACAATACCTGGGCTTTAGGCTGCTGTTTCAGGGAGCTTTCTCAGCTCCTGTATCTTGGGGAGATCTAAAGTGTCTTAAAGAAGGAACTGGCAAGGCAGAAATGGCAGTGTTGAGGATGATCTGAGACACAGGACACAGCAATTCAAAACCTTGGTATCTCCATACCAGCATAACCAAAGGAACACTGCACACCACCTGTTATTGACTTAGTCGTTTCCTGCTGGTAAGGAATGTTTTTATCCTCAAAGCTCTTTTCATCCTGGAAGATCTTGGTTTTGCTATGATGTATCTAAGTGAGGGATTTCTTTTTTTAAATCTTGATTAGAGCCCATAGCCTATTTTCAATCTTTAGGTACATGTCTTTCAATTTTAAAAAATTCTCAGCCACTATTATTTTGAATATTGTCAGGCTGCTACTTCATCCTTTCCTTCTGGAACTCTTTTCAGATATATGTTGGTTCTTCTAAATGGATAGTCTTTGCCCCTTAACTTCTCTTTCATGGTCATCATTTTTTTTTATCATTGTCCAACTCTCTAATTTACTTATTCCATCCATCCAACATTATCTTATATATTGAACTTTTTTCTATTTTAACAATTTTTATTGTTTGAATTTCCAATTAAATTTTTTTAGTTTGATCCCTCATATTTGTAGATATTATTTTTCTATTATTATTTCAAGATTTCATAAATAACTATTTTAAAGTCATTTTTGAAATTGCTCCATCACCTTCAATTATCACCATGGTTGTGTATAGAGTAACTCTTTTCTCCATGTGAAAATTCTAATTAGCATGGAAGAGTAGGTGTCAAAGTAAAAAATAATAACAATAATAAAAGCAAAAAATCAAATATCCATAAATTAACTTTCATCTGAAAATTAAAGAAGCTATGATTTGCTTTTAAGGATGAACCATGCAGGTTGTTGTGCACATGATCCATTTATGTATGCATAGTCTAAGCAGTGATAAGCCTACCCCAACTTCCAAGTGGAAGGGTAAGAGCATAATGAATCTATTACCACCTCTCACCTGCACCCACACCAAGAGCAACCTTGTTCTAACTCTGGTACATCTCCCCTCCGACATCTCTTCTCCACACAATCAATGTTCCTTTTAAAAACTTAACTCAGATCACATCAACCCTTTTCCCAAACCAATGGGGTTTAATCAATAACCATAAAAATCAAATACCGTACAATGCTCTTTATTTGTGCTCAGTGATTTTGAAATTCTAATGTGCAAATGAGTCACCCAATAATCTTCTTATAATGCAGATTTTGACTCAGCAGGTGTGGGGTGGGATGTGACAGTCTACATTTCTAGCAAATTCCCCGGGAGGTGCTGAGGATTCTGCCAGGCACACTCTGAGTTGCAGTTTACTTGTAACTGGCCACACTTCTTTCTCCTACATCATTTCACACAGTGGCCTCTCATTCATTTAATTCTATCTTCTTTGGTATCTTTTTTATGCTGATGAAGGAGAAGCTTGTTAAAGCTTCTGGCTTTTGCATAAGTATTAGGGAAAAACTTCTAGTCTATTCCATCATTCTTCCAGAACCTTGCCCTGACATTGCATCCTCAGAGAGGTTTCACCTAAAATATGTCCCATATATACTCCATTATCCTGTGTTTTAATCAGCTTTTTTGTCTCTGTGACCAAAATAACTGACAAGAACAATTAGAGGAGGAAAAATTTATTTGTCTCGTGTTTTCAGACATCTCAGTCCATAGATGGCCAAATCCATTGCTCTGGGCCTGAGGTGAGGCTGAACATCATGGTGGAAGGGTGTAGTGGAGGAAAGCATCTCAGGACATGGCAACAGGAAACAGAGAGAGAGAGAACTTTGCTTACCAGGGACAAAATATAAACTGCAAAGACATACTCTCAGAGACCCACCTCCTCTAGCCACATCTTACCTGCCTATGATTACTGTGCAGTTAATCCATGCCAATAGATTGAGTCATTGAATAGGCTAAGGCTTTCATAACCCAATCATTTCACTTCTAACATTCTTTCATTGTCTAATGCATGAGCTTTTGGGGGACACCTCATATCTAACCATAAAATCCTGCTCTCTCTTCACAGCACTTATCATTAAATTACTATTTGCTCTATTAAAGCATGCGCTCTACTCTTGATACACTCTGAAAACTAAGGTCTGAATTTCTTAAACACCACCACTTAACTCAGCTATCATCTCTCATGAACAGATTCATGTTTAGCAAATATAATATGGACAATAAAAAGTGATGAATTATACACTTAAAACAAATACAGTCATTCCTTGGTATCCATAGGGGAGTGCTTCCAAGACAGCCTATGAATATAAAAATCTATGGATGCTCAGGTCCTTCATATAAAATGTGGGATCCATAGATATGGAAGGCTAACTGTACTCCTTGACATTACTTGTCTAATCTGCTCAGTTTCAACATGGGGACATTTCAGAGCCAAGACTGAATTCTATTCCAAAAGGAAATCCAATAAGGACACAGCAAATATGTTACACAGTATTCTAAAGGTCTCCAAGATTTGGATCCTGCTGTATACACATCTCTCAGTTTTTCAATCAGTCACTAATCTAAGTACTATTTTGAAGGGATATTGCAGAGGTAATTAAGATTCTAACTCAGTTTTTTTTTAAGATAGGAAGAATATCTTCATGGGTTGAGAGACTAGAAGCACAACAGGAATTCAAAATGAGAAATAGTTTCTGCTGCTGGCTTTGAAAAGAGGGAGGACCACAGGACTTGAAGTGTGTGGTTCATGTGTACTTAAAAACCTGTAGTGTTAAGGTTAGGGTTGAAATTGACCATAGACTATATGTGAGGATTAGAACAAGGTATCAGAGTGTCCTGAAAGTCTAGCCTTTTTGTGGACTGAGGGAAATGTGCATAGAAGTCCTGTGGGATCAGACCTGTTGGTTCCAGAGCAGGTAGAGACAGAAGAACCTTCTCTTTCCCCTCTGGAATTTTAATATTTCAGCCTAAGGAATAAAATGGTAATAGATTAGCAAGGGCAAAGCTAAAAATTTATGAAATGCAAAACCATGGGGCATCACAAGATAGAAGTGAGTGCCCAATAACCCAATGAAGTTTAGGAACTTATATGCCATTCTTCATAGGAGAAAGGAAAGAGGGAGAAGGCAGGCGTTATGGTTTGAACAAAAATTCCTGTGTTAATTCACAAATATTCAGAGGTAAAATGATTGACTTGTGAGAGCCGTAACCTAACTAGTTTGAATGGACTAACAGAGTGATAATTGTAAGCAGGTAAATGGCTGGAGAAGGTGGGTCACTGAGGGTATGTCCTGGAATGGTTCTTCTTCACTGGGAATGTTTGAACCCTCCCTTTCTCTGCTTCCAGGCTGCCAAAAAAGAGCAGTGCTCTTTGATCACTCCCTCTACCATGATGTTCTGACTTGCCTCTGGCTCAGAGCAATGGAGTCAGTATACCATGGACTGAACCTCTGAAACCACAAGCACAAATAAACTTTTCCTCCTCTAAATTGTTTTTGTGGGGTGGTGTTGTCACAGCAACACAAAGCTAAGTAATACAGTAGGCAATTTTAAAGGAAGAGTGAATAATTTTAGGGGAGATGAATGGGCCTGAAAATAGACAGTGGCCTGGGACAAAGTTAATCTAATCTCTGGGGATGGTGTTGAACTTTCAATTTATTTTCCTGCAGTCAGAGTTTTTCTACTCTGGTTAATGTAGATTCCAGGGTCCACGATAATCTCTTCTTTCTTCTTCTTTTCTGGAAGAACTTCCCTTAGACATATAAAAGAAACTTTAGAGAAAGCCCTTCTTTGTGCTTCTGTGGAAAAAGAGGACTGAGAGATAATGAGTACAAGGGAGGGATAGAGACTTTGAAACTACTTCTTTAGCACATTATGTCAAAGGACCATACTTTGGGGTACCAGTTTCTGAGCCCCAATCACACAATGCTTTCAGCATGGAAAAACTTTAAGGAGAGAAGGCTGAGGAACCTTGCCAAAGCACAGAGATCAGCCTGTTACTTAGCTCCTCTCAGGATTTACACAGGGTGTTCTCAGTGGTCTCACTTGGTACATGAGATATATTTTGAAAAATAAGAAGATTGAACTAGTAGATTTTTCCAAGAACATAATGTTGAACTTTTCTCTTAACTGGAAAATAATAAATCTGTATATAGTTAAAAATATATTCTAAAATATACCAAATTTGATATAAATTGGAAAATAATATATTTGGTACATTTCCAATTACATAAAATTTTAAAAGCAAAGAATAACTATGACTACAGATATTTATAGAAAAATATTTTAAATATTTATATGTAGGATTGATAAAAAAACAATGTTATAAGATTTGTGGAAAGAGAATTGTAAGATATGAGTGAAGTTAGCATTAAGTATTCTTGTTTCTTGTAATATTTTATTTAAATACTAATAAATATATAAAGGAAGGATTTCATAAGAAAATTTGGAAATTTTTTTTCATTATTTCTGGGTAGCAGGTGCATGTCTGTATGTCACTTGCATTTCATTATTCAAAACTTAAAATAACTCTAGTCCAAACCATGGGGTAAGCAGCCCTGCCACTTGATTCTTTAAATACAGTTTACTATGATATTCCTGCTACCAGTGGTGGGATAAGATGTTATATAGATTTTCATTTATGTCCCTATGGGAGAATCACAATTTAAGCTGCTCATCTCCAGGAAACAGATCACATCATTTTCTGTGAAGAATTTTGCATTCTGAAAAATACTCAGCTTGTACCCTGAACCTTGATAGTAACAGAGCATCTGGCCATGGAACACCAGGTGATCATGGATTTAAAACTGATCTGGTTTGGTCCAGACTGAGTCTTAAAATTGAGCAGTCCTCAAACAGCACATGATAAAAAATTAGCATAAGCCATCAGTGGCTAATATGAACAGGACAAGGGGGCACAAGCTATCTGCATGAGCAAACATTTCAGAGCCCCATGCTACTCTCCACTTTTGAACCAAGGTTCACACATACAGTCCCATAAGAGAGTCGTTGCAACAAAATGATAGAGGAGGGGGAATTAAAAAACAGCATAGTTTATGAATAATTGATTATATTTGTGAGTAGAACCTAAAACTAGATTATAGTTTCATTACAGTCTCACTCAAGGATGACCTTAGAAGGAAAATACTCTCAATAAGCAGAGTTTCCAGCAGAACTGGTCATCTATTGTGTGCAGAAAGGGAAATAGTGTAAGGCTAAAATATATGTAAACTCATAAGCAGTAATGTATGGTCTGGCAAACTGACCAGAACTCTGTATGGAGAAAATTTGTAATATTGAGGATAAGGAGGGCTGAGATAGAAACATATGTGAGAATTAAGCACAAAGTATGAAGATCTTGGTATCACATATGAATGCTCAATCAGATCATATAGAGGCTGATGTAGCTGATATCAGCCAATCTCTGACATTGGGCATCCAGTGCTAGAATGATAAAAGGGATGAAGCTGTCATGTTGGCAGAGATAGAGACTATACATGGCTTCATTGGCACTGACTCCTTCCAATCATGGTTAATCTAGCTTCCTTCTACCTTGCTCTCAGGAATAATTTCTTCTTACAATGATTGACACTAAGAATATCCATTTACCACTGATTTATTCCACCCTCATCCAGAGTGATGTAGCCCAACCCTATGAACCATTACAAAATAGCCCAACATACAATTTTACATTGTATCTCTGCATAAACATCTTAGAAATGAATCAAGAAAATATCATTGGGATTCAGGTAACAAGAATCTATTTTGCTAGGAAAAGTATAAACTGAGGAATTCACAATTTAAATGAATGATTAAGGACTTGCAGGTGTATTTTTTAAGCTAACATTGGATTTTACTGTTCAGAATCTGTGCCCTGATTCTGAGTAAGAGCATGACCAATAAATATGTTCAAAAATGGAGACGATGATTATCTCTGTTTTGAAAACATCTAGATTTTGACAAAAACTTTTCAGAGCTCTTTGCCTTCAGGCAAAAGAAGTAATCAATTTCTTAGCATGAACAAATGACCAAAAATACTCAGTGAGACATTCTGACTTCCCAAAGTGGAAGAAATAAATGATTTCACACCTAGTTTCCAATCTGATTTGTTCCTAACTAAAGGTGATAATTCCGTCAGCTATTTTAAGTCATGCTTCCATTTATGAAGTAGTTGGATTTTTCTTTTTCATTTTTAAAAATTATGAGTGTTCAAATGATGACTATCTGAATAACCATGGACTAATTTTAATAGTGTGACACTCTAAGAGTAAGGAAGGTGATTATATCTGAGACTGTCTACTTGGATTAGAAATTTGCTTCAACCTGACATTCAGTAAAACAATCATTATCCTTTCTCAATGCGTCCATATGTTAATATTTCTCCAGGCCCACATGGAAATTTTCATTTCATAGTATGCTGTCAAAATAAGAAGATCTTCTCAGGTGTGTATCAATAGTGACTGTACAAAAGAAGAATAACTTCCACTTCAATAAATAAACTCTCCTTCCACAGCCAACGCTATGACATAGAATAAGTAGTGGTTATGAGGTTTATTAGCTAAAATGGAATCTACGAAAAAAGGGTAGAACTAGTTGCAATGTAGACCTCCTGAGATTCAAAAGCAGAAGGCCCATAATTGGTTTTCTTATTTTCACTTGCCAATTGGATATCACCGGATGACTCACAAGTGCGCATCCAAAACTATGAATATTGAGAGTCATTATCACTTATTTTCTCTACCTAACCCCTTATATTCGAACAGCCATCAAATCTCACCATACTGTATCACTTTTGACCTTAACTACTCTCCTCCTATTCATCTGCACTACTTTTACCTTATTAGTCTCTACTTTTCTCTAGCAACCTAACTTGCTTTTCTGTCTCAGGTCTCAATTGTATTTTTGACTGCCAACTGATTTGATTGTCTTTGTAAAACAATAATTTGGTGTGTCGTTTTCTGTCTGGAAATGCTAAGATGGCTTCCTATCACCAATGAAGTGAAAAAAAGTGTGAGAATTCTTGGTAATAAGACCTTACCTCATTTCCAGCCCAGTTCTATGGGTTCTAATAGGACAATCTATGGTCCAAAAGGATAGGATGGTTTTAGTGATAAAATGCCCCTGACATTTCATGGCTGTATGCCTTTTCCTGTAGTGCTGTGCAGTTCTTTCTCATCTATATCACCTGTCAAGAACTCTCTGGAATGTAAGGTCTTCTTCCAATACCCATCAATAGACTATTTTATGCTGTAACTGTTATTAGAGCACATATTACATCTCATTGAGAGAAAAGATAATTTCATCAGTAAATTGGTAGCAGCTGGGACAAAGCACCAAACACTTTGTTAATAAATACTTAATGAAAGAATAAATGAATGAATAAAGTAAATGATTACCACAGACCTCTCTTTCCTTTCTTCTCCCCACCCCCAACTTAATGCTAATGTGTAGTAGATGAACAACAAGTAGAAGTCTTGGGTAGTATCTATCTAGGGTCTTGGAACTTTTGTTCCAGGGCCATATTTGATTTTTGATATGAACTCTCTAAATCGTCTTCTCAACACTCATAGCTACCTGAACTGACATATTTATCAGACTAATTTAAAAAATCCTTTCATTAGTATCCAGAATAAATAAAGGATTCATAAAACTCATTATCAAACAAATAATACAATCAGTAACTTAGAAAGTGAACCTAATAGATACTTTTCAAAAGAAGAAATATAAATAGCCAACAGTTATGAGAGTTATGGGAAAAAATGTTCAACATCTTTAACCATCAGGGAAATACAAATACAAACAGCATCAAGATGCCATCTCACTCCAGTTAGAAGAGCATTTGTCAAGAATGTAGACAACAATAAATATTGATAGGGTTACACTGTTGATAGGAATATAAATTAGTACAACCACTATGAAAATAAGCTTGAAAGTTCTTCATAAAAAGTAAAAATAGATCTATATGGTATTTTGGTGTTTGTCCAAAATATTTAAAATAAGCATAATTTAGAGATACATGGATACCCATGTTTATAGAAGCACAACTCACAATGGCCAGGTTAAGGAATCAGCCTAAGTATTTGTCAATATATAAATGGATAAAAAAAATGTGATATACATACACAATGGAGTTTTATTTAGCCATAAAGAAGAAAGAAATTGTCATTTTCAGAAAAATGTGTAGAACTGGAGATCAACATGTTAAGCAAAGACAGTCAGAATCTGAGAAGAATTATATCTATTCACTTGTATGTAGAGGCTAGTGGGGGGAAAAGAACATCATGAAAGTGGAAGGGTGACCAGTAAGGGAGCAGGGGAGGGAACAGGGAGGTAAAAGGGGAGGTAATGGGTAGTGAAAGTGACTAAATTATATTATATGCATGTATCAGTATGCCACAATGAAACCTATCCGTCTTTATAATTAATATACATCAAAAATCTTTCAATAATATCCTTATATTTTATATTTGTTAACATTTAATATTTTAAATACTAAATAAAATCACAATTAAAATTAAATTACCAATGTACAAATAAACCTTCAAGAACTGTAATAGTACTATAACTAATAATTAGTAATTATAATAACTGCAATATTAATAATTTAATAATAAATTTTTAAATTTAAATTTTTTAAATTCAAAGGATGAATTCTTAGAAACAAAGTAAATTCTATCTTCTTGTCATACCCTGTATCATTCTTCTTTGCTATTTCTTTTCTATGGCTCAGCTCTAATCAGAAGCAATCACTAGAATGAATCCAATTCATTTATATAGTTTTATACACACACATGCACATGTGCCACACAAACTGTTTACAAGAATTATGTACATATGTATATACATGAAGAGAGAGAATGAATACGTTAGTTTAAATTTAGTACAACACACTTTCAAGTACATTTTTAATGTGCTTATTTTTAACTTTTAATATATGAAACAATCAGTATGAATATATTTAATGTCACATTCAAAATCTCTGTTCTCTATGTAACTTTTAAGATCAATTTTCCTTTTAATGGATATATGAAATATATCCATTAGTCTTTTTAAAAACCTTTCAGGCCACATACAGTTTTATGTTTATATTTTTATATAAATATATACATAAGTATATATGTTTATGCACATGTAAAATATATACATAAGTATATATGTTTATGCACATTGCTATTTATTTTCTATTTTAACAGATATTAAAATTTTCTCCAAATTTTATATTAATTTACATTCCTACCCAAAACGGTAAACATTTTACACACATTGTAAATACATTTTACTAATTGATACATTTTTCTTTAAATTTTTTATGGTATATTTTGATATTATTTATTTATTTATTTGGTACTGGGTACTGAACTCAGGGGTACTTCACCACTGAGCCTCACCCCCAGCCCTATTTTGTGTTGTTTTTTTTTTGTAGAGACAGGGTCTCACTGAGTTGCTTAGTGCCTCGCCATTGCTGAGGCATTTTGCTATTGTTATAAAAACTTGCAATTTTAATAAAGTCAGACATCACTATATTTTTCTTATGGTTAGTATTTTTGCTTTATTGAATAATATATTTGTGATCAAATATATTCTTCTATATTCCTCTGAGAATTTTGATATTTCCTCTTCCATTATTTGTTATTAAATTCATTTTTAGCATTCTGCTTATAATGTGGGTAAGTATTTTCATTTGAAATAATAACATTACATCTATCATGTATCATGTATGTGAGAGGGGTCTCTTAAACCCCTGAAATTTCATTTTAATTCATGAAGAAATATTTTATAGTATTTGAAATAAATTTTATATTGTCATGTGATATATGTTTTAAATAGTACATTATATTATTTGTGCAACTCTACAAGTTCCACCACCCTGGCCAAGCAATAGAATGATATAATCATACAGAGTTGTCCTCAAAACTCTGAAGATCCCTGAAGCAAAACACTATTTTAACTTTTAACGTTAAAACCAAATATATCGTATTACAATGAATGTAAATGAGTTAAACCCAACTACTAAAAAAAGATTCTCAGATTTCATAACATAAAAACAAACTAAAAATGGACTGGAGATACAGTACCTGACTAACAAGCTCAAGATCCTGCATTATGTCCCCAGCATTGCCAAAAAAAAAAAAAATTATACATTGCTTAAATTACATATGCTATTTGGTGTATTAGGCAATTATAAAAAAAACATTTCAATCAAAATAGAGCCAATTAATGTTAATATAAGAAATAGAAGTTAATAAAACAAATTAGAGTCATATATTAGTTTTTATTTATATAAAATTTATATAAATGCACTTATGGTGTACATATTCTTGTGCCCGTCTTCTGCTCATAGTGTTAGATATGACAATAGGTTACATATTTTCATTGTTTCATAGTATCACATTGGATGAATATCCAAAACTTATTTACCCACTCTAGTGTTGAACATTCGAGTTGTTTTCACTTTGAAGTTATATAAACATCAAAGTTATGAACATTTTGTATGGATTTTTTTCTGACTATGTGTATAACATTCTGTTGGGTAAATAGTTGACAGTGGAACTTTTAGGTCATAAAACATGCAAGAATTCAGCTTTAGTGGATACTGTAAAACAGATTTTCAAGGGACTATACCAATTTATACTCCCACTAGAATTATATGAGAATATTAGTTTAAAAAGTTACTATTGTTTTGCTTTTAATTTTGATCATTCTGATGGGTAGGTGTCAGCATCAGATTATAGCTTTGTGTTAACTAATGATATAAAGCACGTTTTTATATTTACTAACAATTTAAATAGTAATGTGGCATTTAAAATCTTTCTCCAATTTTAAAATTGTATTGACTGCCTTTTTCTCTTTTTCTGATATTATTTTTAAAATTAGTCAATTGTTTAACATGAAAGATAATTCCATTATTTAATTCTTCTATATATTGGCTCAGTAATATTTTGTAGTTCTCCATGCTAATGCCTTACAAATCTTTTCTAGATCTATCTTTTGTCTTTGTAAGTAGTGTCCACTCTTGAAATTTTATCTTCTGTAATTCTTTGTGGTAATATACATATAAAAGTTATTTCCCTCTATTGATATTACTTCCAGTGATCTTGCTAAATAAAATTTGGATCTTCTAAGTATAAAATCATGTCCTGAGTAGGTGCTAAATTGCATCAAATAAACTTTCCATAAATATTGAGGTGGTTAAATTAATTTTCTCATTTATTTTGCTACTAAGGTGAATTGCACCATTTGATTTACAAATATTAAGCCAATCTTATGTACTTGGAATTAAACTAATTTATTTATGGTGTATCATCCTATCAGTGTAGATTTAAGTAGCAAATATCACGTCCAAGGGTTTTGCATGAATATTAATGGAAAAACTGAATGGCAATTATCCTTTCATAGAATAATGAAAGTTTGGGCTTCAAGTTTATTCTAACTTCACACACAAAAAAAAATAATAAGTTTATTTTGAGCAAAATTTTCGCTAGTAATCACTAATTCAGTTTCTCTAACAGATTAAAACTATGCATGGTTTCTATTTCTCGTGTCTTTTGTTTGTTTGTTTCATTTTCCTTGTATTTTGTGCATCTGGTCCAAATTTTCAAATTGATTCACATGTGGTTGGTCATAACGTACACTCATTAACTTTTCATGTATGTGAGTTCTGGCATGGATTATTTGTACCTTATGCATTATTTTTCTTCACTAGATTTTCTCAATTGTATGTTTACTCTATCTTTTAATAATATTCTATCTTCCAGTTACTTAAAAATTAATTTATTGCCCATCTCTCTCTCTTGCTTAGTAAAGAATTATAGTCAATTTATTTTCTTACTTTGTGTCAGTACTTTTTAATTTTCTCAGCATATGTGTCAGGCAGAATAAAGGGTCTCTCAAAAACGTCCATGTCCTAATCCCTGAAACCTGGAACTACGTTACCTTTCATGGTAAAAAGGACTTTGAAAATGTGCTGGACCAAGTTAGAGAAGCCAAGACAGAGAAATTACTCTGGGTCATCTGTGTGGGCCCAAGTAATTACCGGTGTCTTCATAAGGGAAAAGGGAAGCCAGTTACTTAGAAAAGGAGATGGAGCCGGGCGCAGTGGCTCAAGCCTGTAATCCCAGCTGAGACAGGAGAATCGCGAGTTCAAAGCCAGCCTCAGCAATGGCGAGGTGCTAAGCAACTCAGTGAGACCCTGTCTCTACATAAAACACAAAATAGGTCTGGGGATGTGGCTCAGTGGTCGAGTGCCCCTGAGTTCAATCTCCAGTACCAAAAAAAAAAAAAAAAAACAAATAGGACATGGGCTGTGGAAATAGAGATTTAAAGCAGTTGCACAGCTGGTTTTGAAGACAGAGAAAAGAACCCTGATCCAAGGAGTGCAGGTAGACTCAAACTCTGGAAAAAGCAGAAAAAGACTCCCAAGAGCATCTGAACTCAGTCCTCTGACATCTGGCATCAAGTCCACTGATTTTGGACTTGAGACCTCCAGAACTGTAACATAACAGGTTGTATTGTTTTTAGTCACTAAATTTATAATAATTTCTAACAGCAATAATAGGAACTAACAAAGTATCTGAATATTTTTATGACTATGGTTAAAGTTTCATTTTGAATCTCACTTTTTCTACCTGCGATATATTTTTCGAATACGTCATTTTGTGGTTCTTTCCACATGGATAGATGATTTGTAACCTTTTTTTGTTAGGTTTTTTGTTTTTTGTTGTTGTTTGTTTTGGTTTGGTTATTATGGTTTGTTTTTGAACCCAGGCCTCATGTGTGTAAGGCAAGAGCTCTACCACTATATCCCCAGACTGATGAGCTGTAAGTTTTTATATTATTTATATTTCTTAAATGGCTTTGTTTTACACTGATATATACCATGTAATAAAAGCATATTACTAAAAGATTCTAAATTGAACATTAAAGATAATATATTACTGACT
>CM053402.1:65324751-65402576 GCA_028644305.1 Xerus rutilus
TGATGACATATCTCACTACACTGACTTTGTATCCTTCTCAGCCTCCATGCTACTCATCTAAAGTTCTTCTGTTTGTATTCTCCTTCCAGACACCATCTGTGTTTCACTAAGTGGAAAAGACAGATAACACCATACTCGGGACTTGACGGAGAAGGTAGATTAAACAACTTGCTAGAGTTGCTTCGTGATATCTTTATGTCCTCCAGTGATGTTTACTTCAAATCAAGTCATATATTGACTGAAACTTTTTCAACTTACATAGTTTCACATCATATTTTTTCTCAAGAAAAGTAAAGACCATTGATCCATGTATCAGCGTTCACTGAGTTGATGAGCCATATCTCAGTTGACTTCATGAATCTGTGATCTGTCATCCAGTGAAAGTATTTGAGAGTAGTTATAATGACAGAGATTAGTCTGGCTGAGGAAGAGGGGTGATCCTGAAGCATAACTCCTCTGTAGAATAAACTACTTTCTTTTAGAAGCTTGGTGAATGCTTTTAAGAAATATAGTTCACTGACAATATTGTCTAAAGAACAGCCAGCTATGTTTGGGAGGGAACATTTAATGATGACAGGTATGAATTACAGTGGCCACTGCTCCCCTAAGGCTCAAACACTATAGAAAACTTGTATCCAGAGTTTATGTCATGGCCAAAGATCACAGTGTGGATTTCATGTCAAAAGCAGGAAAGAATAAATGGTGAATTCATTCCTCTGGGACATATTTCCATTTCCTTTGTCTTTTATCTTTTCTGAGCTCAGAAACCTTAACTTTTCTCATTCATTAACACTCATGGGAAATCCCTTTCCATAGCTTCAAGATGAAGGAAGACAATTGTTTTGTGATCTCCAAGATGGTAGAAACAGAGCAATCAAGGACTTCCTCCGCCATCATCATAATACACACAATATCATAAGTGACCTTTATAGATTTTTTTAAAAAATGAACAGCTGTTCAATCAACTTGAAAATCTCTAGTACAGAAATTGTGCTTGCCCTTCATGCACAAATCCCTGATGTTTCAGCTCCTTTAGCCTAAGTCCAGCTCTCAAAGCCCCAGTATATTTAAAAATCCCCTTTCCAGAAAAATGACTTAATGGAAGAGAGCAGTTAAGGTGCTGACATTAAGGATTTTCTTGTTTTAGAGACCATTTCACTGTATACAAACATGACCTAGGGTGTGGTTATCCATGAGTTTCCCCTAGTGAAAGATGTATACAAAGGCCTTTGCTCCCTGCTAATTAGAACAGCTCAATGATGGAAGTGGATGGAGGGTATGAGGAAATTCCTGAAGCAAATTTCACCAATTTCCATTGGTGTTTTTTGTGGGCAAATTATTCAAACTCACTCAGCCTCAGTGTATCCTGAATAAAATGAGAGTCAGTGATAACTTCTACTTCATGTGGTGATAGAGAGTGAGTGGCACAGATTTGGTATTCAGTCAATGTGAGCGTTCCCATGGCCAGCCTCAAACAACAGCATTATAGAATAATCTCATATGATTTATCATATATATGACATGATAATACAATAGGGAAATGGACTTCACAGCCAACTTTATAAAAATCAGAATCCTTGAACCAAATGTTAGCAATAGCTGTAGATGATTTGGGAAAGTATAGATCCTAGACAGTAACAACTCTAAATTAGTTTCCACTTGACTAAGGTTTTTCGATCTCCATTTGTGAGCCCAAATTTGAGAAAATGTTAGATTCATGAGGTTCCTTTCTTGCATCACTAGAGATATCCTTTTAATCAGCTAAAAATTCAAGTGTAACATCTCTTCTTACAATATATTACAATATCACACTGTGAAATGTGAATCTAAAGTATCACGTAATTTGTAATTCAGTTCCAAGCTCCAAGGGAGTGAAAAGTGGCTTGGAAATGGACTCTATAATCAGACCATCTAGAATCCCAAGTAAAATATAGCTATCAGCATTTAGGTTTTCACTATGAAGTACATTGTATTTCTAATACTTACAGAAATGAATATATTAACATGATATCTATTTTTGTGTATAAATATGTTTGCCTGACCTTTCATATGTCATTTTGGAAATGAATTAAATATTCAGAATAACCAAAGACCAAGTTCCCCAAAATATATTCACTTATTCATCTACCGATTAAGAAGTACTATAAGCAAATATTCAAATCTACTATTAAAACCTACAGATAAAACTGGAAATATAACAGAAAATATGAGATACAGCTTACTTAAAAAAGATTATTGAGAACTCACAATTAATTTAAAACAAATTAATATATTTCTTCATGCTATAATTTTCTAGACCTCAAAGTAACTGTTTATTCAAATTCTACCTTAAAGTTCCCTTTAGTAAATGGAAATTTAAATAAGAGTTGAATCTTATTGTGATGCAAAGTTATACTAAATTAAATATATCACATTTTTGTGTGAAAGATTCATCTACTTGCATCTTTACTTGCAGGTATATGAATCTTGTTAGCAAGACCCAAAAAGATTACTGTGTGTCTTTCCACTTAGGGAAGGAATTACAATTGTAAGCACAATTTGACCACCTGTCTTTCTTGCTGTAACACTAACTGTTAGTGCAATGCAGGAGATGATTTATATCACATTTAGGAATCACATGTTCCTTTTACGACTTAGAAATTCCAAAGCTGATTTCCCAATGCCTCATCCTCACAGTGCCCCTTAAAGAGTGGCTGCCAGAGGAGCAGTCTTGGCATCACCTGGAAAAGTGCTAGAAACAGAATCCTTGGAATCCCAGTGAAGACCTAGGGAATCCCAGGGAAGACCTAGGGAATCCCAAGAAGTTCTGCTAGTGATTATGAAGCACTCTCAAGTTCAAGAACAAATATTCCCACCTACAGTCATTCTCCTGGGATTGGTTCCAAGCCTGTCATTCCACTTCCCTGGAGCTGCACTGCCCAACATGGTAGTCAATAGCTGGTAGCTATGGAGCACTGGAAACCTGGCTGTCCAAATTGAGGTGTTTTGTAAGGGTAAAAAATATACCAAATTTCAAATATTTTATAAAAAATATATAAAATATTTCAATAACATTTTCACATGTATTATATACATTGAAATGATTGTTTTGATATATTAAATTGATATAATTATTAAAATTAGATTTGATTTTTATCTTTTATTTTTGTAAATGTGGCTGCTAAAAAAATCTAAACTACATTAATGGTTTTCATTTCTCCTATTATATTTTTTCTATACTTTTCAGGGATTTACTTTTTAAAAAGCATTTATTCAGCTTTAGAGGTATGATTGACAGAGAAATTGTATATATTTAAAGTTTACAACTTGATACATGTATACATTTGCAAATGCTTACTATAATCAAGCTAGTTAACATATCCATCATCTCAACATTATTACCATTTTCTTTCCCTTTTCTTTCATTTTTTTAAATTTTTTCTGGTGAGAACACCTACAATCTACCCTCTTAACAAATTTCAAGT
This sequence comes from Xerus rutilus, assembly GCA_028644305.1. Taxonomy (NCBI): domain Eukaryota; kingdom Metazoa; phylum Chordata; class Mammalia; order Rodentia; family Sciuridae; genus Xerus; species Xerus rutilus. Next base: position 65,328,216 of record CM053402.1, read on the forward strand.
ATGAAATACAGAAATATTAACTATAGTAACCATGCTGTATTTTAGATTTTCAGAACTTCTTTATCCTATGTACCTGAAACTTGGTACATTTTGACCCTCTCCACAACTTTCTCACCCTATTCTACCTCTGACAGCCACCATTTTATTCTCTACTTCTTTCTATTTTAGATTTCACATATAAATGAGATCATGCAGTTTGTCTTTATAGGTCTTACCCTATTTAGCAAAACGTTCTTCAGATTCATCTATGTTGTTTTAAATGATAGGATTTTCTTCTATTTTAAGACTATTCTATTTTCATTGTGTATAGGTACAGATATATGGCTATATCATTTTCTTTATCCATTAACTCATCTACAGATATTTAGGTCCTTTCCATGCCTTGCCTATTGTGGATAATTCTGCAATAAACATATAAGTGCAACTATCCCTGTAAGTTCCAGATCCTATTTCCTTTGGGTATTTACCAGAAGTGTGATTGCTAGATCACATAGGAGTTCTATTTTTTTTTAAGGAACCTCCCATATATTTTACATAAGACACAGATGGAAAGAAATCTATGTTCCTGGATTAGAATAATAATATTGTTAAAATGTCCATGCTACTCAGAGTGATCCACAGACTCACTATACTCCTTATCAAAATTCTAATGGTATTCTTATAGAAAAAGAAATTAAGATCCAAATAAACAAAGTACTCTAGAGAAAAGAAAAAGTTGAAGGAGTCACACTTAGTGATTTCAAAACAGACTAAAAAGCTACAGTAATCCAAACAGTATAGCACAGGCATAAAAACAGACACACAGACCAATGGAACAGAATGGAAAAACTAGAAGTAAGTCCACACATTTAGAGTCAATAAACATAATATAAGGATACAATATTTTCTTCAACAAATTATATTGGAGATGCTATCTCTAATGCAGAAAACTAAAATTGGACCTTTATCTCATCATATACAAAAAGATCAACTCAGAATGGACTAAAGACTTAAATTCAAAATCTGAATCTATGAAAGTACTAATGAAAACAGAAAAAGGCTTTCTGACATTGGTCTTAGCATTGATTTTTTTGGTCATGGCACCAAAAGATCAGTAACAAAAGCACAAATAGAGAAACAGGATTGCATTGAACTAAAGCACATCAAAGGAATCAATCAACAAGATGAAAAGTGGCTTATAGAATGGGATAAAATACTGACAAACTTTATATCTAACAAGAGGTTAATATCCTAAATATGTAAGAAACTGATAACCTTCGGTTATGTCTCCAAGGAAGACATAAAAATGGCCCACATGTACATGAAAAGATACCAGATGTCATTAATCATCAGAGAAATGAAAATCAAAACCACAATGTGATATTACCTAGCACCTATGAATGATTATTGTCAAAAGGACAAAAGATAGCAAGTGCCAGGGAGAATGTGAAGAAAAGGGAACCCTTGTTCCTATTTCTCCTGGACAGATCTATCTTGCAATTTTGTCCTCCTCTTCCTAAAAATCTCCTATTTCATCAGAAGGCATAGTTTCAGAAAGCAATAGTGTCATCTAAATACTACAGTGATGATTTAGAATGAACAGTGAAATACACTGAAAATAACTAGGAAAAAAATGATCAGTATAGATCATTGTAGTCAAAAATACTACCATGAAAAAAGAAACATTTGTCCTGTGTCAATTCTACTAATAAAAGCAAATACTATTACTCATTTGAGATTATCTATGAGATTATTGTCTCATGCCAAAACAAACAACAACAACTGGGTATTGAGTCTTTTGTTTCAGAACTTACATGTTTATAGTATTTCTTAAAATGGCTGCTTGACATGTACATATTGGACATAACTTCATTTCCTCAGATTCCTTGACCTCACCCATCTCAGGGCCTCTTCCTCTTGCTTTGCCTCATAGCCATCAGCAACCCTGGGGACTTGCTCTCTGTGGACTAGAACGTCTACCAAGTTTGCCTGTGGTAGCCTGAAAGCACTGGCTCCTACTATACTTTTAGATATGAATGAAAGCCCATGCCAAGCATATGGAACCTGATTTACCACACAGCTGCCAGCATAGCCAGGCAACACAGCCAAATAGTACAAGGAAGGAGAGTTCAGAAGCGTGAAGAGGAGGGAAGGGCTTCCCTTGAACAAATTCTAATCAATGGGATACAGGAAATGGCACATGCTATAATTAGAATATGACTTGTCCCCACTGAAACTCACATTGAGGCTTCATCCCCAGTACAGCAGCATTAGGATATAGGGCCCAGGGGAAGGTGCTTGAGTCAAGGGGAACCCTCTTATGAAAGGATTAATGCCAGTCTGATATGAATGGGTTCTCACTCCAAGGGACTAGATTGATTACTAAAAGAGTAGGTTGTTATAAAGCAATTTTATACTTCTTGTTCTCTCTCTCCCCACAAGCCTGCTTTAATTCCACTGTCCTTCATCAGTTTAAAGTATCACAATGCCCTCACTAGATATTACTACCAGAACCATGGACCTCTAGAATTGTAAGCCTCGGACCTCCAGAACCGTGAGCCTTCAGAATCATGAGTTAAAACAAGCCTCTTCCCTTCATAAATTATCCAGTCTGAAGTACTCTCTTAGAGCAACAAAAAATGGGCTAAGATAGCACGTATGCACAAACACGTCCTCTAATTCTTTCTTCTAACCTCCAACACAGCTGTCTGGAGAGGTCATGATGTTTGACTGTTACAATTTGGATCTTTATTTTATTTTTTGCTTTTGCTTTTGCCATGAGATGGCCAGCTCTGCTCTATCACATGTTCCTTGCCATAATATGCTACCTTGCCAGAGGCTCAAAGCAATAGGGACAAGCAACCATGGACTGAAACCTCTGAAGCTATGAGCCAAAATGAAACTTTCCTCATCTTAAGTTGATTTTCTCAAGTATTTTGTCACAGTAATGGAAAGCTAACCAATACATTGACCAAGTATACCAACTTGAGTGAGAATGTATCTTTCCACACTTTGTTACAAAGCAGAGCTCAGGGAACTGACAACTACCTTTATACTGTGTCTCTGCCTCACTTGCCTACTCTTACAACAGTTTGTTTTTAAACATAAGATGGGAACTCTAGGTGAGATAAGGAGGGAAGAAAAGTAGAAAGAGATGAATAAATTATATATATGGGTTGAGGTCATGGATAAGTGGTCTCATGAGATGGTATGGAGTAAGAAGAGCAAAGAGAAACTTCTTCATTAAAAATAAAAATGTTTAAACCGAGAAGATTGTTTTCATTTCCATCCTAATTAAAGGGAGTAACTTTTCCAAAGTTTTTTATTTCCAAAATATAGTTAATTTTCTCCAGTTGAACTAAAATAGTTTTTGCAAGTACCAATTGACCCACTTTTTACCATAAATTTAGAGGCAAAATAAAGTTCCTCCAATAGAAAGCTTCTCTGACTTATTCTCAGGTCATCTCCTGCTAGTTGTGAATATGACAGATAAGCTAGCTCATTAGTAACTGTGAAGATGCTTGTGTGGGAAGACATTTTACTTTGCTGTTTGACATTTTTCTCTCTAATGTGTAATCTACTGAGAGAAGTTAATCCTCAACTCATCCTGCTCAGTAGGAAGTGAATAAATTGTTAATTATCTCATCAACAATCCACAAGTACTGAAAGATTTGGTTTGGATGTTTTGCATTCGGCATTAATGAACTCACACCCATTCCTCAAGGTGGCTATCTAATGGCAGAACGTCTACTGATACCTGCCTTATGTGTGTATCAGGCATACAACTAGGAACACAGAAAAAGTTCCTCAAATGTTTATAAGCAGCTGGAGAACAGTGCTGTCACATCCCCATAGGAGCAAAACTAAAGGAATTTTTTTTTTAAAGAACCCCAGAAAAGCTAAGGGGAAAAGTGACTGTGACATGCAACCAAAGGGACTTGACTTTCTAAGAGAAAAGTCATAAACTACAGAATCTCTGGCTGAATCCAGCTCACACAGAAAGGTTTTCTTCAGCTTATTCAATGTTTTATATAAAGTGAATTAGTTGCCAAAATTTAAAAATTGGCAGACTGTGCATAAAAATACAATCCATATTTTTGACTTCCTTTGCAAAAGAGGTTGATCCAACCACATCCCAGATGGCTTCTGCCGGATAAGCACAGGAACATGCTCTCCCAGATTCACCACTGTCCCCACCTGAACTCCTTCTCCATCATTCATTTCACTGCTTGCCTCCCGAAGTCTGTTTGTGCTCTCAGTTGAGAATGTCTTTGCATTCAAATTGCACCTAATTGGACAGTGAGGGCTTGATCACTGAGATGTTCTTGGACAATGGTTCTCGAACACAACCATACAGTGGAATTACCTATGAATCATTAAACATTGTTATAACCAAATCATACTCTGTATTAACTGAACCAAAATTTTGGTGGAGGAAGGTGTAGCACTCAGGCAAGAGAGATTTTCCAAGTTCTCCAGGGTACTTCAGTGTGCAGCTGAGCTTGAGAACCACCATTCTTGAGAATTCCTCAAACTCTTGAAACAAAACTTCCTTCCATAGAACTCAGTGAACCAGGGAACACGGCAGGAGGAGCAGTAGGGTAGCAGATGGAACAGCACACAGAGGGAAAGGGAAAAAATAAGTTGGTCGGGTCAGGAGCTTGCAGAGATGATAGAACATTAGAAATAAACCAGGAGACATTGACAAAAATGACTGCCATGGCCCTGCCACAAGCTATTTCAATTCAAATGATCTAGTTTGATATGAATTCATCAGTATTTTTATTAGAGCTACCTAGTTTTGTTAAGTAAGAGCCGAGTTTAAAGATTACTTGTTTAGAATATTTCATGCAGCTTAGAATGTTTAACTGGGTTGGAGACATTTAATTATGTAATGACTATAGCAAAGAGGCAACCTGGATATTGTTGAAAAAGCCAGCAATTTAAAATGTATTTCACATTTTGAACGTGTTTAGATCTGACCTTCAGCTTTCTTTAGCCTTTTCATTCCCATTGAGAGTTGTCATATCTCCAAAATTAGAGGGTGAGTTCATAATTGGCAGGATCTACAGTATCATTTAATTTGCAACCTATATTTTAAGAGCCTACCAGCTGCTTATTTCCATCTTACTTCTGCTCTGTCTCAAGAATCTAGCATGGAGCCTGGTACCTGGCAGATTCTCAAAAAAGTTTGTTGAACTTAAAGTATAGCTAGAGAGCTTTTATAAATTCTTACCTCTGCCTCTAAGTTTTCTGTGACTCAGTTCTCAATTATAAAATAAAATGCACAACATATAGTTCTTTTTTAAAATATTTTTTAGTTGTAGATGGACACAATACCTTTTTTTTATTTATTTTTATGTGGTGCTGAGGATTGAACCCAGTACCTCACACATGGGAGGCAAGCACTCTACCACTGAGCCACATCCCCAGCCCATAGTTCTTTTATTTTTTTAAAAATTTTCTAAAAGCCCTAAAATATGGTCCTGTTTCCACTAGTTATTAGTTAATTTAAACTCTTCTGAGGACTTTTTTCCCTAAATTATTTAACCATTCAGTACCAATTTCACCTGCATGTAAAATTTTTTTTTTTTTAATTTCTGGACCTCTGGATCTAACTGGAGGAAAAGGGCAGGCAGTTTCCTTTCCACTCTAGAAAACCAGAAAAGCTGAGGAAACATGGCCAGATGAGGAATAAATGTAGAGATCAGAGAATTAAAAGTTGTAATCAGGGAAACTGAGAACACACAAATGAACCACGTATACAGAAAAGTAAAGATAAAAGAAGGATAAAAACAATATGATATACAACCAAAATGAGGACGAAAGTCTTCAGGAGAAATGTTCAGAAAAACTTACAAAGCAGTGAGTTCCTGTTTATAAAACTGCAGACTTTCTGAAGACAGAAAGACAAGCAATGCCTATTATTAATCACCATCCAATGCTGAGCTTCCCCACTCTATAAAATTTTCCCAAATAAAACTACTTTTGGTCCTACCTAAACTGTATCACTTGAAAAGGACTTTTAGCTCATACATGTAAATTTTGTCTCAGATTGATGACAGCAACAATCTCAAGTATCCTCCACAGTACCTATGCTAGTGATAGCTACGTAGAATTGTTTTTCTCTGATACTTTTGTGGATTGGGCTTTGTGGCAGATTGTATTTTCCAAAGATGATCCCCAAATACCTCCAATTCCACATGCTATTCTTCAACCTTACACTCCAGTTTTGAGAATAAGACTATGAGTCCCCTCTTCTTGAGTCTGGACAGAATTGTGACTTATTAGTAACTTATAGAATGTGATGAAGATGTGACTTTGTGATTTTGGAGACAAGAAGATAAAAGATAGTATAGCTTCCACCTTGTTCCCTAAAACACTCGCCTTTGGAGCCCTGAACACCATGCTAGAAGTACAACTTCCAAAAAGTCTCAGCGTTTTAAGCAAGCCCAAACTAACACACACACACACAGAGAGAGAGAGAGAGAGAGAGAGAGAGAGAGAGAGAGAGAGAGAGAGCACAGTGGAGAAGACTACATGCAGAGAGAGATACATAGCCAGCCCTGCTCAGCTCTAGCCATACTATTCCATGAGGGACCCAAGTTGTACTACTCATCCATGTCTCCATGGAATTTTAGAGATCAACAGAAACTATGAGTTATATTAAAAAATAATTCTTTTTAAATAATTGTTCTTTTAAGCCACTAAGTCATGGAGTGACTTTTTTTTAAACTCAGCAATTTAAGTAGAACACATTTTTAAATCTATAGTGTATTCCTTGAATATGGACTTTTTTTTAATTCAGTGGTGTGCCGATAAATATTAAACAACCAATTCTCTGGGTACAGAGGCCCTAATCTTTAGTACTTGCTTATTATCTTAGTACACTTTTAGGCTACCACAGTGATGCAACTGAAAGTAGAACTGGGGAGAGTCATACAGTAGCACATCATTATAGTATTTCTACCACATGGATATAATAAGTATAAACCATCTCAACAGTATAAATAGCAATAAATTATTTTTAAGAAATTAAGAAATGGTGCCTTTTAAATTTTCATTATCTGTGTTGATTTAATTACTATATTCTAAATTGATGCAATTTAATATCTGATAATAGCTGTTTCCAACAATCAGGTTGCACAATTGTGAGAATTTAACTATTGGCAGCTGCACAGCACTGTCCCTACCCTTTCCTCAGCTCTGCATATTCCTCAGCCATGCTGTAAATATTGGAGCTCAGTGGAGCCATTTAAAATGACAAATAAGGTCTCTTGCATGTGCATTGTTTGTTACTCACTGTATCCATTCCATTCATTCTCCATTGTTCCAGGGACCTTTGACAATTTGATTGTCCATAATCATCAAAATCATTATGAGGAGTTACTGCTTTATGCTGTACAAGTATCTCAACTTGTGCAAAATGGAGGTCATGGTCTTTCCCATCACTATTTCCTTTTTTATATCTCCTTCATCTTGTTGAGTGGCGTCATGACCCCCCTGGTGCATGAACACTCTTGCATCCCACCATCTCCCTTCATGTCCAGGAATGGAGAAATCCTGTGATTCCACTGCCCTGAGCTGTCCCAACTTTCTTTCCTTTTGTCTGCTTCAACTGTAACAATCACAGTTCAGGTATTGATTCTTTATTGACACAGTATATCAAGAGCTTCCAAACACTCTGTCAACCTCTGGTACTCTACGTACCTTCCTTCACCTTGACTTCAAAGTTGACCTGTTCTCTAGGCTCTGCCCATTCGTACAAGGTTGTGTGAAGCAATAGCATGTATCACAAGCACTTCTTCTCCATGATTCCGTTATCCAGTGGCAATGACTAGAGGAGTCCCCATGGGCACATACAGGGATATACACACCTGCATACATGCAGTGTCTTAACTCAGACTACATATCTAGAATTTAATAAATAATCTGAATTGCCCTTCTGTCCAATATTTACCCTACTTGTGGAATTTCAATATAGTTCAGATTTCATTATAGTAAGATTGTTCATAGATCATTATAGAGCTTTTTCTTTATTTGTATGTATATTCTCTAGCTAATCCAACCAACTGAAACTGAAATCTATATAAGAGCTATTTGCTATTACCCAGAGATGCTTCTTAATTTTTCACCTCAGTTACACCATGGAATAGAGCTATAAAAATACAATTACAGACACTTGATTTAATGTCTCGAGAAAAGATTCCCTAAGGAGTTATGTCATTTTGATCAACCTTAATTTATAACAACAGAACCATCTGGATCTGATTTCTGTGGACATCAAATTTTTTAAAAATATCAGACAATTTATCTGCACTCCATCTCTGAGCTGCATCATTACATTTCAGTGACAGGAGCTGCATGTACAAAGATATATTGGATTTTTTTATTAACCCTAATTCATATACTGAGTATTTTAATCTTAATCCTAAAGTATTTAGGTTTAGTATGACTTGCTAGAATGAGTAAAATTCATTGGATCATAAAGGGAAATAGAAAAGTTAAATGATCTGAAATACATTTTATATGAGACTTTCATTTTTCAATAAAACTTCAGAAAACATGCCCATATTCCACAGGAAGGAATATATTAAAGCCACATTGGAGATTTCAATAACTTCTGATGTTCACAATGGATTATTTCTATGTTTATAACTGAAGGGAAGGGAAATATTTTCCATCAAAATCTGGTGAATTATGTTTTCTAAGAATATTTTTCCAATACAATCCTATACACTGGGCCAAAGGGAAAAAAAAGTTTAGAAAACAATATGTCTTAGAAAGGATAATAGATTTTATAGAAAGATCTTCATGTTCCTATTCCCATATATTCCCATATAGAGAGTTTCTTAGTTCCTTAAATCTGACTCAATCCAGACAGCCATACATAAGAGCTGTTTTCCCCTTCCCAGTACCTGCCTACTGGAAGCTATTTTGTGCTTGTCAACCACGTCTAAGCGTTGTCAGCTTCCCATTTGTCAAAGGCACAAATGCTACTTGGAAAGCTTTACTGCTTCACCTTAAAAAGAAAGGATGGCATTTCCACACAACTGTCATGGGACTTCTTGCTATGCCACTTTGTTTTGATTGTTTCCCATATAGAATAGGATGGATCCTGAGCTTCAGGTAGAAAATAACATCTGATGAATGTTACTCAGATTTTCATGGTGTACCGCTTTACCTAGAGCATTTATTTATCCATTCGCTCACCCACCTTTGCTTTGGGGAAATATTACTTTAACAGTGATTGAAATTTATTGAGCACTACCTACATCCTAGGACTGTGTCGAGCATATCAGACATTATCTCATGCATGTGCCCCCAAATTCATAGAAGACGTTGTTGATATTTTTAATGCCCATTTTGCAGAAGAAAAAACAGAAATTCAAATAACTTTCATTTGGCCAAGTTTTCTCTCTACCCCAAGCTTTTAGACAGAAACACTGAGTCCTAAAATTAGTAGAAAAAAAGCAATTTCCAACTTTCTCTATAAATAGGATTACAGATTTAGCAAATAAAAATATAGCATGCCCAGTTGGATTTGAATTTCAGACAATTTTTTAAAGTGTGCCTTATACAATATTTGGGACATATTTATGTGAAAAAAAATCAGAGTTAATTTCAAATTAAACATTAAATGGGCATCTTATATTTTATCTGGCAACACTATTTATAAAGCTAAGCTAGGCTTCTAAAATTAGATTTCATTAATGTCTTATTTAAGCAAGGCTTACACAAGATCCCATGGCTCCAAAGATATTTGCTGTTCTCCAATCTTAGCTTTGATCTCAGCCAACCTGTATGATTCATGTGGACCCATTGGGTATCACTCACAATATCTCCCAGGTCCCTAGACACACCTAGACACCCGCTGTCCACAATAGGAAAGACCTTCAATTCTAGGTCTCTGGACAGTGACATGTCTGCTGCATTATCTGCAGCGTTAGTTCCAGACATAGCTGAAACTTCCTGTTGACTTCTGAGACCTAGTAGTCCCTCTGTCTTCACTATTAGTGGGCTCCGCTTCCAACAAACCTTTCCAGGTTGCTACATTTTACCCATCGGCTGTATGAGACACCATTTTCATCATTTTTAAATAGACTTAGGAAGAATGTATCTTTTCCATGACACACAAATCTGGACACTTAAGAATGTTATTTAAATAAATCAAGGGACCAGGATGGAGAAACCATGACAGATTCAATATTATTAAAATAGCAGCACAGAGCACAGTCGGGACTATGCAGGGTATACTTGAGCAGGGATATGTAAATGGGGGTTTTAGGTGTTTCTGACAGTGACAGATGAGGACATACATAAATTATCGCCTTCCAGTTGGCCCTTCTCTTAGCATAAATGTCTTGAAAAACTGTGGGACAAGTTCCTCTTGTTGGTAGGGCCAAAGTAATGTTGAAGAGCAAAGCAAAGCACCTAAGACCCAACATTTGAGGCAGTCTCATTCTTTGGTCAGTATAGTACGTGAAAGACTCTAAAATCAACCACCACCTTTTTAAGGTTGTGTCTTAAGCATTTTACCTACCTACCTCACTCAGTTTCCAGCTCTGGTGGTTGAGCTTTCTTCTTGCCCATCAATATGCTGACTTTGTAAGATTCTTTGTGATTATATAAGTATTTAGAATGAGCATGTGGTGAAACTCACTTAATATCATTTCTGGAAAGGGCTTCAGGTTGTTCAAAGGCTGCTGAGAAAAAAAATAGATCTCATATAGTAAAGGTTTGTGAAATGACTTTGAATCACACCTTTACAGGAATTTTTGAGCATCTTTGTTTTTGAAATCAATGGTTCATCACAATAATTTGTGATTGTTGGAGACACAAACCAACTTTCAGCATGGCTCCAAATATTAAAGGAATTTGTTCTTCCAATGTCTTGTGACTCAGGTATCAATCTACTGCCTTTCCTAATCTGCAGATCTTTTGTTTGTTTTTTCCTCTTTGTTTTGTTTTGTTGCATCATGTTATCCCATACCTAGGAGGCTCTAGCTGCCCTGTGTCACTCCGTTTCCCAAATAGAGCTATATGAACCAGTTGGACCTCTTTATTCATTAGAAACAAATACTTTAAATTTGATTCAGCAGAGGGGAGGGGAAAAAAGCACCAAGTGAACATTGGTATTTTTATAACTTCTAAGTGAACAATCCATTTTAAATGATTAATTCTATTACACTGCAATTTATGTCTAGTGCTAGCTAATGAAATAAATTAGTTTCAACATGAGTTCAGCCCTTTTCCCTTTCTTACATGCTCTCATTAGCTTCATCTCAAATGTTTTGCTACAACAGTTTCTCTGCCCTACCAGCTGCACCATTAATGGACTGTTCTTATTGATTACTGAAAATTCAGATGTAAGAAAGAATGGGCAGGGAGTCTACTACCATGATGAGTTTGCAGTGTTGTGGGTAGAGAATCAACAAGATATTTATTCTCTTCTATTTATTTTCGAGAGAAAATGATGCTTTTGATCTTATTTTTTTTATTGTTGTTGTTCTTGCTGATACTGAGGGTCGAACCCAGGAGTGCTTTATCACTGAGCTACATCCCCAGTCCTTTTTATTTTGAGATAGGGTCCCACTGAATTGAGCAGGTTGGCCTCTAACTTGTGATTCACCTTCCTCTGTCTCCTGAGTCAGGAGTATTACTGATACCACCAGTTACCTGTGATGAGTTCTGTTTCCTCATATGCTGAAGTATAACATTAGAAAAGCACACCAAGGCAAGCATTTAAGCAGAGTTTACTTAAAAGGGGGTAAATAGACTTCTCCTGGGAGGGAAAAGGAGGCCATAGCTGGTATCCTGGTATACCAAGAAGTACAGGTGTTTTGCCTTTTCATATGTCCTAGGTTTCCTTTGTTTTCCTGCTCTCTTCCCCTTATCTCTCTCCTTCCTGAATATGTGACTGGGCCCAAGAGATGCTTGATGTGATGGCCAAAAAGGTGAAAAGCAGATGGATAGGGTGGAGTGATTTGGGCATGAAGAGGGACATAATTAACTCCTTGTAGGGAGGAATAATCTCTGGGACAGGTTACCATAGCAACACGTTGGAGCAGGGGCAGGGTTATCCAGATACAGGTAGAGGAAGGTCTCTGAAGGCATTAGCATTTCAATACCTCTCCAACTTCCCCAGACCCAAATTGGCCTCCTTGATCCAATCTGACTTAGCTATCTACACTGACTGCCTGTCTAATTCTGGCTTCATTACAAGTGTGCACCACCATACCCAGCTAACCCTACATATTTTTAAAGGACCTAGTACATCTGTAGGTTCTGAAACAATTGTAAAATATGTGGCATAAGTACTTGATTTATTACATGAAACAATAATGAAGCATATATTACAGTGCTTTTCTGTGTTTATAACAGTTTCTCACCTACTGCCTTGAATGGTCTTCATAGAAAACCTAGGCAATCAAAAAAATATAGGTATTTTTAGCCATGTTCTACTAATAGAGAAATTGCGAGAGGGCTTATGCTTTCTGATAGCAGAGTTGGAACGAGACTTCTAGTCCCCATTTTACTTCAGAGACAAGAACCAGAAACAAAGAATGGTTTAGGTAACCTGACTGGTATGTGAGTTGTGTAGTTGAGAGAGGGTTCCATGTAGAAAAGTGCAGTATCACTGATACTCTCAAATATTAGAATGGAAAGTGTGGCCCCAAAAGGCCCACTGGATATTTCATGGCATCAGATATGCTAATATGTAAGGTTCATTATGCCAAATATTATTGAATAAATAAGACATTGTCTCTGTTTCAGAAAAACCTAGTGTATTAGTCAGGGCTCTCTAGAGAAAAGGAACCAACAGCAGACACACACACACACACACACATACACACACACACGATTTTGTATATATGATTATTAAAGGGGATTATATATGATTATAAATATTTTATATATACAATCATACATATTATTTTATTTATATATAAGATTATAAAGGGTGCTTTATTAGATATTAGATTGGCTTATAGGATCAGAAGGTAGATAGTTCCTCAGTGTCTGTGTTCAGTCTGGAGAGCTGGAAGAACCAGTAGCTAGCTGCTCAGACCAAGAAGCTGGAGCTTCAGAACAATAAGGACCAATGATGTAGCCCCAGTCTGAGACTGAAGGCCTAAGAACTCCCTAAAGAATTGCTGGTGAGAGTCCATATTGGAAGAGGGAAGGAGCTGGAGTCCCTTGTCCTCAGGCCATGGCAGCAGCACCATGTGCACCACTGATCAAAAATGGAGCTTGCATCTACCGGGGCTTCCTCCTTCTTCTGCCTTTTGTTGCATCTGGGCCCAAGCCTATTACATGATGCCATTCCCATTCAAGGCAGGTCTCCCCCATAGTTTGCTGTTCCACATGCCAATCATCTCTGGAACCAACCTTATAGACCATACAGAAGTCTCTTGATCTTAGGCATCTCTCAATCCAATCAAATTGACAATCCAGACTATTTCAACCAGAGTATAAGAAGTGGCTGCCAAACAGAAGATACAGAGAAACCAAAGACAGAGGTGGACAAATCTAGAATTGCACAAAATGCAATTGATTAGGAAGTGACAAACACTAGTGTGTCTTGGACAGTAGAAAGACAGGAGAATTCTTGTATCTCAAGGCAAGAAGAAGGCATTTATATGCTAAGTTAGAAAACAGTGGGCTACAGTTAACTGGAATATACCTGGGCTTTTTCAAATATAGTTAACATGTTAAATGTTAGTTAAGAAAGAATCCAGACATAGCATAAAATTCTCAGTTCAGTCTCCTAACAACTTTGTTTATTTTATGGGGTTTGGAATATATGCTAGGGTCACCTGATGGGCAAAATGGTGGTCAGGACCAAGATGAATGTGGTTTGGTTGAGTCCCTACAGCCTCACCTGAAAGCACCATTTAAAACCAATGACCTTCAAATGCAGGGCGTCATATTAAACCAATGTGTATGCAAGATTAAGCAGCCAGTCCCCTAGTAAAGGTCTGAGGGACTGTAGCCTAGCATGGATACCTTTTGATGGTCAGGGAACAAGTAGATCCAGAGGGCTCTTTAGGAAAGCAGAGCCAGAAGAATATGGAAACATGACTCCTTGGAGTCAGCCTTCACAAAAGTGGGATGGAGGGATAGGATTGTAGCTCAGTGGTAGAGCGCTTGCCTCACACGTGTGAGGCACTGGGTTTGATCCTTAGCACCACATAAAGATAAAATAAAATAAAGATATTGTGCTCATCTTTAAAAAAAAAGTGGAATGGAAGGGAAAGGATGCCCTGGTCAGCACCCCAGATACTTCAAGGAGAGATGTGGGGACAACGTTTTATTTTCTGTTATTTTATAGAGAATCACAACTTGACAGTATGGAAAAGTGGAGAGAATATCAATTTTGCAATCAGAGGTGCAAAATCCCTTTCATCACATTATTAGTAAATAATATTGAAATTTTGTTTAATATTCCTGAGCCTGTTGTCTACATTTGAAAGAAAAAAAAATCAACAAGAACTTACCAATGATTAAATTAACTCATAGATTTTAAAATTTCTCAAGAATATGAAAAATGGCCAAAAATATTTGTTCCACTTCTCTCCCTTCATTTCTTTTCCTAAATAACTACTACAATTCTCAAATCCTCTACATTTAAAAATATTTATCTTTGCAGAGTGGTTAGAAATCCAGAATCATTCAGACCTGTAATCTTGGGTAAGCAATTTTAATCGTTCTTTATTTCAGCAATTTATCAATTATAAAATAGTACCTACTTCATAGGTATAAAGTAAATAAAATAGTACGTACTTCACAATATAAAATTTAAAAAAAATGTAAGAAAGATCTCTGCATCAGTCAGAGAAAGTGCTAGTAAACTTTCCCAGCCACTGCTTTGCCTTATAGAACAGTACTTGCAGCATCTGTCTCCCTTCACTCCCTCTGACAGGCCTCGGTTTGGCAGTGTTCTCATCACCACCTGTGGGATACCTGGGTTTGGCTAGTACCCTTCCCTATGGCAGAGTGCCTTCATCTCTGCCTGCGAGCATCATTCACCCTCCACTGCACCTGGATTGACACACTGGCCTCCTCCTGACTGAAGCGCAGCCACACTCTCCCACTGAGCATCTCTACTTCCCAAAAACAAACCCAGCCAGGGGCCCTCAGACTTCTTGGCTAGTCCCAGGTGATGACCAATTTCATAGCAGTTTGCAAGATGAAGTTGCATACTTCACTTTTTTCTGCTTTGCAGATATAAGATGAGCCAGGTTTATTTCAGTTCTAAAAGTATTTCAAAGATCATATGTTAAAGTGAAAATTATTTGATTTGAAATGTAATATTGATGATGATTTTCTCTTTTCACAAGTATTCTCAAATGGAATATCTGTGCATTTAAATATTGATGTGCTGTATAGAATTAGGATGTGAGACCTGTCCAAAGTCAGCTAACACACTAAATCTATTTTATTTTAAAGTAAAGTGGATTTTTAAAAAGAGTGAGAGAGAATGAGAGGACAAGTTTAGTTATCTAGTTATTTTTTATTTTAAGCTAAACCAATTTTGATGAGTGAATCTGTCAAAACTGTATATTCAGGTGAGCAGGTATTATTACAGCATTAGAATAGTGCAATGTTTTTTAAGTGCCTCATTTTTTCTTTTTATTGTGGTTTCAGGCTCACTTTAGCATATATGCACAATTTCCTAAAATCTTGCAAAATTAAATGTACTTGATTTTCTGTCTTACTCCCAGATTGCCAGCAGAAGTGGGGCTTAGTGGCTGGATGAGCAAAAGGAGTAGAAGACCTGTTGCCTCTTGGCTCCTTTGCTCCTTTCCTTGTTAGCTGCCTGACCTTGGCTTCTTTGCTGAGCCTCAGATCCCTCAAACAGCTGGCCCTGAAGTTGATCTGCCACAGCATGCAGAAGGGCCTGACCCTCACACAGGCCCTCAGAAAACACAAAAAAGAAGACAATAATGTATGTTTTTTTCTGGGTGAGGAAAGAGATACTCAGTCCTCAGCCTCTTTTCTCAGTATACAATAACAGCCCCAAATAAATGATCATTTGCCACTAAATGACACAGCATGAGTTAATTGGTTTTCTTTCCATTCAGCTGGAAATACACATGCTAAAGGTATTTGCACTAAGTTTATACTTAGACCAGCTGTTTAGGACTGGTCATCACCTGTGCTTTTGATAAATATAGTTAATTTTTGAGTCTGAAAGCTGTCATTATGCCTTAATCCGGACAGTTCTACAGGGAACATAATAAAAGGAAAAGTTAGTTCTAAAATGTAAACTACTGACCCAAATCTGGGGCTCGAACAACAGCATTTGTGGACTCCTAGTACTGCTGAATAATTAAAATTTTTTTCCATTTGTTTCTCATTCTTCTTATCAATAAGGTTAAAACAAGTGGTTTATAGGAGATTTACCTCTATCCACAGTAACAGTGCTACCAAATGGCTATTTTCTCCTTTCTGTTTCAAAGCTCTCGGACACACACTATTTCATTTGATTCTTATGACACTCTTGAGGGTTCACAGGAATTACAACAGATGAGGAAAATGAAATTTGAGAAGCCTAAGAGAATTTCATGAGATCACAGAATGATGAAATCACTGTCCTCGGGCTAAATTAGGGTCCTGATTTGCCAAGAGTAGCAGCTCCAGCCAACACATGTTGCCCCAGCATAAGCATAATGATTCCTCTCCACTCTCAAAAGGGAATTTAACTAATTCCATGGTCATTCTAGCTGGAAAACATACCCTCTGAGTCCTAGTCCTGAGCCTGTTCCATGGCACTAAACTAGGTTTCTAGATCTATCTGCTCCTTTGAAATTATCATCCTGTCTCAGCCAGGACCACCTCAGCTGCAACAGGGTACAGCAAAGATAAACCATGAGCGTGGGCAGTGCCATCCCTACATCTGAAAATCTTGTTTCCTGGTGGGTTTCCTCCAGGGCAGTGGCTCCTTCTTAAACTACTCTCAAGAACATTAATTTCTCAGACATCATGCTGAAAAATGCCCTGAAGTTTGGTTTGCTTTTTCTATCAGTATTTCTCCCCAGAGTTTGCAACCTAGAAAAGCCTAAATCGTTACTATAATTATATAAAAAAAGATCAAATAACTGACATTAATTTGTACTCACTGGACAGTTTAATAGTTCAACTGAATTCCATTAAATGTGATTTAGTTATTAATAAATATCAAATGTTTTTATCAAGTGTTCAAAGAGTTTCATTTTGTCTTTGTGGCTTCTTTAAAATTTGAATTTAAATTTAAGCCGTCTCTTTCTATGAGCATAACACATTTTGTTTCTTGATCTAACCTGAAAGTTGCAAGTTCTATGTGAGATCTGTCTGGGTCTTATAAGTCCTAGGTTCATGAACGTGGGTAGCAAATAGCCAAGCATGGGAAATGGAGCCCGCCAAGCCAATCCTGGGTTGGTCAAATGAAGTGCAACTCTTCAGGATTTGTTGGTTGTGCTTTTGCGCTTGCATTTGTTTGACCCTCCAAACAATTTTGTAACGTAAACAGGCCAGATAGTACAAAGTAGAAACAGGACTATTTTATTTCTGTTTGTTCACCCCTCATCCCCCACCCCCGCTCCACCCCCACACACCACTTTGGTCCATCTTCACTCTTCCTGAAGTTCCTCTGTTTGTCCATTGAAGCTTTTCAGTATTTCTTCTGTTTCCCCACTCCCATGTCACCCCTAAACCCTAGTTAGCTGGCTTTCAAGAATTCCTCTCTATGCAGGACTTCTTGCTGATGACCTTCCAATGTGGCCAGGAATCCCAGAGAGGAACTGGCCATCTAGAAGTGAGGAGAGCACCTGTGGGCCACAAACACCAGTCTTGGGGGGAACATGGGCAAAGGGCCTGCCCTGAGCCAGTTCTCTCTTGGCCCTGGGTTTGTCAAGATAATAAGATTTGACTCTATCCTCACAAAGATTCCAGCCTTCATGGGTAAGCAAGTGAGGTGATCCACCTGTTCTTACAATGTGAGGGAAAAGGAGAGCCTACAATGCACAGCATGGGGAAGGTGTGATTCAGAAAATGACAGTTAAGCTGGGATATGAACAGGAACAAGAGTTGGTCTACCAGTCAGGGTTGACCAAAGGAAGCACCATGAACAACTTTACTCAGTTAAGTTTCAAATATCAAGACTGTCTTCAACATTTCTATTTTTTTTTTTTTTTTTTTTTTGTCACCTAGCCTCATTTCAGGGCTCCTAATTTGACCCTATGTTACAGTTTCTACTAAGTATCAGCTCATCCCCTGAAGGATGTAAATAGCCAACGTTTTTCTGGATTCTACTTTTGTGCAGGAAATAAGGTAGAAAAGCCAAGTATCACTTAAATGTGAACTACAAAAATATCCTGTACAGCCAGAAATCAGAGAAGGACCAGGCAAGATAGGGTGGTACAGCTCATCACTAAGGTGCAGAACTGGGACCTCCAAGCCAGTTGCGGCATTTCTGGGAGTTACACTCTTTGTTAAACTCCACAGTGGCTCACAGCACGACCCTGTGGCCTCAGAAAGCCTGAGGAAAGTTGCTGAGGAATGAAAGATCCCAGGTGAGTTTCAATGGGAATCCTACATATGAGCAAAAGGATTCCAGTAGAGGGACAGAGACATATGCAAAGGATATCTGAGGATGCCTCCATGTGTCACTCCTTTGCTAGTTGAAATGAGCTAGTCACCAGGCCACCCAGAGCCTTAGTGTATGATCTGCAAACCCTCACACTTAAAGTTATTGCACATTCAGTAGTCAACACTCATCTTAGCACTTGGTAATATGCAGTAACAAATAGATATTTGTGTTATCAACATTTGTTAGAAAACAAGACTGGACTGAAGAGTCATTAGACAGGGACGTTTAAATAGCAGGAGGCACAATGAACATGCAACAAATAGTTCTTTCTGGAGCTGGCAGGGCAGCAGGTAGAAAAGACGGAAAAACACCAATGATCAGCGTTCTACTCTCCTGGAAAAGATAGAAGAGCAACAGAGGATAGGGCATGTGCAAAGCAGGACCTCAGAGACCCACATGCAGCCCACAGCAGCACCACAGACAAGTCACATGGGGCAGCAGGGACAGAGAAGCCCTCGGACAGTGTGTGGTGGTGAATCCTGCAGGTCCAGTGCCCAGGATTCTGCAACCACCACAGAACTCATGACTGGTGCCTTATCCTCTGCTTCAGGCACCAGCTGGTCTGAGGAGACAAAGCAGTAATTAGAATAATTAGGACAAATCATCACAGTGAATTAATGAAACACCAGTCGCTCCCTGAGCTCCATGGTGGGGTTTAACAAAGAGTGTAACTCCCAGAAATGCTGCAGACAATAAACATTCCTGAACTTCTTTGGCACTGCTTATGTCCAGGGGACAGTTCATTAGGAGAAAAACAACTTCCCCTGTTCCAGCTTTTGGTCAATCTGGTCAATTTGGACACTTGTTTAACTGATTTTTTTATTAGAATAAGATCTTGGAGGTCAGACGGCATGACAGCACAAAGGCATTACAAATGCAATTATTGCAATTGAACCTCATACAAATGTCCTCTTCATCAAAGAAAGAAAAAATAAAAACACAAGAATGTTCATTTTCTTTCAGTCTAGATCCTGAACTACAGGCAAGAGTCTGACATTTTAGCAGATGTTAATCTGATGTGTGGCCACATTTCATTCGGTGCGTGTGAAGCACTGAGTGTTCAGAACTTATGCCTAGGATACAGGCACTGTGCTAAGTGTGGTCCAGAATGTTTGTTTGTCCTATGTAATACACACAAATTTCATATACACACCTTTATATATGAAAGTTCTCGTTCCGCAGTTTCAGTCACCAAAGATCAACTGGGATCAGTATGATTTAGTAAGATATGTTGAGAAAGAGAAAAAGAAAGACCATGTTTGAAGTAGGATAGAAAGGATAAAGACAGAAGACAAAAGAAAAGAGACTATAACTTTAAATCTAAAAGGTGCTGGTTCAGAGTACCCATACCTTTACTCTCCAGGCTTCTCCCTCTCCTGGCCTGTCACTCCCAAAGTTCTGAGAAATCTACAAATATTAAAGTTGCCATAAGTTCATTCATTTATGAACATTGCCTCGTTTTAATGCTAAGGAGCACTGCTGTTAGCTTACACAGTGTATTGAAGATTAGATAAAGCTCAGGGAGGAATATTTTAAGAAATCTATTATATAGGCACATTCTAAATGTTATCTAGATGGAAGAGAGAGTATAGCTTCACTTTTTTTCTAATAAAGTTCTTCTTCTTTACTAAAATCTGATACATGATTAAATTCTTTTTTTAATGTGCCAAAAGCGTGGAAGGTCTGAGTAGAGGTCTCCTCTACTTCTGGAGAGACCTCCTTGAATCCTTCATGGGGATACATTCACATAACTTTTATTATGGTATAGTGTTCTATTATTTATTAGTTAGTTTTGTTCATCTTTTACTACACCTAATTTATAAATTAAATTTTATCATAGGTGTTTATGTATAGAAAAAACAGTTTATATAAGGATTTGGTACTATGCATGGTTTTAGGCATCTTTTCAAGGTCTTGGAACTATTCCTTGAATATAAGTGCAGTCTGCTGTAAAATAGATATTATTATCTCTAAATTACATAAGAGAAAACTGAGATTTAGGCTGATTATATAACTTACTCAAAGTTACACAGAGAGGAAATGATGGACAAGACTCAAATTAAAGGGTCTAACTTTACAACTTAGACCCTTTCAACTTGAGTCCACAACTTTCTGTGACTATCTCTGTCTTCTTAAAGATTGTTCCTCTGCTCTATGTCATTTGCCTGAAAAATAAAAATAAAGTCCAATTAATTATGAATGAAGGTGTCAGGTAAAACATGTAAGTCTCTGTATTTGGGATATTGTGTAAAATCTCCAGTCTTGGCAGAGGTCCCTCAAATGCTGCTCTTCTAGGCCTCCAAATTCTAGAAAAGCACCACATTCTACATTGTAAATATTCAATCCAGAAAATTAGTTCTGAAGAAACAAAGAGAAAACCCTATGTTTTCCAAGTGTGTAACTGTCATCAATAATATCCTGGACCAATATTGTTAAAATCAGAAGCAAAAGAAGATGAAAATAGAAGAAAGAACCTCAAGAAAACGTAAAGTCAATGTTTTCACCACTTTAAAGTGATAGCTAAGTAATAGTTATCTGCAAGGTGGTGATAAAGTTGTCTACAAAATACTGAAGAAGGTTGACACAGTTAATATTCCCTTATGGGAATGAGCCTATGCTCTGTGATCTAGCCAACACAGGTGCATGAAAAACAAGTTCAAAAACAACTCCAACTTCCTAATGACTTTGGGGAAATGTCCTAATTACCCATCAGACCATTTTCTCTCAAAATCTGATGATTTTGAGGTTGGATGATGGTATCCATATGTTCTTATCTTTCTGGCAAGTACAACTAGCACTGTACTAGCTTTCTCATTTAAATTCCATAACAAAGTTAGAAGGTAGATACTATATATTCCCATTTTTAAGAAAAAAGAAAACCTCAGTCTTGCAGGGATTAAGCAATGGTAAGGTCACAGTTAAAAGCTCATAGAACTGGAATTCACAGTTTTCTTTAGTGAGAGTGTATGTGCGTGTACGTGTGTGTGCACGTTTATGTAAGTGTATACACTGTGAAGAGAAATGAACTCACAGATTTTAAAGTCACCTTGCACTGCTCTGTTTAGATATATATTGTTAGCTACCAACTACCATCTTGAAATGTGACTTTTAAAAATGATATCCTAAAACTGTAGGGGGCATGGCTACAGATTAGCTAAATCCATTATTGTAATAAAAGGATCAAAGCCCCGGGGGATGTGCTGAGTTGCCTAGTACTCACAGAACTGGTGGCTGAACCAGGACTTTCACCAGGAAGGCTCTGTTCTGAGCAGTGTTCCTCATGCTTTTAATACACCACTTCATAGGTGGCAAAGTACACACACACGCGCGCACACACACACACACCAGTGGCGGGGAAAGAGGCTACTTTTTAGTCCAGATTACATTTCTTTCCACTGAAATCTCTACTGCTTTGTCTCCTGCTACGCCCAGGTATTCACTCTATTAGCATCCTCACCAGGGAAAAAGAATAGACTATTGGAAACAAAGCGGAGGAAAAGCCATGGGACTTCCTCCCTCCTGCCCGCTGCTTTGACTGCCTCTTCCACTTTCTTTACATAGTCCCCTGAGCCCCTTGTTAGGAAAATCAATTACTGCGTGCCTATTGTAGATACAAATGAATCCTGCTGCCTGCCAGCATTCAGAGCGCTCTGCAGGCGCACCTGAAGGAGCCGGCCAGCCTCCCCGGAGCCAAGGAAGGAGGGAGCCTCGTGCAAAGGTAGAGGCGGCTTTCCCACGCAGCCTTCCACTACCGGCTTTTTTTCTTGTCTTCAGAAGGTAAAAAGAGGTCAGGGGGGAATTCAGTGACAATTCAGCCAAATGTCAAGGCAGCCACAAAATAATAGTTGCCTCAGGAAGCTAGGATGAATAGCCATTCATCAAGGGGAGGGCTCCGAGCGCGGGCACTCCTAGCAGCATATTAGCAGAGCTTGTAGCCCAGTGAAGAAGCGAGACTGCACACTGTAGATAATTATTGAAATTAAAAGTACAGTCCAAGGGCTCCTGTGCCCTTGCTTGTCTGACCTTTGTTTCATTCTGCTTTAGGCAGAGTTTATGCTAATGTCTCTAAGTTTATGCTAGAGGAAGTTAAGCACGTGAAAGGTAGCTCTGGTTCAGGGGATGAACGCAGAGCACTGAGCCCAGGAATGCAACTCCTGTAAAAGTTGCTGGTTCATCCTGGCTCTGCTGAGGTCTCAGCTTCCCTGGGTAAGTGAAAGCTGGATTACTTCATTAGCAACTTATTTGTCCCTCTCAGTGCTACAGGTGTGCCCCAACCCAGCCCAGGAAGGAGGCTACTGCAGTTTGCATTTGCACTGTCCCGGAGAAGGAAACACTGTGTTGAAGGCTATCCCACTTGGTGTAAGATTGGGAGGTGGGGGAGCATTTAGGAGGTGGAGCCTGGTGGAAGGAGGTTACCTCTTTGGGGGAATGCCCTTGGAGGGGTTATTGGGACCTCAGACCACCCTTGTCCTCTTGCTCTCTCTTAGGTTTTCCACCACCATGAGGTGAATAGACCTTAACCATTCACTCCCTCCACTATGTAGTGTGCCACCATAGGCAGAAAAGCAACAGGGCAAAGCAAATTGGCTGAAAACGTGAGCCAAAATGAACCTTTCCTCTTTTTAAGTAAATTTATTTCAGATATTTTTATAGCAACAAAGCTAATACTGGGAGACCAATGGCAGATCCTGTACAGAAAGGACCACAAGGTGGGTCTCCCTGGGTCAACAGGATCATAGGCATGCTTGGCAAGTCATTTCCTCCACTTGGCACTCAGTTTCCTCCTTCATTAAATGAATTTTCAGTTAAATGAATTTTTGGTCTAAGTATTCTTAGACATGAAACCCATCTCCAAAGAAAAATTTAAAGGCAAACCCTATTTGTAGTACAAATGCAAACTACAACAATGGAAGAAACCAGAAGATGAGCAGGTGCTGGACCCAGGAAAAAATAAATGTAAGAGTTCTAAAAAACCCTTAGAATCATGCCAGAAATATAGAAGTTGTTCAGAGAATCTAAGATATTCATTTTTGCCTTATTTTGTGTTATAGTTAACATTTGGGAGACACCTATTTCAAATATAATTTCCTTCTTCAGTGCCAGGATTCAAACCTAGGGCCTCATGTGTACTAGGCAAGTTCTCTCCCCTTGAATTACATCCCCAGGCCTTTTTGGTTTTACTTTGAGATAGGATCTCATTAAGTTGCCCAGGCTGGCCTCTAATTCTGGATCTCCTAGTAGCTCAGATTACAGGTATGCGCCACTACTACCAACTCAAATATAATTTTTCATTACTTAACTGTGACTAAAGTTGCCAATAAAAGAATTAGGCATTAGCTTATTACTGTATGTGAAATACCCAGCCATCATCCTCCATCTCCTTATTTTGTTCTATTTTTCTTCCTTGTACTTATCATTATCTGACACTAGCTTTTGTGTTCTTTCTATTACTCTTACTGGATGAACACTCCATGGGAATCAGGATTCTGTCCATTTTATTTGCCAGCATGTCCCTCGTGTTATCACAAAAGGGCTCACTGCCTGAAGTCCATAGAAGCCAAATTATGGGCACTGGATTTTTGGAAAAAAAAAAAAAAAAAAAAAAAGCTTTATGAATGATGTGGTCAACTGGCAAGGAGGGACCAGGAGCTATAAGCTCAAATCTGCCTTCCTGAACATGAGGGAATTTATGGGAAGGAAGAGGAAAGAAGTTACTTCATGATTGGATGGTGACAGGGGAGTTTTTGAATTCTTTTGTGCAGCTAAAAATGGTCCTGTGCTGCACAGTTTGCAGGTTTCTTTTTGAGGGGTTGTTATGTTCTGCACAGGGGATTTTGACCTTATGACATTTTGAAAAGCCACTTCCAAAACATCCTTGAGTGGATTCTTCCTTCCTTGGGTGGAGGTTTTTCTTGAAAGACAACTTAAACACTTTGTTATTTAAGGAATTTATGTCCAGATATTTCCAGACCTTACCTGATTTCTCTAGCACTTAAAATAATACATGGTGCATGGTGAATATTTGTGAATACTGATGCTTCTCAACTGACAACCAGGTTGCCTCCACATAAACCCATCGTAAACTGAAAATCTTGGGTAAGTTGCAAATGCATTTAATACACATATACTTCCAAACATAGCTTAGCAACGCAGTATGTTGTAGAGTATCAACTGTGTCCCCTTATGATCCTGTGACTGACTGGATGCTTGGTCTTGGCTCACTGTTACTGCCCATCATCATGAAAGACAATCTCACCTTTACTTGCTAGCCTAGGAAAAGATCAAAGTTCAAAATTTAAAGTAGGATTTCTGTTCACAGTGTATTGCTTTTGCACCATGGTAAAGTGTTTTTTGTTTTTGTTTTTTTTTTAAGGTAAGATGTAATGGATGCTGGGGATCAAACCCAGAGCTTCATGCATGCTAGGTAAGTGCTCTACAATGGAGCTGTACCCCAAGCTAGAGAAAAATCATATATATATATATATATATATATATATATATATATATATATTTTCATTTTACATATTTTACTTCACTTTTCAGATTAATGGAAAAAGTCTTTTCCTATTTTCCTCCTAATTTGATGCACAAATAGCCACAAAATTATTCTCATAAATTGGGTACCCCAGAATTTGGTTAGAATTCTGCTTTTCCCCTAACTTACAAAATAGGTGTGGACAGCTTAAAAACTGCAGTAAGATGAATGATTTCTTGATTCTCTCCAAGGATTATTCTTCCCCTGAGGAAAAGAAAAACAATATTTTTAATTTTCAAGGACTACAAATTCTATGCATTTGTTGTAACAAACAAATAAAAAATCATTTTGTTCATGAAAATTGTAAAAACATGGGAACTTCAGGATGTGATCCAAAGTAAGAACTGAAAAGGACAGAGCAGCAGAAGCTCGCTGGCAGGCTGCCCATTGGCCTGGAGTGGGTCTGACCAGGAAGCACAAAGCCTCCATGGATGGAGATAGCCCAGGGGTTTAGAACTCTGTAATCAGCAGCAGAGAGAAGGCAGCCTGAAGCTTTTGCCCCTACCAGCTCTGATTGCATCCAAAAAGATGACAATTAGGAAAAGTGTGAATTGCTAGACTATTAACACAATTGTCCAGAAAGATCTCAGCATTCTCAGAAGATTTCTACCTCCTCCAAGAGAGGGAGGATGCTGGCCCTTCTGTCCCAGGGTCATTGTTCAGGATACCAGACTTGGACCTTAGAGCTGTGTTAAATTCCACTTCAGTTCTACCACTCACTAATTCTGAGTTTTTCTACAAATTACTAAGTATCATCTTTAAAATAGGGCTGAACATAGCTTTGTGGTAGGAGTCTATGGTAATAGGAGTTACTATTTATAAAGTATCCATCACAGATAAGAGTATAGAGAATTATTATCTCCCACCAACTATTAATATGTAATTGATGCAAAGTTGCAGGTAAGAAGAATATAGTTCAGTCAATGTAAAACAGCATTCTCTTTGATCAGTGTTATGGTTCATTGGGTATCCCCCAGAAGCTCATGTGTGAGACAATGCAAGAAAGTTTAGAGGTAAAATGATTGGCTTATGAGAGTCTCAACCTAATCAATGCCTTAATCCAGTTAAGTTAATTAACTGGGTAGTCACCATAGATAAGTAGGATGTAGCTAGAGGAGGTGGGTCATTGGCAGCACGCATTTTCCCTCTGGTGAGCCCAGCCATCTCTCTACTTCCTTGTCGTCATGGTCAGAGCTGTTTTCCTCCTCTGTCTCCTTCTGTCGTGATATTCTGTCTCAACTCAGATCCTAAGGAATGTAGTTAGCTGTCTATGGACTGAGACGTCTGAAACTATGAGCCCCTAAATAAACTTTTCCTCCTCTAATTGTTCTTGTCAGGTCTTTTGATCACAGCAGTGAAAAAGCTGACTAATACAATCACATTACAGCAACAAACAAAGAGGAAAGGCAAATATTTTGAAAACTGAATCTTGAGAAACATGTTTAAGATATATGGCATTACCCACGATATACAAATAAGACAATGATGATGATGATTGTGTGTGATGCTGAAGATGGAACCTAGAGCCTTGCTCATGCTAGGTAAGTGCCCTACACACTCCAAGGCTGAGAAGAAAGTTTTCATCTATATTTTTCCTTCCTTCCACCTTTCACTTTAATTTTCTAGTTAAAGGAAAAATCTTTTCCCATTTTCTCTTAATTTAATTCACAAATATTTATGATAATATCAGTACATGATCAAAGACTTTATTCACATTTCAAATTTCTGTTGAAAGTACTTTAAGTGTAAAAACAAAAATGTAAAATTTAATCTGAAGAAGGTAGCCTAAATCACAAGATGTAACTCACAATCTTTCCATAGTATTTTTCCTTTTTCTATAGAAAAGCATATAATTAATGATTAAGATCTTAGGCACTGGAGAGGAAAATTCCTGGAACTGTCACAAACTGAGTGAAGTTGGTCTAACTGTAAGAAATTCCTGGAACTGTCACTTAAAAGCTGAGTGAATTCAGGCTAACTGTAAAATGATTCTAAAAGCCTCTGTCTCTTGGGGATTCTAAAAAGATGAAATTAAATAATACATAGAAGTCATTTTTTGTAAAGCGTAATATAAGCCTTCAAAGAATGTTTATTACTATTATTATTATTTTTTATGATTTTATCTTATTTTATTTTATTTTTTGGTACTGGGGATTGAACTCAGGGGTACTCACCACTGAGCCACATTCCCAGATCTATTTTGTATTTTATGTACAGACAGGGTCTCACTGGGTTGCTTAGCACCTAGCCATTG
This sequence comes from Xerus rutilus, assembly GCA_028644305.1. Classification (NCBI taxonomy): domain Eukaryota; kingdom Metazoa; phylum Chordata; class Mammalia; order Rodentia; family Sciuridae; genus Xerus; species Xerus rutilus. Next base: position 65,355,618 of record CM053402.1, read on the forward strand.
CTAAGTCTGGCTTTGAACTCGCAATACTCCTGCCTCAGCCTCCCGAGCCATTGGGATTACAGGCGTGCACCACCACACCCAACTATAATTTTATTTTTATCAGTAAATATTACAAAGTAGATGTTGAAGAAAAGGTCATACTTTTATAAACCTTGATCGAAAACAAGAATGTATATATGTTTCTTTATACTGAAGGTAAATAATGTGGACCTTTGATTCATTCCAGTATTATTTATCTCAAACAATGTTAGATTTCTCAAAATTGATCTTCAAAAAAAAAAAAAATGAAACAGAAGATTGCCTACAAAATAATAACTATCATATCTGAGTACAAAAGAAAACACTGGTGACCTATATAGATGTCCCCAAACACATGGGTTGTATTTTTAAAATGATTCTGAACTCCTAAGACTTAGATCCTTTAATTTCTTAGTTCTTATCATAGAAAAGTCATCATCCTCAAGATGTGTTTACACAAAAGATGAATTTCTCAAGAAAAGTCAAAACTATGAATAATTTTAAAAAATCAAACTGTTTCTGTCTAGGGATCCTTGGTTCTTTCTTCAGCAAAGAACTGAAGAACAGCACATAGAAATAGCAAGCAAGCAAGCAGCAGGTTTATTCTGAAAGTGACAGACACCAAAGAGAAGGGGCCCCACAGATAGGAGTCTGGTAGGATATTTTGACCTGTTCTTTTTACAGTCTAGAATTTTCTCCTTTCCTTATCTCCTCCCCTGTCCACAAGAATCTCACTATTATTGATTGATGGCCCCTCCGTTCATGCTTCTATTTTAGTTTTTCTATTGGATCCCCTACTTAGGAGCATGAGTACGAAAATGTCTGATAGAGTCCCCTGTTTGTGTCCCCCAACGTTGTTGTCAACCAGGAAGTGAACCTCACCAGAAGACCTCCGTGCTCCTTTGTTCTGGCCCTGCCCCTGACCTCCTCACTCACCATCTTGCTCTGGCTGCCTAAGCCCTCTGTTTCTCCCTCAGAACTACTCATGAGTAATCAGCTAAAGAAAGATAGGGGCATGAAATGAAGTTTGGATTGATGGTAGAAAATCCTTTAGTGCCATATTCGTCTCTCTCTCAGAAGTGTCTGAGATCACAGAGTTGAGGTTACAAGTGTTCCTTTTCCTTTTTTTTTTTTTTTTTAGGTACTGGAGATTGAACTCAGGGGCACTCCACCACTGAGCCACATCCCCAGCCCTATTTTGTGTTTTATGTACAGACAGGGTCTCACTGAGTTGCTTAATGCCTTGCCGTTGCTTAGGCTGGCTACAAGTGTTCTTACAAACCTGGCAAGGTGGCGCACGCCTGTAATCCCAGTGTCTCAGAAGATTGAGGCAGGAGGATTGTGAGTTCAAAGCCAGCCTCAGCAATTTAGCAAGGCCCTAAGCAACTCAGAGAGGCCCTGTCTCTAAATAAAATACAAAATAGGGCTGGGGGTGTGGCTAAAGGCCAAGTACCCTTGAGTTCAATCCCTGGTACCAAAAAAAAAAATAAGTATTCTTACAAAAGGGGGGGTGCAGTGTGCCCTTTACTAGTTCAGGAGGACATGCACCATGGAAGTCTGAGGATTTGGCTCTGGGGACAATCTCAGTCATTTAGGAACTCCACTCGCATCTGTTACCAAACCCCATCAGGCTTCAGTTGGCTCAGTCATAAAATGAAACTAACACCACCAACCTCACAGGATTTTTAGGGAGATTGAACAAAATAAAACAAACAAAAAAGGGATATAAAACATCCCACATAGCAGTGAAAGAACTAGAATAAAATCAAGAAAAAGAAAATTACATTTATTTGTGCCTATTTAGAGCTGCATTCTGGAACAACACATAACCTAGCAATCTTGAAAATATGCTCTCAGGTTTTACAAAATCGTGCCTGTATTAATAGCTTTAAACAACAGAAAGTGGGAACTGGAAATTTCATCGCTTTGTAGGAAATATGATTGTTGCTACAACAAGTAAACTGTTTTATAAGAGGGGTTGGGTGTAGTCTCAATCTCTAGGTATTTTGGGGTAAGGGGCCGTTGTAAAGGTCAGCAGAAGTTGACAGTGTTTCAGGATACTATGACTTAAATGGTGGTAGTGGTGGGGTATCTACAGTCCAGTCGAAAGTTCAGCTGCCAGCGTGCCTGAGATCTAAGTAACAGTGGTCTCCTTAGTCCATTTTAAGAGCACCAAACCAACGTTACTCCAATTTGATGTTTTATCCTTGACAGATAATACTTGTTCAAAGATGATTATGTAGTAGTAAGAACACAATATGGTATGATATTTTTTAAAAAGAAATTTATTGAAATACTAATTAAGTTAAAAGATACTTAACAAAATCTGAATGGATGATAAATATTAATATTATATAGCAGACATTCTAGCTCTGAATATGAAAAACAGTTTTTTCTCTTGCAAGATAAAGATCTTTCCTTTTGGTAGGTTTTTTTTTTTCCCATTTGGTGGTGGTAAGAGGGCTATCTTTCTTTGTTTTGAAGTTTTTTGTTGTTTTGATTTCCATAAATATATATATATATGTATGCATACGTAAGGTAAAGAGCAGCCCTTTTGTACTCAGTTTTAGCATCCCTTCCCTAAAAGCCTAAAGCAGCCCCTGCCCCAGGTAGTTCCTTTCCTGAATCTTCCACCCGGGTGAACAAAGCATGGCCGCTCAAGTTACTGCATCAAAGAAGACCAGCACCGCTTATCTATCGTGCCAGTTTTAAAGTGAACAATCCATAGCTTACCATGCGTTTTGTAGCAGGCCCTATAAATTCCCTGTCCCACGTCCCCTCTGCCCTTTTTTCCTCCTTCCTCCTCCTAGGCACCCATCCCCCCTGAATAAAGATCTCCTGGCTGCATGAGGTGTGTCTCGCTGGCCGATACCCTAACATTGGTGCCGTGACTCAGATGAGGGCTACTCTCTATTGAGACCCCTCATCCTGAACTGCCGACCACACCCTCACAGCCTTTGCCCATTCTTTCAATCTGCACCTCTCCGTGCCCACCACAAACTTCATTTGGTGAGTTTCCCTTTCAAGGAGATTGCAACTTTGCAGGCAGAATCTCAGAGGTAAGCAGCTGTGACCATCTGGTGGCCCTCTGACTGTCTCAAAGGGAAGACCACACCCCACCATGACCTTCATGGTTACAGTGGACTTCCAAAATCTCCACCCCATTTTCTTAGATTCTCCATCCCTCAGACTCCCCTTACCCTCCTCTCTCTCCCTCCTTTTCTTTTAGCTCAAATTCTGCCAGCTGGGAGTAACCTGATCCCTCCCTGTTTACCTCCATCCACCCCGGATCAAATATTCTGACTCCTCCAGGAGGGGTCTCCAAAAATCCTAGCACTAGGTTGATCCAGGCCCTGCCTCTCTGGGAGAGGTTAGACCCAGGAGGACTCGGGTGACGACCCGTCTCCCCTGTTTTGGTCTTATCCTTGTCTGTTCATAACTTTATAGGGACACCTTAAAAGTTGTGCTAAACAGATCCAGGTAACAGGATGCGATCAAACTCTTCCCTCCCGGCAGACTCCCCATTGCATTGCCTTCTTAAAAATCTTTCCGCTCTTGCTCTTCTTCACGATATTAAACCAAAGAAACTTATAAAACTTTACACTCAGGATTGGCCTGCCTACCAATTGGATAACTCTCACTCTTGGCCACCTACGGGTTCCTTAGATCCCAATCTCCTTAGAGACCTACATAACTATTGCGAGCGGTGGAAAAGATGGGCAGAGATCCCTTTTATTCAAGACTTCTCCCTTCTCCAAGCCCACCCCTCCCTTTGCACCCTCTGTAAGCCCCACCATGTCCTTCTAGCTTGCAAACCAGATTCATCCAAGTTTCTGTCAACTCCAGAATTTGACCCAGAAGACGAACCTTCCCCATACCATCATGGCCACCCATCCCCTCAATCTCCTGACACTCCACTTTACACCCCACAGCCTACCCCTTCCACACCCACATGGCAGCCACCTGCCTCCACTCTTAGCCCCCCCCCACTGCTTTCTTCCCTGGATACAACAGACTTCAATCGCAGTTTCTCACCTCCCCTCCACCTTCTCCTTCCCCTTACAAGCTGTCTTCTGAAACATCTTGATAAACTTTAGCCCCTTTTTCTTAAATAAAATACACAATACAATTAGGCCCAACTATTCCCTTGTGACACCCCCTGGGCTGTCTCTCTGCCAATTTTAAAGCCCACTATTCCCACACCGGATTTAAACTCACAGCAGTCCAGGCCTCCGTTTTTCAGACCTGCTATGCGGCAGCTCCTCCCCCCAGGCTTACCGCTTTACCTTAGCTCAAGGGAAAAAAAGGGGGAAAGGAGGTTACTTTACATCTACCCAAGCTCCCCCACCCATTTCTTCTTCCTCCATTTTCTCATGTTGCTTTACTGAAATATTTCACAGCCGTCATGCTTTTCTTTCTAGGACTCTTCACTCTTTTGAATTCATAACTTTCATTCTGCATACTAAAGTTAAAACTTCTGATCAGATATATTTTATCCAACTATAAAAGTTTTTTACACTCTACTGAGACAAGATATACCTACCTTTAATTCAAAAGGCCTTCTGCATGCTCTATTTTTGTGTTTATGTAAACCGAGCGCTCATAAACTAAAATTAAAAATGGATCCAAATACCTTTAATTCATGTGATTTAAAACGTTCAATTTAAATTGTGTAAACAAATAAAGACGTCTTTAAAATTACTCAACTCACAAGTCTTTCTAGGTAGTCAAAGGACTAATAAAATTGTTAATGTCTATAAAATGTCTAATATATCTCATTGCCAGAAATTTCTTCAAGGGAAAAATGTTACTACTAAATATGCTTGTCTAATGTCTTGGTTTTTATAATGAAAATAAGCAAATCAGATCCGATATTGAGTACTCAAATGTGTTTGTTAGATAAAATGTTAACTGTTAAATCCGATACCAAATACTTTTAATTCCTTTAAATTCCACAGGATAACATTTTTGATGTTTTCATAAATGATAAATTTTAAGAAAATTTAAAATTACTTTGTCATCATTAGAAATAAAATTACTTAATTTAAAGCCCAACAGGTATAATTCTATATACTTAAACATGTGTTTTTATAAATGGTAAATGAATGTAATTCTCTAACCCAGCCTAATTCTATCTTAAGATTGAAAGCCAATTCGACAAGAGGTCATAAAGTTTTATTTTTGTTTTATTTACTTGTACTATGTTTGGTTTTGATTAGGTAATTATGCTTCTTGGAATCTAAGCAGTGCCCTCATGCTGAAACCTGTTTGCCCCTTATCTAGGATGCTAAGCTATGTAAATCATTGGTTTGCCATCTGCCTCTGTATTGCCCTTCCAGTTGTGAATTCCTAAGATACTTACCTTCAAAATTCTCTGTTACAGAAACTTCCCTGCTCCTGGACTGGAGCTGCTGCCCTCAGAGGACAGCCACCACATGACTAATACGAGCTTACTTAATTTAAATCTAAAGGTTAAAGTCAATTGCCCTTTCTTTCAACACAAAGGTTTATAAATTTTTAAAGGTTTTCACTGTTTCATTTAAAGTACTATAAATAACATAAACTATTTCTTATCATTAAACTGGAGTAATTTGCCTAACTTCAGAAATTTACAAGGATTGTTTTGGGATGTGAACAGAAGGATTCTAGATATGGTACTTAGTGGAAGGAAAAAGGAAGTGTTTCTGGGTAAGAAAGTCTTTGTATGGTAAAACAAACAAGAGGGTTTAAAGTAATTGTTAAAGAAAGTTTAGAGTAAGTGATTGATGAAAGTCTAAGTGAAGGGTAAATTTCAAAGGTTTATGTTTATGACTAATTTAACTATAATTAACACAAGCTCATTCAATTAAAGCTTTAATGTACTGACATAAAGCAAAATCCAAAACAGTGTTCTGCTCTTAATAAGATAACTTTCTTACATTTGTCAGGTTTTATCTCTTGGGGAAACTAACTTTCAAAAAATTAAGGTTTATATAACTATGCTTAAACAACATCAATGCAATTATGGTGCTACCAGCCCTATTTTCATATTAAATGTGTTCATATCTTCCAGGTATACAAATCTTTAAAATACAAGGTTTAAAAGAGTGTTATATCAAGGTGATGTTCTCCAAACTAAAGTTGTATGGTAATTTTAGACTTATAAGTGTAACAAATTTTATTGAGGGTTTATTTCTATAACTGAACCTCTTATACATAAGATAGAGTTTTCTGTTATCTTTTATACTTCAGTAAAATTTAAATGTTTATTTAAGTAAATGAGAGCCTAATCTATTTAAAGTCTAATATTGTAAGACATGATCTTTACTACTTTTCCACACCAAAAAATGTTAGAAGCCCTTTCAGCCTTTCTTAATTCATGTTTTAAATGTAGTATCATTTTATGTTAACTAGCATTCATGTGAAGTCAGAAAACAACATATGTAAACTTTATAAAATGATATTTAAGAAACAAAGATCAACTTCAGAACTAAGACACTTTAAGATTTTCCAAGTAGCCCTGCCTTACCTGAGGTAAAGTTCTGTCTCCCAGCTTATTACAATGGCTTTAAAGTAGGCCACATTCTAGTTCATTTAAAGTTATATTCAAAAAATTAACTTTATTGTAAATATTACTAGGATTTCAACTAGAAAATATAATATATAAATCACCCAAATTTTAAGATAGCTATTACACAAACTAAACTTATTAATTTTATTTCATATTTTCCTTAAACTCTATGGCTATTGCCTGTTAACATTTTACAGAGGTACTAATTTGAGAACAAGCAACTCAGATTATTTTAAGATAAATCAGCCACCACCTATAAGATAGACCTTAAAGTTAAAGCCCAGTACCCTTACTTTGTAACTGGTGAAACTGACTTGCTGAGTGTTTAAGATCAAGACTTAAAAACTAAAATTAAATTAAAGGGCCTAGAAAACCAGTATTTGGCTCTTGCCCTCTGAGTCAGCCTGAATCCAAGAAATGAGAGAACTTCTCTAGAAGGCTCTCTGCACCTCTAGGCTGCAGGACCTCCCAATCAGGGAGATTGCTGAGGCCATTGTAGAATCAAAAAGCCAATCACGTGCCATACTATGAAGAGGAAGGTCACCAAAAAAGGGAACTGTCCCTCATGCTTCCCGGGGAAGCCACATGGTCAGCGCCAGACTTCAATCTATCCTAGCACAAATGGCACTAACAGAGCTGAAAGCTGTTTCCAAGTTCCCCAAGAGTAAACTCAGGTGGCTCTTAACATTGGTAAGAACAAGAGTCAATTGGACCTGCTTCATCCTAAACACTTAGCAAAACCATAACATACCCATTCCTGGGCATTAATATATATATATATAAAATTTAATGTAACATGCATACATTAGCCCTCCAAAATACATATGACTAGAGGCTGCAAAGAAAATATTCTTAGGCAGGAATGTAATAACTATCAAGAGAAACTGCCAAAGTCAAAGGGTTTTAGTCAGTTCATAGTCTACTGATCTTCCTAACCTACACAGGTAGGCTTAATGTTGGCTAATATAATTTTCTAGCCCTACGTAATAAAATAAAGGGATCTCTACTAAACAGAAGTCATACCAATAAAAAGGGATATTTTACAAAGTCAGATGATATTAAACTAACTTAACTACATAGTAAAGATAGACATCTATAACATTCAAAAATTAAATACTGTGTTTACATGTCCCATCCTCTCCAGCCTTATTATGAGGACAAATTCTCAGCCCTTATACTTCCTAATGAGAGATTATTTATTGATCAGAATCTAGGGAACTTACATACAAGTGTTTCCTCATTCACATAACCATCCAGGAGTAAGAAAAATAACTCCAACACCAGCTAGATGCAATCGCCCATCCTAAGATGCAATTGCCCCTCCTAAAACATACCTCTTCATGGATGGTCCTAATATGTCAGGGCCTTCAGTTCAGCTTCTGAATTTATCCAAAGTTAATAACATTTCAGACTGCTCCCTCTGTACAGGTTTGGATCATAACTGATTCTCATTGGTGTTCCTCTCAATACCTCAAACTGACCCCAAGAGCCCCTCCCTCCAGCCTTTGAGGAAGTCTCTCTTTTCATACACTTCCTCTGGTCCAGCACCCCATGACAAGATCATTAAAGTCTCTTCCCCAACCTTTGTTCTGCCAAGGTTCCTTTTCTAGTACAATGATGTCCTAACAAAAATCTAAGCCACAATATGCTCCTCATCTTTTGTGTTTCCTCCACGTTGATTCCTCAATTAACTCTATGCAGCCAGGCTAAATTAATATGGTTACCATCTCCCTTTCAGGGCAAGACAACTGTCTTCCAACCACTAGTAGTTGGACTCACTCTGGCCTCCTCACTATCTGCCTTCAGGCTGAAGGCAGAAGGACTTGGTTATGTGGTACCCGCTATTCAAAGGCTTAAACAACAACTTCAAAAAGCCAGAGGCATTGGCCACCTCTTTCACCTCCCTACAATGGCAGATAACATTTATTGCCCAAGTTTCATTGCAGGACAGCAGACAAGGAGGAACATGCCTATTCCTGAAAGAAAAATTCTGCTGCTATATAAACAAAACTGAAATAATCAAGAAAAAATCAACACCCTTCATCATTTGAATGAAAATAAGTCAGATTTGATAAAAAACATCAAACTCCTTTAGGATCTGACTGATCAGATGTTAGAAACCCCAAAGAGATAAGCTCATGGGTTTTCTTTTCAAAATTCCCTTGTATAGTATACTTTTCCTGATGTGCCTTCCCCTGCCATGTCTGTCCAAATTTACTCAAATCTCAAATCCAGCAGGTTTCTAATCAGACATTTAATCAGCTTCTCCTCAGGGATCTTCTGATTCTTAAGGAGGACAATGACTCACCTACAACTGTTTCCTGAGACTCTATTCCAGCATTCCTGGCTCCTGCCTCCACACCTACACTCTGGCCCCACCAGCTGGCAATGCTATGGCTGCAAGGCACCTTCTGGGACTTCTCCCCTCGGGAGATCCTAACCTCCAGAACCTGGGTCCTTTACCTCCTTCCCCCTCCCCCTTTCCTCCACAGATGTTGCCTCAATTCTGCTCAAAATAGCCAGAAGAGCCAACGTTGTCCATGTTCCCATCTTTATAAAACCAAAAATGGGGGAATGTAAGGTAAAGAACAGCCCTTTTGTACTCTGTTTTAGCATCCCTTCCCTAAAAGCCTAAAGCAGCCCCTGCCCCAGGTAGTTCCTCTCCTGAATCTTCCACCGGGGAGAACAAAGCCTGGCCGGTCAGGTTACTACATCAAAGAAGACCACCACCGCTTATCTATCGTGCCAGTTTTAAAGTGACTAATCCATAGCTTGCCACGCATTTTGTAGCAGGCCCTATAAATTCCCTGTCCCATGTCCCCTCTGCCCTTTTTTCCTCCTTCCTCCTCCTAGGCACCCATCCCCCCTGAATAAAGATCTCCTGGCTGCATGAGGTGTGTCAGTGTATGGCTGGCTGATACCCTAACAGTATATATATAAATATTATATATAAATATATTTAAATATATATTTAAATAAATATATAGTTTATATATATATTCACATATATAAATAAAATGTGAGATTTCACTTACTTTGCCTTTCATTTTAGACTCCATTGAAGAATCCTTAAAATACATTTTAGTCACACTACCAGAAAATAAGTTTATAGTTGCAGACACAAATATCTACATGTAATGGCTCCATCAACAAGATGGAAGCCACACATTTACTGGAAATTTGCTTTCTGTACTCTTTTCTGTTCAATCCTGGACCAAGAGAAATCCTCAGCCACAATCCCTGACTCCGAGTTGAAAGTCATTCTCTCCTTGCTGTTTTCCAAGTTGCAGAAGGCTATTTTCACATTTAGAAGAGAGATTATCGAAATAAAAATATTTTATAAATCCTCTGGACCTTTGCTTTTTTTTTTCCCCCTCATTGGGATTTAACTTTCTCTCTTACTTATTCTTAGAAAAAGCCATGTTTGTTTTCTTGATAATACTTTATTCAACACACATGCCTCCCTCTTGCGAGGGCTTCCCTTTAATGCACAGCTAGCAATAATCAATCTCTTATCTTAAGCAGCAAGTACAATGGTATGCCTTTGGTCTAAATAAGCAAGCATAATATTTAAGAGCTGTTTTCCCATATTCTGGGTTTTTCCCTGAAAAGCCTTCTTTACTCATGATAGAACAAGCCATGGTAAGGACAGCACTGACAACCCATCCCTCAGGGCACTTCACAGTGTGAAGCAAAGTTGAATAGACCTTCTTCTGTCATCTTCTAAAGTTCAGCCCCATAACTGTCCTGGTTAATTTTTGGACAGAGAAGACATGCTTCACAAAAAGAAGCAATGTGTTTTAGAAACTGCACTCTAAATCCACATTTAGGAAAGAAAACAAAACACAGTACATGCTGCATCTTACATTTAATTGCTGTAGCAGGCACAGGCAGGCTCACACACACACACACACACACACACACACACATACACACACTAAATTTACTTGACTCTGCACGGGCACAATCTTGATAATAAACTCAACTTGCATGACTAATGAAAACACTTGACTTCTTAGTTCCAAGTGGGTTTCCCACTCATTTGCATGACTGAAATGTCTCCCTAATGTGGTCCTTTCCAGGACAAAGGGAGGCTATATTCCAAAGACAAATACTCCTTATGACCCTTAGGCAACCTCTAAACAATGGAGCTTAAACAAATTTAAAATGAGTTCCGTTGACCATTTGATCCATTTTATTTTATCTCAAGACCAGTAGCCCCCAAAATCTGAAGAGATTCATTCAGCAGTGCTTATTAAGTATTTATTAAGAATCAGAATGTACTGTTTTCTATTCCACAGAGAAAAAAATGATATAAACATAGCCAAAGTTCTGGTCTTCAGGGTCTCATAAACTACAAGAACAAATGAAAGAGGGACACAGATAGTAAAATTGCCACAGCAGAGATTAAAAGACCATAAATGTTCAGAGAAGAAAGAAATCACCTTGTTTGGAAAATCAGAAGATCTAAGAAAATACCGTTTGAAAACTCAGAAGATCTTCAATAGTAGCTGACGTGTTGATTTACAGACATCTCATTATGAAAGGGAAAGACTATTCGAGATAGAAAAGCTCACATGATCAAAATAGTGAAGACTAGAAAACATAAAACGTACAGCATACACTAAATTAGCTTGTCAGTTACTGGTAATTTTTTTTTAAAGAGAAAACAACATTTAATATTCTATATGAAGAATAAAATGCCACTGAATTGCCTTGCGCAGAAATAATCTAATTTTATCCTTACCAGCAATTTCTAAAGAAAGTCAGGTACTAATTTCCTACTGGTCTGGGAAAAGCACAAAGAGCAGAGAGGATGGGGACTTACCTAGAGTCACAAGCCACAGACTTATCCTAAGAATCCACTGATTTATTCCATACAGGTAGTTAGTAGACTGCATAATACTTATTCAGTGTTCCCAGATAGTAGTAACTATCACCTGAATGGTTCCTCGTAACTCTCCTTCTTGGTTTCAACCATGACCAAGTATTCTTCTAGCTGTGCTTGGTCAACAGGAAGCAAGGCAGAAGGTCAGATAGTAACCGAACCACAAATCCAGGCCAAACCAGAAAAACACAAGATGGCGATGGGACGGGGTAGTGTGTGCAAAAGGTGCCAAGTGCAAAAGTGCTTGCCGTGCTTCTCTTTTTCCTTCCTTGACCCATGACATCTGCTCCTTTCCCCATAAAAGGAACCCTTCTTGCCTTCCCTCAGAGAGAAGGTACCTAGAGGATGAGTTCTCCCTTCTCTATTTTTTGACCAAAAAATAAAGCCGTTTCTGCTCTGTTCTGCCAAGTCCAAGTTGAGTTCATTCTCCTGGCTTAAGCAGCACTGGTCAGGGCATCCCTCCAGGCAGGATGGTAACCACAACTATTGGTATCCTTTGTAGTAGAGCCACATGGCTCTAACACTGCCTGAGAGGAAAGAGGCTGCACTGTTTGCTCCAGAAATCTTAAATGCTTCTAATTTTATATCTCTGAGAAGGTCTAGGATGAGGAATGTTTTTAAAAGGGGAAGTGCACTAAGACAAAAGCCAGGGATGTCCTGAGTGTCCCCTCCTTCTCCATCCAGAAGCCTCCAAAGGCAGATCAAAAGGAAACTCCCTACCTTTCTAATTTGGGAGTTTCCAAAGTCAGTCTGTTTCAGTAGCCAACTCTAGAAACAGAATTTAAAATCATTCATAAGCCCGAGCTCTTCCCAAAAGTGTATGCTGCTTCTAATTAAATATATATATTTGAGTCCAGTGTTGAATTCCATGACCTGATTGATGTGCTTCATCAATTTAAAGCTTCTATTCAATGAAGTTGGCCCTAGGGATTCATTATATGCTGAAAAAGCATTTCAAATTAGTATTGGGACTGGATTTTTCTGTAATAAAGCCTCTGACGCTACCTAGATAAAGACACAGGCAGGTAAGAGGGCTAAAATAAAATGAAAAGTCAGAACAAGAGTGCTTTTCTGGAAGGCCCAGGGATGGAAAGAAGGTGAGTTTGGGGCTTTGATTTCAACAACCAGGCACAAAGTGTGTTCATGTGACTTGCTATAGCTCTGTGTCAGTTTTGACAGTGGTGAGCAGAGGGAAGGCTGAGTGATTTCTCTTTTACATTCTCAAATTTTAAGTGTCACAGTTTGCTGGCATTTGCATCTATATCCAGAACCTGTGACTAGAAATATTTTATTCTTTTCTAATAGTTGTATAATAAAGTTTGTAAATAATATTTGCTCATTTGTGTATGAATGTGTAGTGAATGAAATCTTTGAATAACTGTAAAACAATCAAAGTACCACAAATTATTGTGTAGAATGGAAATGAGGACACCTCTCCCCCCACACACACACACATATGCACACATAGCACTATATATACACATCACTGGCAAAAACGTAGAGTAGGATCCTAGTGCTAGGTGAGTTCTTCCAGGCTTGAATTTTTAATGATCCATGGAAGTCGGCAATTGCTCCCCAGTTTTCCCTGAACAAGGATTAAATTAGTAGGTATTGTAAATAACACCTCGCAGAGCAAAACCATGCTGAACAAATAGCTACATTTGGAAATAAAGACAAGAGATTATGAAATGAAATGCAGCATGGAACAGTGCTCAGAAACATAGCCCAGAAGGCCATAAAACAGCAAATCAGTGGTGTTCATAATGCATTAAGGGAAATGAACAGAAATCATGAGACCATTTGTGTATATTGGCCTAAAGAATAGAAACGGTTGAGTTCCTCCAGGCCTGCTCCTATAGAATTGAGAATCATGCAGCAGAAAAAGCACAGGACCAGGATTAGAGAGACTTAGGCACCAGTTTAATGCCTTCTAGCATCAGTTTTCTCATATACAGAAAAGGAAAACAACACTCACCTTGAGAGTTTCTGTGAGAATATGAACTAGGTAAGAACTCTGGTAATTTGTAAATTGTATTCTGAATTGCAGTCTTTAAATTTTTATGCACTTTTATAGCAAAAGGTTCATGATACTAGCTACTATTATACAGCATAATTCTCATTTTTCAGATAAAGAAATTAAAACTCAATGAAGTTAGAGTCATAAAGCAAATAATAACAATTACAGTTTAATGGTTATTTAATGGATGTCAGGCAATGTGTTCCATTGTCCTTTTATCTCTGTGATGATTCTATGAGGTGGATTATCTTATCTCTATTCTACAAGTGAAAAAAACTGAGGCCTGAAAGAGCGAAGCCACTTTTCCAGAATCAAATAACTCACAAAGATGGAGTTGAGATTTAAATCCAAGTCCATCTTGTTTAAGGCTTATATTATTTATTAGTATATTTCAAATTAGTCACAGAATAATTGTCTTATTGAAGCCAGAATTAGACAGGCAGTCAGTGTAGACAGGTAAATTGAGTCAGGTCAGAGCAAGCAGGCCAATTTGGGTCTGGGAAGTTGGAGAAGTATTGATATGCTAATGCCTTCAGAGCCCCTCCCCCACCTTTATCAAGATAACCTGCCCCTGCTCCAACCAATTGCTAAGGTGACCTCTCCCAGGTATTTTTTCCTCCCTACAGAGAGTTGTTAATTACATCCCCTTTCCTGCCCAAATCACTCCACTTGAGTCCTTCTCCCTATCCATGTGCTTTTCACCTTTTTGGCCATCCCACAGAGCATATCCTAGGCCTAGTCACATAGGCAGGAAGGAGAGATAAGGGGAAGAGAACAGGAGAACAAAGGAAGCCTAGGACATATAAAAAGGCAGAACACGTGTACTTCTTGGGATACCAGCTATGGCCCCCTTCTCCCTCCCAGGAGAATCTGTTACCTCCTTTTAAATAAACCCTGCTTAAATGCTCGCCTTGGTGTGCTTCTCTGATGTTATAGTTCAGCATGTGAGGAAGCAGAACTCCTCTCTGGTAACAGGTGGTATCATTACTACATTCAGGAGAATATTCAGACTAAAAAGATGTTGGACAGAGGCAATGGATACACGTCACAGAGGGTTCAAGGTATCCATCTATAATATTGGACAAAGAGTCTCATGGGTAATCATGGGTAATCATGGGTCCCAGGCCCAGAGCTAGGGACCACCTAGCAGCCTCAGAGAAAGCAGGCTGAAGCCAACAGCTAGACAACATTTTAAAGCTAAACTCTTTAGAACACAAGAGGTCAAAATCAGGAAAAAAATGGTCCATCATCAAAGACAAAGAACAGATGCAAGTCATATATTTAGAATAAAATAGCCTGTCAGAAATAACCATAATGAAATTGTTGTAGGGACAGAGGAGGCAAGGCACTGAATAGGAAACAGGAAGCAGGTTTATTTGACTGCAGTCAGTTCAGAGGGTACAGTTTTCACTGTAATCAATTAATTCCCTGAACCCCGAGTTCAGGCAGTTTTAGAACTTTATACCCCACATGTAAGGAGAGGGACTCAGAAGTTCACAATCTGCAGACGTTCATACAAAAGCAGCTTTTTCTTTAACTGTTCTGGGCACTTCAATGACAGCACCTGAGAAGGAGAGCGCTTCTTCTCCCCTTTCTTTCCTCCCTCTGCCAGCTGTTACCATGGAGCCCAGTTAGTAGCATCTCTTATCTCTGAAATGTAAACATCTCTGTGAAGCTTAGACCAAAGGCCAGAGGCCTTGTTAAAGGATCTGTCTTCTTGTTATACTTTACATTTGCAAACACACTTCCCATTTAAAAAAAAAAAAAAAAAAAAGCTTATAAATCATTATATTGTTACTACACTAGATAGTCCAAAAATGTTTTTGAAAAACTAGTAAGGAGGCATTCAGCACCTGTTGTGCTGATCTCTTTCAAGTCAGTGGCCAAGCAAGACAAAGCAACAGGAAATAAGAATTTTAACTGCATTGAACTCTTTTGTAGACAATCTTTTGCTGATAGTCCTAAGATCAATTATGGTGAAGATTTCTGGAGAAGCTTAATTAAGACATTCTGTAGAGGAGAGGGTGCTACTACAAAATAACTAGAATAAAAACACAAGTGGAATCTAGTAGAATATCTAAACAACATGGACAAAGAAATGGAGAACTTTAGCAGAAAGATGGAAATGATAAAAAAGGGCAAATGAAAATATTAGAAACAAAAATATAATAAATGAGGAATTCAGTATGTGGGCTTAAGAACTGATTGTATAGAGCAAAGGAAAGTTTTATAACTTTAAAAATACAACTAGGGCCTGGAATGTAGCTCAATAGTAGAGTTCTTCTGTACTATGCGCAAAGCCCTAGGTTGGATCCCCAGAAGAATAAATTTAAAAAAGAAAAAAGATAAGGGAAAATGCAACTATAGAAACTATTAAAAATGAAACATCTAGATAATAAAGAATGAAATAAAATAAGCAAGCATCAACAATCTGAGCTATATCATGAAATGTCTAACCTAAATGTACAGATGATCTTGGACTTACAGTAAGGTTGCGTTCCAGTAAAGCCAGTGTTTAGTTGAAAACAGCATCAGTCAGAAGAACATAGAACGCTCCTAACCTACTGGACACTCTAGCTTGGCAACACACACACTGTAGTGGCTTTGCCTCATGATCCTGTAGCCAACTAAGAGCTGTGCATGTAACAGCCCCACCTCACAACAGAATATTGAAACCATTGCTAAATTGCTAGCCCAGGAAATCATATGCATTCAAAACTACAAGTATGGTTTCTACTGAATATGTATATGTATCCCACCACGAAAAAATCAGAAAATCATAGGTACAGCCATCGTAAATCAAGGACTATCTATAATGAGTGTTTCAAAGGGAGAGGAGGGAGCAAATGAGGCAGAAGAAGTATTTGAAAGATAATAGTCAAGAACTTTCTGATCTATGCAAAATGGGGGATGAGGCAACTCCAATCTTTGCCTCCCCCAAAAAACATTAAGAAACAAGCAAAAGTTGTTAGAACCAACTTCATCAGGACTTGGAAAAATAAAATAGTGTAGTAACTAAACAAATGTTAAAAAGAAAAAGCCACTTTAGAGTGGTAGGAAAGTTTGTGCCACCCCCACTGCCTTGCAGCAATCTGGCTATTAGAGTAGCTGTGGCCTTTATTCCCAGAATGGGACCCTTTGCTGTGGTTCCAGAGTGAGAAGAGCAAAACCTTATTTGCAAATATTGTGTCTGTGAATTCCACCCTGTCTAGAACTACCTGAAAGACTCGCACAAGATGTTCCTCTCCCTCTCACCTGACTGAGAGTTCATGCTGGAGAAGCAGCTGGCGGAGCTGGAAGACACTGCAAACCAACCATTCCAAAGCCATTGTGTCAGCTGGAGAATGTAGAAGGCGAGCAAGTGTGCCCCAATGACATGCTCAGGAAAGTCTTGAGAGTACACCAAGATGTCCTCTTGCATTGTCACCTAGGCTCAGTCCAACCTGGCTGAGCACCGAGGGAGGCTCCAGACATGGAACAAATGGGCAAAGAATAACAAAGGTGTTTTGGTATTTTGTTTGTTTTTCTCTCTCTTTCTTGCTTTGTTTGTTTGGTTTTTGGTTGGTTGTTTTGTTTTCCTTTTAAAAAGAATCAGTGAAATCAAAAGTTGATTTTTTAAAAGAATAAAGAAAAGTGATATGGCTGAGGGTGAAGCTCAAGAAAGAAAGAAAGAAAGAAGAGAGGAGGGGAAATATACCTTTAGTTACAGTTTGAGAGAAAGAGAGAAGAGACTAAAATCATCTAAATTAGAAATAAAAGTGGAGACATTATTTCTGACCTTAATGAAAGAAAATGAATTATGAGAGACTACTATGAAAAATTGAATGTCAACAAATTAGATAAACTAGAGGAAATTAAAAAAAAATCCTAGAAAAACACAAATTGCTAAAGTGACCCAAGATGTAAAAGAAACTCCCAACAGACCTAAAACAAGCAAAGAAATTGAACCACTAATATAAAACTACCCAACTAAGGAAAGTCCAGGACCATATGACTTCAGGATTGCTTTTGCTATTGTGTGCTAGAGCTTAAGAAGCAAAGTCAGCTTAGACTGTAGGGGATAGAGATGAGAACACACGGAGTGGATTGTATCAGACGTATGGGATTCTACATGCAGGACACAGGCTGATGGACCTGGTGGGTTATGGAATGTGTTTTCCTTCAAGAAAACGGAAGAATAATGTCAAAAGTGACTCAGAGGACAGAAAGGCTCCTCAGGTCCCCCCTGGCCCAGATACTGAGATTGAATGAACTTCTGCAGGCCCAAAGGCAAAGCAAGCTCCAGAGGACTGACTATACTCCAGTTTTAAAACCTAATGCCTGTTCTGCCAGATTTCAAAATTTCTTTGAATCAGTGAATCTTTTGTTACTTCCTATATCTCCCTTTTTGAATGGAAATGTCTATCCCATAACTGCCCCACTACTCTATTGTGAATTATTTCTCTGGTTTCATAGATCCCTGCATGGAGAGGAATTTTAACACAGATTGGGCCAAACCAGCTTCTCACCTTAATTTATTCAGATAATACAGAATATAAGACTTTCATATGGACATATAGGAATATACTATAGTGAATGTCACCATCATACATATCCAAAAGACACTAACCAAAAAGAAAATATATAATATAAAAGTAAAGAGTAGAAAGATCAGTAGAGGGAAGGGAACAGCTGAAGAGGGAGGAAGGGAGGGAAAGGGGAAATACTGGTGACTGAATTTGAACAAATTATTTTCCATACTTTTTAAAAATTATGTCAAAATGAATCCTAATGTTATGTATAGCTAAAAAGAAATGATAAAAAATGTTTTTATTTTAAAAAGTTTCTGTGAAGACCCAGAAGGCCATGTGAACAGAGTCACACAGAAGAAAACATGGCCATGTGAAAACAGAAGCAAAAATTGGAACAATACAGCTGCCACCAAGAAATAACAGATTGCCAACTACAAACAGAAGCAAAGAAGCAAGAAAGGATTCTTCTCTAGAAACCCCAGAGAGAGCTTGACCATGGCAACGATGTGATCTCAGACTTCTGGCCTCCAGAATTGTGAAAGAACACATTTCTGTTCCTTGAGCCCCTTGTTTGTGGTAATTCGTTGTGAAAAGCCTAAGAAACCAATTCAGCTGCCTAGAAGGAAAAAAAAAAAAGCTTATTTTAATTACAAATACACAAATAGGTATAAAAGGAAAATTTTGGCTTATTTTGTCCTCAGTCACTAGCAAAAAGAAACTAGATTGAGAGTAGGGTGCCATGGCGCACACTTGTAATCCCAGTACATTTGGGAGGCTGAGGCAGGAGTTCCAAGCCAGTCTCAGCAATATAGCAAAGCACTGAGCAACTTAGGGAGAAATTGACTCAAAAAAAAAAGGAAGAAAGAGAGAGAGAGAAAGGAAAAATATCTGGGAATGTGACTCCATAGTTAAGCACTCTGGGGCACAATCCTCGCTGTCAAAAAAAGGAAAAACCTAGATTGGCAATATTAACATCAGGAAAAGTAGACTTCAGAACAATGAAATAGAGGTCATTTTATAAAGAAAGAGTAAATATGTCAGAAAAGCCTAATGGCTTACAATGTTTATGTACCTAATAAAATATTCAAGAAAGGGTGCTGAATAGCAGTGTGTCTATATGCAAAGGAAAAACAAAAGCAAAAAGACAAGAACACAAATAAAATTCTGATCCATTCCTTGTACCATATACAAAAATAAACTCGAAGCAAATCAGGCATCTAAATATAAAAAGAAAACCTGAAAAAAACACTAGAAGAAAACACTAGTTAGGCAAAAAATATCTTGGACATGATACCCAAAGCCCAATCCATAAAAAAAGAGAGAGAGATAAAAAACTGGAATTCATCAAAATTAAAAACCTCCAGTCTTTGAAAGACTGTTAGGATAATGAAAAGACAACTCAGAGATAATAAGAATGGGAAACATTCTTGGGCATTTTCTCAAGAGAAATGAAAACATACATCCCCAAAACTCTTACAAGTTCAATAGTGGCTTTATTCCTGTAGTCCAAATCAGGAACAAAGTGTTGGTCAACAGGAGAATAAGCATATACATTGTAGGATTATATATTCATTCAGTGGAAAACTGCTCAGCAACAAAAAGTTATTAGCAACTGATACACATAAAATACAACTGTAAAAGAAACAGATTATGCTGAATGGATAGTATCAGACACATAAGAGCTCACAATTTATAATTCTATTTAAATTGATGTACAGGTAAGGCAAAACTAACCAATAGTGGAAGAAACTGTCATGGCAGAGATGAAGGAGACAAATGATATGCTTGGAGATGATGGAACATATTCTAGATAATTCTGGAATATTGTTTTAGATGATAGCATCATGGACATATTCTGTTATAAAAACTCATTAATATGAACATTTATAGCTATACATTTTATAATATGAAAATTATACATCAACCAAGAAAAAATGTTGTAGATAAATGTTGATAATTGGGATTATTTCTCGTCCCCAACTTGTAAAAGTTAAATTGGGAAATGCTTTAAGCTGCAGAATTATGTGAGCAAGAAATGAACCCTTGTTGCTGTAAGCCACGGAGATTTTGGTATTGTTACTGAGTTATACCCAAACAAATGACTAATAAACAGATCTAGCCTTATTTGTTCCAAGACAAAACACCTTCCTATTCTGCCATTAAAAAATCTTGACATTTTAAATGTTTAAAGTACAAAATATATCACGTGTCTGTATTGTTCATTTCTTTCTACTTGTTTTGGTATGTGTTGCTTTATTCTTTCTAGTGAGATCATGAAATTCTGCACAGCAAAGGTCAAGTGATATGAAGATTGATACAGAAGGTCAAAATATGCCTGTTCATGACTCAAACTTTAAAAAAAAGTAATAAATTACAATAGCAACTATGGCTACAAATGACATTTTTTTTTGGTACAGGAGATTGAATTCAAGGGCACTTGACCACTGAGCCACATCCCCAGTCCTATTTTGTGTTTTATGTAGAGACAGGGTCTCACTGAGTTGCTTAGCGCCTCGCCATTGCTGAGGCTGGCTTTGAACTCGCGATTCTTCTGTCTCAACCTCCCTAAATGCTGGGATTACAGGCTTGCGCCACCGTACCCGGCTAACAATTATTTTTGTAATGGGGAGGCAGAAACACTTTTTTTCTTCTCTGGAGTGCTGAAAAGAAAAGGAAAGTCTCTTAGGATCCCCACCCTCTCTCCAAATATTCTTGACTCCAGGAGAACATGGAGTGTTAGGGTTGGACAAAGGAAGGGGGCTGGAAACAGTATGTTTTGAGGGAACACCGGCCTTTTGCAAGATGCTTTGTGTATGCTCTGCCATCTAATCTTCATTTAACCACACAAACGATTTATTACTCCTGTTTTAGAGATGAAGAATCTGGGGTTCATGATTTCAATGACTGGTCTATTTTCCAAATGGGACACCATAAGATACAAACCACACTGAGAACAATGGACAAGAGTTAGAGATGAAGAATCTGGGGCTCATGATTTCAATGGCTGGTCTATTTTCCAAATGAGACACCATAAGATACAAACCGCACTGAGAACAATGGACAAGAGTGTCCTGCCATCCTGCTGTCTTCCCTTCTTCCAGAGCTATTGTCTAGGGCTCCTGTTCCTGAGTCAGAATAGCTTTCTGACCTCCAAACCACAGTCCAAGGAACCAGAAGAAAAAGTGTTATTTGATTTGTGGTAAAGACAACATATCAGGTTTGTTTAATTGCTTCTTTATTATTTAGCTCTCAGAAACACCATCTATTAATCACCTGAGAGTTAATCATACTAAATTTCAGCCATTAAAAACAGAAGCCATTAGTCAGAGAGCCAACAGCAAAGCCAGTGCCTATGAAAAGCAATCATCCTCTTGGATGCGGGCCAACATTTACCCAGCTGCCTGTTGCTAATGACACAGAACAGAACACATTGGAGGGGGATGGCAAAAGCAGCCAGAAGTTGTATTTGTTTTCCAAAGAAAACAAAGAGTAAAACCCAAGAACAGTAACTAGCTGGAGTGGAGGAAAAATGTTCTTTTGGAATTTCTAATCACCTCTGAGTTTGGCATGCCCCACTAAAGATTAAAAATGCATCAGATATAGTCTGCAAGCTATAAACAGATACATTACCATGAAGAAGAAACTATAAGGAATGAAGATGAAAACAACTAGAACAATTCATCTAAAGACAAACCAATTGTCCTTTTATTCAGAGGCAGTATGGGAACAATAATCATATTTATAAGGGGACTTAACATTTATCTTTAAAAATAAATTTAATATTATATAATGTAATATATCAAACTACTCTTTTTTTTTTCTTCAGTAATCTGATTTTGAAAGAGTTAAGAGTGATTTTTTAGAACAGTGTTTATAAGTATGTTTAGACAATTCTAGAAAGTAATCCCATACACACATTGTCATTCTGGGATGTTCTATTACCTAGTGGCAGTCTCAGTGATATTGTATGAGGAGATCCAGAACATTCTTAGACTATAGGAAATCTTTTCCACTGTATGTTCCCAAACCATAAAATTCTACCAATCAAGTAACAAGTTTTGGTTGAGTGTTATTTTCCTACCTGTTAATCGTGAAAATATTCTTTAAGTGGGAGCAATCACACCTATAGTCCACTGAAACAGAAGGAATTCTTGAGCCCAGGAGCTTGAAGTCAGCCTGGGTAATATAGCAAGACCTCCAACTCAAAAAAGTTATTTATTTTAATCAATAAAAAATACAAACAGAATTAAGCATATATTTATTTTGAGTAATTTTTTAAACTAATATCAAGATAAAGTCCAGAAAGAAAGAAAAATTTCCAAGCATTTTTGTCAAGTGTCTTTAGCTAAAACAAAGACTTGTTTGTATCAAGTAATGTGAAATAACCTGAAAGTGCATGTGTCTGAAATGTTAGCCATAGGAGAATAATTATGATGTAAACTAATTCTTTACTGCACCTGCAAAATAAAGCCAGTCTCCTTACAGACACATCCCCATCTTCTTGGAGGCAGTTCTGTTCAGAAATCAGGAGAAGGCAATCTCTCAAAGGTGGAATTCCATTTTGAACCGCGGGCATGTAATCAATATCTTTACAGAGCATTTAGTTAAACAAATTCACAAGAATATCTTTCTTTCATTTTTTCCACCAAGACCTAACATTTTCTTCTCTCAGATGGTGAATTCCTGCTCTCAGCTATATAAAGACAACATTACAAGTTTTACAAGTATTTCGAATATTGCAGCTCCGGTTCCTCTAATTTAAGTCCTGCTTCTGTCTGTCTCCTGGTCAACTAACAGACAAAATCCATCTCTGTTCAAATTCTGTTTTGCGTTTCAAATCCCCAAATCTTTGACCTTTACTCTGAGAAGGATTAGAAAAAGTACCCGAAATGAAAGAGAGCAATAAAAATGTACATTTCACTTTGATCTGTCCATTTTGAATATTTTGTGGTGCAAACAGAGAACAGTAGAAGAGGAAGTGGATATTCTTCAAAGCTGCATCTAAATAGTGTATGACAGCCAATTACTGAATCTAGCTGGGTCTTTCACACTTTCTATTTCAAAAGAGAATGAAAAGGAAGCAGTTCTCCTCTCCACAGATAACTTCTTTGATGAGAGTATTTGGACATCCAAACTGGAAGAACAGAACTATAACAGAATTATATGAAACACAATACCTGCCTTTACTAGGCCATTTTGTATAGGAGTTATTAAATATTCAGACAGTGTTAATATATATTAAACAATGTAATTTAAAATAAAATCTAACAGTCACCAATTGGA
This sequence comes from Xerus rutilus, assembly GCA_028644305.1. Classification (NCBI taxonomy): domain Eukaryota; kingdom Metazoa; phylum Chordata; class Mammalia; order Rodentia; family Sciuridae; genus Xerus; species Xerus rutilus. The sequence goes on from CM053402.1 coordinate 65,378,885, forward strand.
GGTATTAAATATGCTTTGAAAAATATCTAGGTGAATAGCAAAGTGACCATTTACATTGAAGAAGAGAAAAAACAACGAAATAATAGTTGCAACAAAAGTCTACATTAGATCTTTATATAACAAAACATTTGACAGTCACTTTGTAATAGCAACTAAAACCTTCAAAGCAACAGCCAAGAGAACACAAAAGATGGATAAGTGCTACTACATGAGATATGAATAAAAAAAGAAAAAAAGGAAGAGAAATGATAGAAGAAAGGAGAAAGAAAGGAGCCAAATTTATATTCTGAGGCTTTTGATGGAAAGATACGAAAATAGTTCTCATAGTGGCAAGGGCAAAGGACTTTAAAGAGTAGGATCTATCAACCACTTATGAAAATTTTGATTACCTTTAATATAAATACCACCTATTCCATCCTCTCTTATCATATCTTTAGTAGAAGTGGCAAAATGCATATACTTACTGACTTCTGATGGAATTGCACCCCAATAAATCCACCGTAAGTTGGAAACCTCACAGGTTGAGAGTACACTGAATATGCCTAACCCAGCAAACACCAAACTTAGCCAGCAGTACACTGGAGAATGTTGCTGCTTCCCCTTATGAGCACAGGACTCACTAGGAGCTGCAGCTGCTCTTGCTCCAGAGAGTGTTGTACTGCACATGAGTAGCCCAGGAAAAAACCCAAATTCAAAGTTTGCAGAATGGTCTCTATGCATACTGTTTCACAACATTGCAAAGACTCATAAGTCAAAGCATCCTAAATTGAGGGTGATCAGCAAAAAAAATAAGTGAGAACTATTTGCAAATATTGAAGAAAAGAGTGAATTTTATGCCTGGTTTTCTGGTATAAAATATAAGGAAAATAATAACCACAATGAACACATAGGCATACAACAGATTCCAAACCAAAGTTCATCATGAAAACACAATTCCTTCATCATTACACTACCTCTCACACACTTCTGTGGCTATTAAAAGCTATCAAACAAGAAAATAAAACGTGAGAGGATCTCATTGAATATTGAGTATTAAAATACTTCTAATATTATTCTGTTGGGTTGGGAGTTTCCAATTAAGTTCCAAGTTATGCTGTCTTGGGTTTTAACCAGGTAGATATAGTTTTGACTCTTCATCTCTTTCTGTACTATTGACCTAGCTAAAATCACTGGTTCTATGCACTTAAGTCTCCTTCCAGAGCTTTATAAATTAAGAAGGAGCAGGGAATGTTGGCGCATGCTTATAATGCCAGCTACTGTGTAGACTGAAGTAGAGAATTGTGAGTTTAAGGCCAGCCTGGGCAACTTAGGAAGATCCTGTTCCAAGAAAAAAAGAAAGGTTGGGGATGCAGCTCAGTGGTAGAATATTTCTGGGTTCAATCCTTAATAACAATTTAAGAAAAATTTCCTAGAATAAGTCAAACAATATCTTGTCTGGTGAGAGACTTGACTAAACAATATCAGTTTTTTAGTCTTAATAGACCACCATACATAATCCTGACCTTGACTTTGATGGAGATATTGATGGAAATTGATAATAATACACATATATGTGTGTATATATGTGTGTGTGTGTATATGCATATATACACATATGTATGTTATTAATTTCTTCAGGTCAGCATTCATTCCATATTTATTAAGTTCTATATGTTAAACACTAAGGTTCATGGGCTATGTGTTTTGAAGAATTTGATAGTTCTAAGTTGGTGGCAATCTAGATAAAATATAGTATTACTGTCATCTCTATTTTACAAATAAATGTTTGTTATCTACCCCAATTTGAAGTGTTAAAAATGAAATTCAAACATATATCTCTCTGACCAAAAAAACTACCACTTTTTTTATAATTCAATACTTGCCATTCTTTCATATATAGCACCCTATATAATAGTGTAGATATTTTCAATAATCTGGTTTTTAAAGTCAGTTTGTGATGTGCCTCTGTAATTTACATTAATGCAGAAAATAATTCATATGTAATAATTATCCTCTCAGTGCAGAATTCGAAAACTGATGTTTTGATGCTTTAACAGGCCTTGTGACAAATAAAAACATGAGGTTGCCTGAACTAGCCAGACCTGGATTTGTGTCCATGGTTTTTTACTTTATGAGTGAATGTTGTACTTGGATGTGTAACTGGACTTCTCTGAGCCCCAGTGTCCTCTTTAAATGGAGTTTAAAATGTATCTTCTTCATTGTGAGTAGATATTCATAATGGATATATCCTAATTTGTTACCAACATTTTGATGGAGCTGTTTTGATAGGAAATATTTTAATGCAGCTGAATAAACAAAGCCAATTAAAAAAAAATGAAACACAGAACATATTGCTTTGGGCCTTGAGGCAGTATTAGATTCTGTCTACTAACCTGACTTGGTGGCATCATTTAACTTCCTCTGAATCCCTAGGTGGTAACTTTTTCTTCCTGCATTCACCACCCAAATGTATAGTGTTCCTTCCCTGTATTCATTGACCTTCCTAGATTGAAGACCTTTATCTGTATAAACCTGTAGTGTCAGCCAAATGCCTTCTGTTATTCTTGATTCCCTAGGTCTTCCACTGTCTCCCAGGGCAGCATTTGTGATCCAAACCTAGCCAAACCATTTAGTACTTCAAAAGTTAAATTTTAATGCAAGTTACATCTACTTAGACTATATTTCTCATAAATAAACATGGCCTAAGGATTGAAATTCAGAATTTTGTCCCACTTCCCTAATGCATTTCCAAAAATCAATTCTTATGTTCTTTAATTAATAGCCAAAAATGCTACCTCATTGATATTTCTGTGTATAACAACAACAAAATAATAATCAGTTTGGAAATGAAATCCACTCATGTATATTTTAATCAGCTTGACCAATTATCCTCTGGGAATATTCATTCTATGTTTCTGTGTTTTATTAGTTCCTACTGACTAAATGAAAAAAAAAAAAAGATTTTAACCAAGAAGCAAATTACTTACAGTTTCTAATCATTGGTTAATGCATTCCCTCCAATGAACCATATTAGAAATGCTATTTTATTTATGGTGGTATTTAGATACTCCTCATAACTTTAATGTCTGACATTGAGTTTTTTTGGTCTAACATAACATCAAACATCTGGATAAAGGAGTAACATTTAAGTCATTTGGCTGTATATTTTCAATTATCCTCATGATAATTGACATCTTATGGAGCAAACACCCAGATGTGTCACTGAAGATTTCACTTTTTAACCAGATGTTTGAGTATCTATGAGACATTTTTCAAATAAAATTTTTTTTTGCTTTTCTTAATAGAGCAAACAATTTTTTTTACAGTCTGTTAGGTTCCAATTTTTCTGTACTCAACAAAAAATCTAATTTTCTTGAAGCTAGATTAAAATCAAAACTCACTCCTCTCTATCTTTTTGCTTCTAATCATGATAATGATTCTTACCAAATGATATAATATAAAAATCCCCTCTATTATATGTTATAAAGAAACTGTCTTGGAAAGATGGCTACTATATAAAAGTGTTTTCTTTATCATTTCAAAAATACAATTCCCTTCAATATTAAAGATTCAAGTCAAATATTTTGGGGGCATCTACTCAATTCAAGGTTTCTATAACAAAGATGGAGAAACTCAAAGATGGAGAATTATGTGGCACCTTTCCACTCCATTCCTGACTTTAAATGACAGCCATAAGTTTAATTGACAAGCAAAAGATTGCTTTGGAATTAAGGTTCTCTGGTTGCAAAGATCAAAACTGATTGAGGCTGACCCAAATATGAGTTTTTATTAAAAGATTTACTGAAATGCCGGCAAAACACACAGCAGACACCTTGGCTGTGTATAGCAAGAACTCAAATCTTTCTCTCTCCCTCTCTTTCCTGAGCTCTCTTTTTCTCTGGAGGTACAGGATTCTTTCTGACTTGCCACATCTCTTACTAGCAAATCTGCTCCAATCTCAGTTCTTCAGAAAGACTGTTCCTGAGTCTTTAAACCACCTTCCCATAGATAACCACAGATTTCATTCAAGTTTCTGTGAACTATATTCCATTCATTTATAAATGATACAATCCAATGAATAAATCCAATTTAATTTCTCAAAGACATTTATCCAAAAGGCTCAGTGCAGGGAGTGGGTTAGTTCCGTTCTGTGTCAGGTTTCTATTCTGAAGCAATCATTCATGACCAGAGGATTGGGTTTATGTTCTACAAATGCAGTAGGCTTTCACGAAATATGTGAAGTGGAAGAAATTTTTAAGATGAAGGTATGGTTGGACAGTCAATGATAAATAGTTGTCACTTCTCCAAAGACAGGTTCCCAAATATTTTGAGCAAGTAACAAACTTAATAACAATCCTAGAGGCAAAATCATTCAAATTCTCATATTATATATAGGAAAAAAGGCCCTGTAAGAGCAAGTAACTAATCACAAAGATGGTCACATATTTCATACTAAAATCCCAGCCTATTAAAAAGGGAGGATTAATTCTATTCCATTAATTAAAGGAGGGTTTATTTTGTGTCTTAAATTATAAGAAGAAATGGTGATTTAGAAATAAGCTTTATTACTGTCTTTTCTTGACATTTACTAAAGAATAAATAGAATGTCAAGTATATTAAATTTAATATGTATTAAAAATAATATATAGAATGTGAATATAATCATAGACATCACTATACTCAGACAACTCCATTTTCTGACTCTGTTTTTCAATATTCAATTTTAAGAAGATAATTGTTAATTTTGCCCAATGGGAAGTACTAGATCTCTCAATTCATCAAACGTCCAACTGTTAAAAAGACTTAATATCCTCTAAAATTCTGTACTATTTTTGGATAGAACCTGCATTAAACATGCCTTAAGTTAAGTTTAAAAAAAAAAAAAAAACAATTAGCTCAGAAGACTGAGTCTGGCCTCATCTATGTCCTGACTAGTGTGTAACCTTGAGCAAGTCAGTCACTTCTCAAAGAGGTTTTATTTGCCTCATCTATTAAGATTAATGTTTAATGGCTCATTTATTTTGACTGCATTAAAATGTCATCAAATCAGCTCCTACAAAATGATGATGACAAAATGTGATTTATTCTTTGTGAGTATGTACTCATCATATATTTGAACGTATGCTCCAAATGATGTCATACCTTTTAAAATACTCCAGGGTCATCACTTGGTAGACAATGTCTATTGAACAGTGCTCATTATTGGCCCATCTGAACAACAGCAAACTGAGACCCAGAGATGTCCAGAAATGTGTCCAGGAAGAGCACTCCACAATAAAGTGATACGTGATGAATCCAAATACAGATTTGGACAATTCTAAAGAGCACAATTTTTCACCTGCCTGGCTACCTCTTAAGACATCCTGTATGTCTTAACTTACTTTATTCTACACTGAAACGAGAGTTAGTCCTGAATCAGGTCTGAGCTGAAACAACATCTATTCGCTAGTTGAGATAAAAGGAAATCCAAGGAAATGACGAAAACACTGCTGTTTGTAAATGTCTATTAGATATCTTTTCATTGATTTATATAATAAAGCTTGTGCCAAAGGAAACACTTTGCATTTTCATTAAGTGCCTTCTTTTTAATTTATAAGATTTTAAAGACATAAAATAATGTTCTCTTCAGCAGGTCAAATTGAAAAAGCAATAATCAAAGTATACTGTCAGAATCACCTAATTCTAATCATTTTGAATCTCAGCCTTGAATGACTGCTTACATGTTGAATTTCTCTATGGATCCTGATGTCCATTCCAAACAAAAAGGAGAAGACAAGAAAAGGCCTACTTACAAATAACTAAAAAGAAAGAAATATAAAGAAGTTGCTTACCTTAAAATAGTAAGAGGACAGATATTTCTGAATCTTGAGATATCAATAGCATTACCATCCAAAATTTGAAGAGAACATTGAATGCTGAAAACAATATACTTTTTTATGGTATTCTTTTAATTTACTTATGATAAGACTAAATGTCCTTATTGTTCATCCCATTAATGTTAAAGAAAAAAGGCTAACTCTAAATTTGCATGTTTAGGATCTATGTGGAACACTTCCAAATATAATCACAAGCTGATAAGTAGTGGTAAGGAATGTTTTCAGTGTGTATCATAATCTTTTCTCAACAATGTGTACAAGAGGAGTTGGTACACTTAAGTATAAAAATGGTTTAGAACCATTTAACTTATGAAAAACCTGAACAGGATGGATAGATATGCCTTGTTTGGTAGAACTAAATGATATTTAACCCAAGTCAGTCCGAGACTACCAGAAAACCTGTATGGTGATTGAAGAAAACCCATACTGGACATTAGCACCAAGGATGAAGAAAAAGCAAGGGCTGAAATTTGAAGATAACTAATGATTAAGGAAGTTGGTAGCATGGGTCATGTAAGATGAAAGTATGAGGCATTGAGACAAACAGTGCAGAACAATGACCAAGATTTAAAGATAGGAGTGCAGCCTCCCTGTAACCTCAGACCAATTGCATCGCGTCTTGGGGTAGTGGTGTCTCATAGGAATACTATAGGAAAAGAATATGAGATTGAATCCCTAATTTACTAAACATATGCATAAGTGTTGGGAAATAGATACATTCCCACTTTATTGCTGATATGTGTCCTTGAGGCTATTAGGTATGGGGAGTTGGTATTTCCTGATGACTCTTACTAGCCACTGGATCTTGGTATTTTTCTGCAACCATACTAGATAGGTTTTACTATTCATTTTCTGAACAAGGAAACTAGATTTAGAACATAACCAGTTTAATGAGGAAACAAGTTATTGGGCTTCAAGCATGAAATGTTTTTATTTGTCCTGATAAATGCCACTAACTACTTTTTGTCAAACCTTCTTTTCTTTTCTGAGTAGTGGGCTTCCCTAGCAAAATCTCATCCTGAGTTCAAAAAGTTAAGACTTATTTTTGATTTTTGAAAGAGCTGTTGCTTCTTAAGTCTTGCTCTTGTCCACCTACAACCTTCAATTTCATTTTCAATCAAAAATTTCCAGACAGGAATAGTTTTGTAGCTCTAGCAGCATGGCATGGAGAGGAGCAGGGCCTACTTCTCTGAATCTCTCCTCTTCTTAGCACATCAGTGTAGGACAGAGACTTGGAAAGAGGAAAAATAAGTCCATACTTCATGAACCACAGCACTGATGAGTTACTTTGCCTTTCTTCAGAAACACTAATTGTCTCTCAGGGTGTGTTCATTTGTGTTTATCATCCTCTCAGGCATAGTCCATTAGCAAGAAAATCCAGTTCCACTCAGCCTTTCCCTGCTCATACGATAGCTTTTTATTTGAGTATCACATAGTAAGTGGTACACCGGACACCAAAACATCTCAAGTCTCAAGGCCCAACTATTCCAGGACCACATCAAATAAAAGAGAGCACAGATTGCTCTCCTAATTCTCCTCACATAGCCTCCAGTCTCACCTTTTCTCCACACTCTACTGGTCCACTGATTCAGAGTATGCCAGCAAGTGACCCAAATAGGACAAAATTTGTTATGTGTCTACTCTTTGATTTAAAATCTGAGAATCACTGGGAAAACAGGGATACAAGAGGAGAAGAGGAAATGATACCCCAAAACCTCTAAATGTTTATGTTCTTAGAATAGTGACTTACTTTTTTTCAAAGCATATTGCAATCATATGTAAAAATGCCAATTTACATATAAAATATGACATTGAGATATACAAACTCAGTGTGAGTCCATAGCAGGGTTATTGCACGTAGGAAGTGGGATTGAACCTGGCCCTTGAAAGATAGAGTGGAATATAGGCAGTGACAGTAAAGGAAAGAAGAATTGGTTTTTAGAGGTTGGATGTAGGAAACAAAGCAGAGTAAATGCCACTGTGAATTTTCTGGGGGAAAAACAGACAAACCTAGCCAAAGAGTGTTTTGGAAGTTCTTTGTAAGTCCTTGTTTTTATTAAAAACTAACTAGAAAGATAAAAGTAACTAATATATTTTAGAAAGTTGTTTCCATTGATTTACATTAAAGACTTAAAAACCATCAGGTGTTTAAGTATAGCATTTGACCTGATCAAGGACAATTGTCAGCTATTACTTCTGAATAGTTAATTAAAAAATAAATTGAACTATTTTCACATTCTCGTTTTAATGACATGCTATTGGTTGGAATTAACTTTAAATGCAGTTGCCATGAATTATTCATCTCTAGGATCCTTTTCCCATGACTTTTTAAATCAAGTATAGCAAAAGTCAATGTGGACATAATTCTAGCTGATATGATATAGTGGTTTGGTTTAGTTGAATGTATAAAAACCTAAACAGTATTTTATTTTGGAAAGTAGCATTGTTTTTGATAAAACCTTCTTGCGTTTCAGAACAGAGGAAAGTAAATTATTTTTCTCATGAATGAGAACCAGATTCCCCAAATGGTATATCTCATGATTTCCATTAATGGAAATGCATCTTTCCAGTCTCAAGCCCAACACTTGGGAATCACCCTTGACTTCTTTCTCTCTCTCATTTGATCCATTTGCATATCAGCTTTAAAATTTATCATAGTAGAAATAGTTTTGCTTTTTGGGGGGACACTTAACCAGCCACTGTGACATGATACATATAGTTACTTATTTTTATTTATTTATTTATTTATTTATTCTCCAGTGTTGATCTTGTGTTTTATCCCCAACTCCTAAAATAGCACCTAGGACACAATAGTCAATAAATTAATGTTTATAAGCTAAATTAATGGTTTAATGGATAGACAGATGAAGAACAAGCATGTTTCCCTTTGAAGAAAGACAAGGACATTTCAACAACCCAGTACTTTGGGACTCTGAAAACAACTATTGCATATGTGATATTTTTCATTGCCAAATGATATGCACAATTAGCATCCTAACCATGTTCCTGAGCTATCTTCATCCCTGATGGCCACCCATCCAGACAAAATCCAATTCCCCTATTGTCTAGGGAATGAATCTATGGCACCATTTTCTAACCATTTCCTCTTGTTTCCAACTACTATGCTGAAAACACAGTCCCATGCAATCTTTGCAATTCACCAACATGGAGAATTAAGAATGCAATGGAGCTCCAGGGACCAAAGGGAGTGAAAACAGTGTGGGGTCAGATGTGATTAGGATTGGGGATGTGACACAGACAAGCAAACAAAACAAAGGTAGTGTTTTGTTGTTGTTGTTGTTGTTGTTTTAGCATTATAGCTTAAACACAGAGACAATTATTACTTAAATTATCTTCATGGAAATATTACTGGTATAAAATAGTTGATTCAAAATGGCTCAGTAACAGTAACCTTGCTCTGGAGGAAATTGAAAGTCCCAGAGAAGAAAAATAGTAAATCAGTGGTCACACAACCTGTCAATGGCAAAGACAGCTGGCACCTATTCTCTTGACTTCTGTCCCAGGCTTTCCACATGAAAAAATGATTGTTCAGGAGCCCATCTATTGACTTCCAAATTCTCCCAGCTCTGCATACACAGCTTTGGGCTCCTCCTCGGGTTGTAACTCTGGCCCTCCATGCTAATTTATACTGCTGCCACAGCTAGGTAGGTAACGTTATCTGGATGTGCTAAACATGACAGTAGGTTCGCATACCTTGTTCCCTTGCATTCATGACAATCCTGAAACGCTATGTATCATTACCACATTCTGCAAATGAAGACTTTAATGGTCAGGAAGATTAAATATACTGGCCAAAGGTTTATAGCCAATAAACGGCAGAGCCTGAATTCAAGCCTAGCTCTGTGTAAGATCTTAGGATTATTTTACTAATCCAGGCTGCTGCTTTGATGGCATTCATTGAAATGCCCACCTTCAGTGTCTACCAGGCTTTTCCCTGCAGAGAATGCTTGTGGTGCTCCATGTCCTTATGCAGGACTTTGCAACTATCAACTCTGACCACTCAACCCATATCCAGCTGGATATATTCATAACCGCAGAGCTATTGTGAAGAGGGAGGATTTTCCGTTATCTTCATTGTCCCTGACTCATCTCTAAGTAGACTTCTATCTTACATTTTTTTTTCAGAATGGACACCTTCGCTTCTTCTTGGAACATAGGGTCCTACCATACGTTTTCATTCTTCTATTCATTCACAGATTCTTCATTTGACACATTCTTTTCAAATTTTCCAAGGAAGCCTGGGTCTCATTTTTGCTGAATCTTGGTCACATTCCATGCACAACTGGCATCTTTGCTTAGTTCCTTCAAAGGTGTTTTATAGGAAACCAACTTTTTCTCCAAGATCTTCCAGATTGGGTAACAGACTAGCTACATAAAAAGTGCTATTGGCAGAGGTAGTTCTCCAAAAAGAAAAAAAATGGCTTAAGTTTTAAGCATTTATAAGACACTGTTGAGTTTTGATATTACAAATGCTATGAGCACAGTTTATATCATTTTCCCTTTAATAAATAGTGTGTTCTATATGGAAATTAATTTAAGAGCTTTTAACCATTTAGATGGCCCCTAAAGGACATGGATCTGGTGCTGCAGTGCAGGTGTTTGTGTTGAGAGCGAGTTGATAATGATTTGGAACCACTTCAGTTCACTTAGCTCACAGTTCATTAAAGGACAGTTTCTGGCTCCAGAAGAAGTGCCTACTCTCATGTTTAAATAGAAGAGTCAAAATAAACCACAGTGAAGGATTGTAAGAGGAACAAACAGGACATGAGTGGCTTTCATTCTATTATTCCCCTTGACTATTTTCAATAAGAATTTCTCTAAAATGTAAAACAGTAAAACAGAATGCCAAATGCAAGGCATGCTGGATTTGTTTGCTAAGTGAAAACTTTAATTCAGTCTGCAATATTTTTTCTTGAATTTAGTTTTAAATAGACTCTTTTGTAATTTCTAATATTTTTAAAACCAATGAATACTTAAAATGATCATCACCGATAGCTAAACGATTATTACTGAATATAATGCTGTGGTGTGAAAGTTGTTAAAAATGATCTTTGGTTGATGTTAATTGTGTCTGATCTACCCCTTGGTCAAAGTGCCCTTAGGAGGACAGCTTTTCTCACAGATTAACTACACTGGTCAGTGTTTTCTTCTCTGCTAGCTTGGCTCATTTTATTTGCATCTCTCTTACCTCAAAAAGCCAAACCTTGCTCAGTGAGGAGGCATTTCCCATCTGTAAAGAAGTCAAGATGATCATAAATCCAACAAGTTCCACTGCTATGGCAGGCCGGGAAATAAAAGACAAAAAGACTGCAGAGATTGTGGGTCATAAATGCCTAATAGTGACTATAATGATTTCAACCATAACATCTTTACAAACATTAAGCCATAACATTCCAGCACAGAAAGTAGAAATAATTATTATCTGTTTCACCCAGCAGTGGAGTGATTCTCTGAGGTCACTGTTGGTTCTCGTTTCTTATACATTTGTCATCAAGGTCCCTCTGGCAGTATGGATGGTGGAAAGAATGTGATGTGATACTATAACCAAAACCAAGATTCAAATCCAAACTCAGGCCCTACTCACTCTGTACATATGAATTTTTATTTAAGTTTAGTGATTTAAATATTTTCATTTGCAAATAGAAAAATGTGCTTAATTCCTACACTATTTAAAGGGATTAAATATGTGAATATAGCAAATACTACCTTACTTATAAAACATCTTTAAAACTTCTTTTTTGAGAGAGAAACAGAGGAGAGGAAGGAGATTAAGAGAGAGGGGGAAGGGACAGGAAAAGGAAGGACCAGTGGAATTAATCTGACCAAACTTTCCTATGTACATATATAAATACACCACAGCAAATTTCACCTTTATGTATATCCATAATGCACTCATTTTTCATTTTTTTGGAAAGCTATAAATAAAATTATATCAGTAAAGTAAAAGGAACATAGGGAGGGAAAAAGAGAAGAAAAGGAGAAGTTGTGGGGACTGAATTGGAGCAAACTTTATTCCAAGCTTCTATAATTATATCAAAATTAACTCCAATATTACATATAACTAAAATGAACTAATAATTCTTTTAAAAAATCTTTTGGAGAGGGCTGGGGCTGTAGCTCAGTGGTAGAGTAGCTTGCCAGTGTGTGAAGCACTGGGTTCGATCCTCAGCACCACATACAAACAATAAATGAATAAAATAAAGATCCATCAACAACTAAAAAAATATTAAAAAAAAATCTTTTGGAGAAATTTCCCCACTATTGATATATCTGAAGTTTGGCTTAGAAAGAAATAAATTTTTGAATTTATATTTGGAAAACTATGGGGTTACTAAATATATTGATTTTTAACTTAATTAATTTAGTCCAACAGATTTCTCCCATTTTTGTTCAGTGATTGGCACATGCTCTGATTTATTTTAAAATCCAGAACTGGATTTATTTGTAAGGATTATGTTCATGCACAAAATAATAATAAAATTAAATAAAAGGAAAAAATAATCCTAAAATGCTATGTTTACATCACTCTATTTCCTTGGGTAGTATAATTTTACGATGGTACAAAAAGATTGAGGCAGATATACTCATGATTTATTTATCTGGAAATTAAATAACTGTAGCTCCAAGGACAAGTCTCAGGATATTATACAAGACTAGAGATGATGCTGTTCTCAACACTTAAAGAGGCCCTCATCTCCATACAGCATGCTCAAACTAGACTTGTCTATTAGAAATAACTACTCTTGTTAGTCTGCTTTCTGTCACTGTAATAAAAGCCTAAGAGAAATCAATTTAAAAAGAATAAAGGTATATTTTGCTCACAGTTTTGGAAGCTGCAGTCTGTGACTGATTGACTCCAATATTTTAGGGCTATCTGGCATAGCAAGGCACCAATGTGTAGTGGTGGATTCATCTCTAGGCCTGACGCAAGAAAAGAGAGAAAGTAGAAGAGACAAAGGTTCCACGGTCCCATTGGAGGGCACTCCCCCAGTGACTTCAAGACCTCCCACTAGGTTCTATATCTTAAAGTTTCTACCACCTCCCAAAAGCACCACCCTGAGGTGCTTTAATACATTAAAAGTTATGTATTAACGTTTAATACATAGGCCTTTAGAGAATATTTAAGATCCAAGCAGTAACACCTGCTAATCTTATAAAAATATTTATCACTGTACAAATCTAAGCCCTACCAGAATTAAGATCTCCATGTGTTGGATTCAAATATTAAATCTGTATTTTTTAAGTAACATAGGTTTTATTACTATTGCTATAATCAGATAGACATTGATGTATTGAGTTATGCCACACTCTGTTGACACAATTTTAAACCACAATAACCACAATATTTGCTTCATTTCACTCCAAATGTAATTTGACGCAACTGTAAAAAGAAAAAAAGAAAAAAAAACATGCAAAAATAGAAACAAAGTTCAAGTACAGGGAGAAAGTTCAAATACTAAGATTAAGATTAAATCAAAAGCATTTTTCAGAGCTTCCTAGAAGCTGACACAGAAAGGTTAATAAAAACTTTCCCAAATTGATCTATGAGTGTAAAATACATTTAGTCATTACTGAGATCAAAATCAGATTTTATGTGTGCATTTGTGTGTAAACTACAAAGGTAACTCTAAAATTAATATAGAAAAGCAAAGCCTCGAAAATATCCAAGATACTTTTGAAGAAAAGCAAATCAAGGACTTGCTTCCTGGCCAAGTCCTTCTGGGTAAAAGACTTCAGCTAATATAGTACTGGTCAAAATATTTTAAAATAGAAAAATATCCTTAAACAAAAAAATAAATATAATAAGTAATCATAAATCTTGATGAACTGGCCAATATTTAAATTAGGAATTTCAGTTCATCAATGGACATTATTAAATGAGTGAAAAGCCCAAGAGGAAACATGGATATTATCTATATTTTTATATGTATACATACATGCATATACTTATTATATATACATATAATATATAAAGAGGGATATATTACATATAATATCTATATATTTACACATACTTAGATGTAAACAGAACACAAATGAAAATTAGACAAGAAATTTCAATATGGACTTTACAAAAGAGAATGTCTAAATGGTCAATAAATAGGTTACAAAATAATTAGTCATGCAGAAAATTCAGATAATAATTATACATCCATCAAAATGACTAAAATTAAAAGGTCTGATAATATCAAATGTTGCCGAGGATGTAAAATGAAGAGAATTTCAATACTTTGGAAAACTGTTTGGATAATCTCATAACATTGAAGATATCTCTTCCAGAAATCCAATCATTCCTCTCCTAAATATACACATTTTTAGAGGCATGCAGATAGGTGGTCCAGGAGAAGTGTAGAGGACTATTTAGAGCAATACTGCTTGATATACCAGAGATTAATAATAATTTGTGTTTCTATCAACATCAGAATATGTTAATAACATATAGATAATATGTTGCAATATATTCATGTAATAAAGGGATTGAAAAGCTTTCTTTATAAAGGGATAGATAATAAACACTGAGTATTTAGATCAATCTCTGTCACAACTACTCAACTCTGCAATTTTAGCACAGAAGCAGTCATGTAAGGAATTTATATTGTGAAAAAGCATAGCTATATCTAAATAAATTTTATTTGCAAAGCTGGATTTGTAGCTCAGTGGTAGAGCATTCACTTAGCACATGGGAGGCACTGGGTCTGATCCTCAGCACGGAATAAAAATAAACACGTTAAATAAAAGTATTGTGTCCATCTACAACTAAAAAAAAAACCTTTTTAAAAATGTATGTGCAAAAACAGATTATGGGCTGGAATTGACCCATCAGCCATGGTTTGTCAATTCCTAAGATAATGGAATATTTATAGCAATAATAGCAAATTATAACCATGCATAAAAGTAGAAGAGTCATGGAAAAGGCTATTGACAGTGTTTTATCTCCCAATTTGATTGATTTTTAATATGATGTTTATAAAAAAATTTGAAAATTTGTATATGTAGTATATGAATTCTTTCTGTGTGTATTATTTATATTTGTGTATGTCTAACACTTTTTAAATGTATATAACATCTTGCTTTATTTCTTTTCCATCTCCTCTAATCTGACCATATAAAATTATAGCCTTTTTTTCTTTTAATTATAAAACTTGACATATAAATCCATAATTTGACTGAAGCCACAAACTGAATTCTGAGTTTCTGATTACAAAATACGTAGATGTATTGAGGAATTTACCTTCTTAATACAACAGAGAAAAGAACCCATAAATGAAAAAGAGAACTAAGCTGTTTCTAAAGAGGGGCTAAAACACAGTTCTCACCCATAAAACAAAAAAGCAAATAAGCTTGTTTGAAGCCAACTACACACCTAAGATGATGGAAAATAATACAGAAATCCTGATAACAAGTATTTCACAGCACCCCCAGGATCAGTGTGTGAACTTTGATAACACTGAGGAGAGCAGCTGCTGAGTCCACTCCAAGCCCCTCCATGCCTTATTTTGGAATGTCTAGGTAGCTAAAATCATAAACCATATATTATCCATTCTGATTTAATAGAGAAATCAATTATTTTTTACTTCTGATACTTCAACCAATGCTGCTAAGAACATTCATCTACACAGAGAGGATCCCCAAAGGAGAAGGGGAGATACAAGAACTGTTCCTCAGAGAACATACAGCCTTTAATTGCAAGCCACTTGGATGATGCAAAGACAGCCAATTCAAACCATAAGGAAAGTAATAAAAAAGTTCAAAAGAGGGTAAATGTATGTATGTTTAATAAAAATACTCAAAAGTTGGAGAAATCAATATTTAAAAAAAAACTTTTAAAAAATAAAAGTGCGCAGGGTGCATGCCTGTAATCCTAGCATTTTGGGAGGCTGACACAGGAGAATCTTGAGTTCAAAACCAGCCTCAGCAACGGTGAGGCACTAAGCAACTCAGTGAGACCTTGTCTACACATAAAAGCACAAAACAGGGCTGGGGATGTGGCTCGGTGGTTGAGTACACTTGAGTTCAATCCCTGGTACCAAAAAAAACCACAATGAAATACTTAGAAATAATGAAAATACCAAACGTTGCTTTAAAAAGTTAAAGAGGCACAAATAAGTGAAAATATGTTGTGCTCATGAATTTAAGACTTAATATTGTTAAGATGTCAATATTATCTAAAATGATGAATATGCTATCCCTATCAAAATCCCAACGCAGAAATAGAAAAATCCATCTAAAAATTCATATGGAATCTTAAGGGATGAAAATGAGCCAAAATAGTGTTGAAAATGCATAACAAAATTGGAAAATGCATAACAAAAGTCTCACACTTACTAATTTGAAAACTTACTGAAGTAATCAAGAATGTGATCCTGGCATAAAGACAGACACATAAGCCAATGAAATAAAATTGGAAACCCAGAAATAAATTTTTGAATGTATGGTCAAATTATTTTTGACAGGGGTGCCAAGACCAATTCAACATATGTTGGGAAATTGGATAGTCACATCAAAAGAACTTGGGACTTTATTTTATATAATATAAAAATTAAAGAACTAGAATCTTTATTTTTACGTTGTATAGAAAGTTAGCTCTAAATGCATCAAAACATAAAGTAAAAGAAAAACCAAAAATCTAAAACAGAAAATAACTCTTAGGAGAAATCTAGTAGGAAATCTTTATCACATTATATTTAGCAACAACTGCTCCAAAAACAGAATAAACAAACAGATAAATTTTATACAACAACATTAAAGACACTGTTCATCAATGAATGCTATGAAGAGAGAAAAAGCAATCCACAGAATGGTAGAAAACATTTATAAATCATATACCTCATGAGGGATTAATCTCAAGAATATAAAAAACTTCTACAATTTTCTAACAAAAATTTAAATAACCCAATTTAAAAATGGGCAGTGGATTTAAACAGACATTTTTTCAAAGGCAATATGCAGATTTCCAAGAGCACAGGAAAAGAAGCTCAATATGACTAATCATTAGTGAAACGCAGTCAAAACCATAGTCAGATAGCACTGATACATGCTGGGATGGTATTACTAAGAAAAAACAACAGATTTAACAAGTGTTGATAAGGATAGGGAGAATCTGGGATCCTTAGACATTGCTAGTGGGAATGTAAAATAGTACAGCCACTATAGAAAACAGTATAGCTGTTCCTCAAAATATTAAACCAAAAATAACTAAAACAAGGGGCATGAACAGATGTTTGTATGCTAATTTTCATAGAAATATTATTTGCAAATGTAAAAAAGGGAAGCAACCCAAATTTATTTAAAAATCCAAATAAATATTATTTACCTTTAAAAGAAAATGAAATTCTGGCAGATGCTATGACATAAATAAATTATGCTAAATAAGTCAGACATATAAGGAAAAGTGATATATAAATCCACTTGGAGTGTTCTGTGTATTTAATTTAGAGATACAGGAAACAAAATAGTAGTTGCTAGGGGTGGGAAGAGTGAAGAATGGGTACTGGTACAGAGTTTTAGTTTGAGAGGAACAAAAAGTTCTGGAGTTAGTGATGATGATAGCTGCATAACAACATGAACATACCTTATGCCACTTACCTATGAACTTAAAAATGGTAAAATGATCAATTTTGTTACTTATATTTCACTATAATGAATTTATTACAGAATGTTTTTAAAAAACATACATGTTATTAAAAAGAGAGTTAGTTATATGAAAATGCATTGATATTGAAAAAAATGATGAAATCCTACATATTTGGTATATAAAATATATAGACTGAGTAGAGAATGTTTACCATAATATTTTCTCTCTACTGGACAGAAATCTGTGCTTCACTTTTGAGAGCGCCTTGCAGTGAGGTTAGAAAGTGACTGAGTTCTGACAAATGGAAAACAAGTGGGTGTTCCAGACAGCTACACTCCAGATTTTGCCTATAAAATCCAATGGGTTGCCATTACCTCTCTCTTACCTATTTTTGACTAGATACTAATACTCAGGATGACCCTGTATTTTAGATGTTAAAGATACTGGAATCTCTTTTACATTGGAGACTTGAAACTATTTGGAAGATGGACAAAGAATCTTCTAAGTCTCTGGCTCCTAGAACAGAGGAAGAAAATAAAATATTGGTACTCTGTTACTTCCTAGGACTAACAATAGACTAGAAACAAACACGATTTTTTTTTTTGGCAGCTATCGTAAATGAGACTTCTTTCCCTGTCATCTTGCTTTTGGTGCATAGAAATGCTACTGATTTTTGTTTGTTGATTTTGTATTCTACATCTTTACCGAATTTATTTATCAGTTGCTACGAAATAAATTTAACCAAAGAAGTGAAATGCCTTTACAGCAAAATTTACAAAACTCAGATGAACAAAAATGAGGAAGACACACAAAATGAATAGAAACACTTCCCATGCTTATGGATCAGAAGACTTAATATTGTCAAAATGTTCATACTACCCAAAGTGACTTCCATATTCAGTGCAGTCTTAGAAGAATACCAATGACATTCTTCACAAAAGCCATAGCAACCAAAACAGCATGGCACTGGCATAAAAACAGAAACATAAACCAAAGGAATGGAACAGAGATCCCAGAAATAAACCAATGCATCTACATCCAGCTGATTCTCAATAATAGTGCCAAAAGTATACACTGTAGAAAAGACAACCTGTTCAATAAATGGTGCTGGGAAAACTGGAATCCACATGAAGAAAACTGAATCTTGACCCCTAACTCTTTCCCATACAAAAATCAACTCAAAAATGAACCAAAGATTTAAATATAAGAAATGAAACTACTTTAAGAAAACATAGGGGAAACACTTCAAGACCTGGGAATAGGCAATAGTTTTCTGAATATGACTCCAAAAGTATAGGAAACATTTGATGTAGACAAATGAGTTTACATTAAACTAAAAAAGCTCCTGTGCAACTAAGGAAGCAATCAACAGAGCAAAGAAATAGCTCAAAGAATGGGAGAAAAGATTTGTCAAGTATTCATCTGACAAAGGATTACCACCCAGGATTACATATTCCTTTTGAATATGTAAGGTATTCAAATAACTTAATAACAATAACAAAATAATCCAATTTAAAAATGACCAAACTCTGTAAATATTTACTTCTCAAAAGAAGAAACACAAGCAGACAACAAGTGTATTAAAAAAAATACTCAACATGCTTTGTCTTCACAGAAATGCAAATAAAAATTGCAATGAGATGTCCTCTCACCCAGTTAGATTGGTTATTACAAAATAATAATAATAAATTCTGGTTAGGGTGTGGAGAAAAAGAAATTCTTATACATTGTCGTTGAAAATATAAATTAGCACAGCCATTATGAAGAAAATTGTGGAGCTTCTTCAAAAAATGACCTAGCTGTTCCATTTCTGGGTATGTATCCAAAAGAGGTGAAGTCAGCATACCAAAGAGATATCTGTGTATCCATGTTTGTGGCAAACCTATACACAGTGACTAGGACATGGATAAATGAGGAAGATGGATAAATGAGGAAAATGTGTTACACAGACACAATGAAGTATTCTTTGGCCATAATGAAAGTCTATTGTTTACAACAGACTGGATGGAACTGGAGAACATGATGTTGGGTGAGATAGGCCACACTCAGAGGGCCTATATGTTCTCTCCTTCATATGTGAAAAATAGAAAAAGAAAAGTAAATTGAATAGAATGTAGAAAGGTAATTACTAACTGGAGTTTGGAAAGGTGAGCCAGAGGGGGGATAAAGGAGTTTGGATTGGATTAATGCATGCCATGTGAATGTGTTATGTATAACACTGAACCCCATAAATATGCACAATTAAATACGTGAATCAAAAATAAAGTAATACACATTTTTAAAATTTTAAAACAATTATTGATTTGAAAGCAGAAACAAAAGTAAATATAGAAAGAATGAAAAAAGGAAGTTTATCAAGGGTTAGAGAAGTTTTCTCTAGACCTAAATGATTAGAAAAAAGCCTTTGGGCTATGAAGGCAAAGAACAGCTCTGCAGGAAACATCTGATTATGAGTATCTCTTTCCCATCCAAGCCTGATGGCCTCAAGGTACTTGTCATTAAACTGAGAGGCAAGTAATAAATCTATAAATTATAATTTATGGCTAAAAATTTTTATATGGTTACTGGAACATAGCAGCAACTAGATCAGACAGTAAGTTTTTGTTGTTGATTTTTTTCTGTTTTCTCTTTTGCTCTTTAGAGCAATTATAAATTCATTTTATTGTTTATTAAAACAAACTAAGAAATGTCAAAAATTCAGTTTCTTTTGGCCTCATTGCAACAGAATCTAATTTTCTATGATGAAATATCCTTCAAGAATCTATTTTGGTTTTTATCTTTCTTATTTTGAATACTTCCTAACTTTCAGAAAAATCAAAGAAATAGTGAAAAGAAATCCATATACACTTCACCACGATTGTTCAACATTAATATTTTTAAAATATATTTCCTTTATTATGCCTTAATTCTTAAGCTTAGATTTAATCTTTCTAATTCTTTTTCTTGAATAACTTGAAAGCAAGTCAAAGACATGAATCCCTTTTTCTCCTGAATACTTCAAAGTATATTTCCTAACACCATAATTATGTCCTATTATCAAAATCAGTAAAATAGCATTTATAAAATATTGCAATTAATTTGTTGTTTTTACTCAAAGTCTGCCAGTTAAAATCTTTAACCCTGCAAAATCTTTAAAGGACTACTAATAACTATTGTCATCATCATCTGATCCAGGATTTCACATTACATTTAGCAATGTGTGTCTGTACTTTCTTCTAACCTGAATCAGTTTCGCAGCCTATTAATCTTGGCCTTGATAGTTTTAAGAACTCAGGACATTTATTGCATAGAAATTTTCTCTACTACCGTTAGATGTTTCCTTGTGATTATGTATGGTTTATGCATTTTTCATAAGAATAAGAAAGAAGTGATGTTTTATCCTCTGTGGTATACTGTATCAGGAGCCACATATTATCTTCTGGGTATTACTTGTAATGTCACCTTTCATCACTTTGGTTAAAATCACCATTGATCATTCTGGTTAAGGTTCTGTCTGCCAGATTACTTCACCATAAATTTACAATTTCTCCTTTGTAATTAATAAGTATATTATGGAAAGATAATTTGATTATGCAAGTATTTACTCCTCATTACATTTGCAAATTCTCATTTAACATCCATTCAAGATTTTTTTAAATAGTTATTAGTATGATGATTACCAAATGGTGATTTTTCTAATCTCATTATTGCTTCTACAGGGAAATGAGGAGACCTTGGTTCTTTTTAGTAAAATGCAGTATTTAGACATCATGATCTGCTATCTAGATGTTCTGTTTCTAAAATGTTATTGCTCTGGCAAATGCATTGAGAACATATGATAATCTATAGTCTTGGAATTTTGACAAATTTATTGGTTAAAAGGGGATGGATTTCTTTTACATTTTCTGGTTATGAGAGAATTTTATTTAAGGAAAATCATCCATATTTTTGTGAATTGTGGTAATTATTTTTCCTATTTTCAATTGACTTTAAGTCTCTTTTGTTTATATAATGCAACTCTCTCCCTCCATCCTTGGCTCATTTTCTTATAGCCATAGTAACTGATAATTACTTTTATATGAATAAACTCTGAATCATAGTTGGAAAATTTAACTATCTTCAGGTTATAAATGAAATCACATATTCTTAAAATGTAAATTATTATTATTAATACATTATTATTGTTATTAATTATTATTATTAATACATTATTTAATATTTTTTGAAGTTTCCTGATAAGTTTATTTTTATATATGATGTAGAAATAGATTTCATTTTTTAAACATACTGAACAGTTGTCCCATTATCATTTATTTGTAAGAACATATTTATAACAGTAGTTTGATATTTCAACTTTTCTCATATACTAAAATATATACAAATTTTCTATTACCCCACTGGTCTGTTTACCTAGTCATGAGCCAGTGCCTTACTGATTTAATTAATAAGGCTTTGTAGTGAAGTTTTACTCTACTTCTGGTAGTCTAGTTTCTCCTTGTATCTTTATTAGTTTTTTCCTATTTTTTTCTCTATATTCTTTCCAAATGAACTTTTAAAAATTTTTGAAAACTTTTTTATGTTTTTAAAACAGCAGAATGCATTTTAATTTATAGTACACATATGGCACACAATTTTTCATTTCTCTGGTTGTACACAAAGTAGAGTCACACTATTTTGTCTTCATACATTTACCCAGGGTAATGATGTTCATCTCATTCCACTGTCTTTCCTACCCGTATATCCCCTCCCTTCAGCTCCCTCCCCTTTGCCCTATTCAAAGTTCCTCCATTTCTCCCATGCTCCATCCCCCTACCCCCATTATGGATCAGCATCCACTAATCAGAGAAAACATTTGACCTTTGGTTTTTGGAGATTGGCTTACTTCACTTAACATGATATTCTCCAACTCAATCTGTTTACCTGCAAATGCCATGATTTTATTCTCTTTTAATGCTGAGTAATATTCGATTGTGTATATATACCACAGTTTCTTTATCCACTTATCTATTGAAGGGCATTTAGGTTGGTTCCACAATTTAGTTATTGTGAACTGTGCTACTATAAACATTGATGTGGCTGCCTCACTGTAGTATGCTGTTTTTAAGTCCTTTGGGTATACACCAAAGAGTGGGATAGCTGGGTCAAATGGTGGTTCCCTTCCAAGTTTTCTAAAGAATCTCCATACTGATTTCCAGATTGGTTGCCCCAATTTGCAGTCCCACCAGCAATGTAAGAGCATGCCTTTTTCCCCACATCCTTGCCAAAATTTATTGTTGCTTTTATTCTTAATAACTGCCATTCTGATTGGTGTGAGATGAAATCTTAGTTTTGATTTGTGTTTCTCTAATTGCTACAGATGTTGAACATTTTTTTATATATTCATTGATCAATTATATATCATCTTCTGAGAAGTGTCTGTTCAGTTCCTTAGCCCATTTATTGATTGGGTTATTTGATTTTTTGTTTTTAATTTTTTTGAGTTCTTTATATATCCTGGAAATTAGTGCTCTGATGTATGTGGGTAAAGATTTTCTCCCATAGAGAAAATCAGTTTGAATCCATTCCATTTATCGATTCTCGATTTTATTTCTTGCATTATAGGAATCTTGTTAAGGACATTGAAGCCTAATCCAATATGATGTAGATTTGAGCCTAGTTTTTTTTCTATTAGGCACAATCTCTGGTCTGATTCCTAGATCTTTGATCCATTTTGAGTTGAGTTTTATGCATAGTGAGAGATAGGGACTTAATTTTATTTTGCTGCATATAGATTTCCAGTTTTCCCAGCACCATTTGTTGAAGAGGCTCTTTTCATCAATATATGTTTGGCGTCTTTGTCTAGTATGAGATAACCGTATTTATCTGAGTTTGTCTCTGTGCCCTCTATTCTGTACCATCGGTCTACCAGTCCATTTTGGTGCCAATACCATGCCGTTTTTGTTACTATACTCTGTAGTATAGTTTAAGGTCTGGTATTGTGATGCCACTTGCTTAACTCCTCTTGCTAAGGATTGCTTTGACTATTCTAGATCTTTTATTTTTCCAAATGAATTTCATGATTGCTTTTTTTTTATTTCTATGAGGAATATCATTGGGATTTTGGTTGAAATTGCATTAACTCTGTATAGTGCTTTTGGTAGTATGGTTATTTTGACAATATTCTGCCTATCCGAGAACAAGGGAGATCATTCCATCTTCTAATGTCTTTAATTTCTTTCTTTAGTGTTCTGTAGCTTTCATTGTATAAGGCTTTCACCTCTTT
>CM053402.1:65403076-65514495 GCA_028644305.1 Xerus rutilus
AGGCTTTCACCTCTTTCATTAAGTAGATTCCCAAGTATTTTATTTTTTTTGAGGCTACTGTAAATGAGGCAGATTTCCTAGTTTATCTTTCAGAGGATTCATCACTGATGTACAGAAATGCATTTGATTTATGGGTGTGGATTTTATGTCCTGCTATTTTGCTGAATTTATTTATTAGTTCTAGAAGTTTTGTGGTGGAATTTTTTAGATCCTCTAAGTATAGGATCATGTCATCAGTACATAGTGATAATTTGAGTTCTTCTTTTCCTATCTGTATCTCTTTAATTTCTTTTGTCTAATAACTCTGGTTAGAGTTTCCAGAACTATGTTAAATAGAAGTGGTGAAAGAGGGCATCCATCTCTTGTTCCAGTTTTTAGAGGGAATGCTTTCAATTTTTCTTCATTTAGAATGATGTTGGCCTTGGGTTTAGTATAGATAGCTCTTACAGTGCTGAGATATGTTACTATTATCCCTAGTTTTTCTAGTGTTTTGAACATGAAGCGGTGCTGTATTTTGTCTAATGCTTTTTCTGCATCTATTGAGATGATCATATGTGTCTTATCTTTCAGTCTATTGATGTAATGAATTACATTTATTGATTTCCATATGTGGAGCCAACCTGGGATGAACCTCAATTGATCATGATGCATTATCTTTTTAATATGTTTTTTGTATTCGATTTGCCAGACTTTTATTGAGAATTTTTGCATCTGTGTTCATTAGCAATATTGGTCTGAAGTTTTCTTTCCTTGATGTGTCTTTGTCTGGTTTTGGATCAGGGTGATATTGGTCTCATAGAATGAGTTTGGAAGTGTTCTTTTTCTATTTCATGGAATAATTTGAGAAATATTGGTATTAGTTCTTCTTTGAAGTTCTTGTAGAACTGACCTGTGAACCCATCTGGTCCTGGGATTTTCTTGATTGGTAGGCTTTTGATGGAATCTTCTATTTCATTGCTTGAAATTGATTGGTTCAATTTGTGTATATTGTCCTGATTTAGTTTGAGTAAATCATATGACTCTAGAAATTTGTCCATGTTTTCGATATTTTCAATTTTATTGAAGTACAAATTTTCCAAATAGTTTCTAGCTATCTTCTGTATTTCAGTGGTGTCTATCGTGATATTTCCTTTTTCTTCTCGGATTTTTGTAATTTGAGTTTTCTCTCCCTCTCTTCATAAGCGTGGCTAATGGTTTATCAATTTATTTATTTTTTAAAAGAACCAATTTTTCATTTTGTCAATTTTTTCAATTGTTTCTTTTGTTTCAGTTTCATTGATTTCAATTATTTCCTATCTTCTACTACTTTTGGTGTTGATTTGTTCTTCTTTTTCTAGGGCTTTGAGATGTAATGTTAGGTCATTTATTTGTTGACTTTTTCTTCTTTTAAGGAATGAACTTCATGCAATGAATTTTCCTCTTAGCACTGCCTTCATAGTGTCCCTGAGATTCTGATATGTTGTATCAGTTTCTCATTTACCTCTAAGAATTTTTAAATCTCCTTTTTGATGTTTTCTGCCATCCATTGTTTATTCAATAGTATACTTAATCTGAAGGTATTGTACTAGATTCTATTTTTTATTTTATCATTGATTTCTAATTTCATTCCATTATGTTCTGATAAAATGCAGGGTAGTATCTCCATTTTTTAAAATTTACTAGGAGTTGCTTTGTGGCATAATATATGGTCTATTTTAGAGAAGAATGCATGTGCTGCTCAAAAGTGTATTCACTCATTAATGGATAAAATATTCTATATATGTCTGTTAAGTCTACATTATTGATTGTTTTATTGAGTTCTATATTTTGTTTAGTTTTTGTTTGGAAGATCTATCCAGTGGTGAAAGAGGTGTGTTATAGTCACCCAGTATTATTGAGTTGTGGTCTATTTGATTCCTGAAGTTAAGAAGGGCTTGTTTGACATACATAGATGCCCCATTGTTTGGGGCATATATATTTATAACTGTTATGTCTTGATGTATGGTTCCTTTAAGCAGTAGGAAATGTCCTTCTGTATCACCTGTGACTAACTTTGGCTAGAAGTCTACTTTATTTGATATGAGGATGAAAAACCCCTGCTTGTTTATGCAGTTGATGTGAATGGCATGTTTTTTCCCAACCTTTCACTTTCAGTCTGTGAATATTTTTTCCTATGAGATGAATTTCTTGAAGGCAGCGTATTGTTGGGTCTTTTTTTTTTTAATCCAATCTGCCAGCCTATGTTTTTTGATCCATGAGTTTAGACCATTAAAATTCAGGATTATAATTGAAACATAGTTTGTATCCTCATTCTTTTTGATTTATTTTTTATTTTTAACTTGACTTTGTTTCTTCATTGATTGGATTTTCCTTTAGTGTAGTTCCTCCCTTTGCTGGTTTTCATTGTTGTTTTTTATTTCTTCCTCATGAAATATTTTGCCAAAGATGTTCTGTATTGCAGGCTTTCTAGTTATAAATTTTTTTAACTTTTGTTTATCTTGGAAGGTTTTTATTTTGTCATCAAATCTGAAGCTTAATTTTGCTGGATATAGGATTCTTGGTTGACATCCATTGTCTTTCAGAGTTTGGTATATGTTATTACAAGATCTTCTAGTTTTGAGGGTCTGGGTTGAGAAATCTGTAGCTATCCTAATTGGTTTCCCTCTATATGTAATCTAATTCCTTTCTCTTGTGGCTTTTAAAATTCTCTTCTTATTCTGTATGCCAGGCATTTTCATTATAATGTATAGATCTGTTGTGATTTTGTACATTTGGTGTCCTGTAAGCCTCTTGTGTTTGATTTTCTAATTCATTCTTCATGTTTGGAAAATTTTCTGATATTAGTTCACTCAATAGATTGTTCATTCCTTTGGCTTGTACACTCTATGCCTTCTTCTGTCCCAATAATTCTTAAATTTGGTATTTTCATGTTATCTCATAATTTTTGGATGTTTTGCTCATGGTTTCTTATCACTGTGTGATCAATTCTATTTTCTAGATTATATATTTTGTCTTTATTATCTGAAGTTCTGTCTTCCAAGTGATCTAATCTATTGGTGATGCTTTCTATTGAGTTTTTAATTTGGTTTATTGTATCCTTCATTTCAAGGATTTCTCTTTTTTTTTCAGAACCTCTATCTACTTATTGAAGTAATATTTTACTTCCTGTATTTCCTATGTAGCTCTTTATCGAAATGATACTTTGTTACTTGTGTTTGCATTCTTATATCATCCTTTAATTCACAGAACATTTTAATTATGTACATCCTGAACTTCTTCTCTGACATTTCATCTGCTGTGCTGGTCATGGAATCTAATAATGTTAGTATCTTAGTTTGTTTGAGGCACTTTCTTCCCTTGTTTTTTCATGTTGTTTATATGTCTTCCCTTCTAGCACTGCAGATCTAAGCTGTTACAGTTTTTATCCTATGGGCTTATAGTTTCCCTGCAGGGTTCCAATGCCTCTCCTTTAAGGTGGAGATCAATATTAACAGATCCCAATACAAACAATATATAGCGTTAAACCAAATAGCTCCTATTAAGATGTTGATAGTTTTTTTACAATACACAAAAATGGTGAGTTCAATTATTATCTACAATATAAACAGTAGGTTTGCAAAAGGGTCTACAGTTTCTGATGGTAGACAAAGAGAAAACTGAAGGTGGGGTGTAGGATGAGATGTTAAGAAGGTAGGAAATGAGGAAATAGGGTTATTAGATCCTATAAATAGTGAAAGAGGAATCAAAAGAAGTTGGCTAGTAGCAGGAGAAAAGAGAGAAAGAGATTTGGGAAAGACAAGTGTGAAGAAAATAAAGACAATACAAAAAATAAACATACAAATTAAGAAAAATAAAAAATGTAAAAATAGAATATTAAAGAATATACAACACAACTGTAATATACTATTAAGACATCCCAGTCCTCATTAGCCTAATGCATGAAAAGTACTTGGCTTCACCAGTGTTGGGTATGTGAGGGCAGGAAAAGAGAGAGACAGAGAGAGAAAGAAAGAAAAAAAAAAGATAATAGAAAAAAATCTCAAAGCTAAATTAAAGGATTATTTCTGTTAGGGTTCAGTATATTTCCTGCTTCCCTTCTCATCCAGTGGGTGGGGTTGTCTGTTGTGTGTTGGTAACTCCACTCCCAGGATGGTGAAAGTTATTAGGGTGGGAGGGTTGGTCTTGGAGGTGGAACTCCTGGAAGTGGATTGTAGCACTTGCCAATTTCCATTGGAAGACTGTGCCCCAAGGGTCTCTTTTGGGGCCCAATCATGTGATGTGGGCACCTAGTCTTATCTCCTCATATCACCTATAGATCTCACAATTCCTAGTCTCTAATTTAGTCTCTCATTCGCTCCCTCCCTTTCTACTTCCTAGTCAGGAACCTCTCTCTCCAGAGGTCTTGTGGGCTGTGTACTGATGCCTGTACACATGTCACGGAGAGCTGTTTTGTGTCGGGTAGATCAGGACAAGGCTTTGCAAGCTATGGACTAGCACATAGCTGCAAGCACTGTGCCGGGTTAGTGGCTGCAGGGAAAGGGTGGAGTTGGGGGACTATATGTACTTTGATATTGCTTCTAGGCCCCAGCTGGTGTCCCAAGCTGGGAGTTGCCACAACTAAAGATGGCGATGGTGGTAGCAAGAATAATCCAAGATGGCAACAAAGGTTTCCCAAGATGGAGGTGGCTGCTTTCAGAGATGGGGTGTTCAGGCAAGCCCCGCAGTAGCGCTGGGCAACATGTTCGGAGATGCAGCTCTGTGGTGGGCAGTGTTGCGGTGGACAGCTATCTCCAGATCCTGTCTGGTGTCACCAGGTGCAGGCTACTGCATGAAGGGGACTATCGCAGTGGTTGCTGTGGCCCAAGATGGAGGTGACTGAGGGACCCTCATGCTGGTGGATGGGGGTCCACACAGGAGCAGCAGTCGGGGAGTCCTGTGTGGGCAAGTGACCAGGGTCATGTGCAAATGCTCCCAAATGAAATTTAACATCAATTTGCATAGCTCTAGAAAAAAACATGTTGAAGTTTTTATTGGAATTACATTAGTTAGCCCATTTATTTTAGGAGATATCTTTATGATAGTGAGTCATACTACCTAGTAACTTTAATTATTTCATGTTTACTTGTCTTTCAGGAATGTCTGACATTTTAAAAATAAGGATAGAATTCATTTATCTTAAAGTTTATTTCTATGTATCTTTTTCTTACTATATTTAAATAAACTTTAGTCAAATATTGTAACTTCCAACTAGTCATTTTATGAGTATATAAAATTAATGATTTCTGAGTATCAGTTTTATATCTTCCTGCTTTACTAAAAACTTTAATTTTTTATTATTTTTATCACTGATCCTCTGAACTTTTCTATTTAAACTATTATATTTTCTACAAATTAAGATGCTATTATGTCTATTTTTATTTTTAATTCTTATGCCCCTATTGTATTTTTCTTATTTTATTCTATTGGCTAATCTTTCTTTAAAACTGGCAGGCAAATCTCATGGCAATTGGCTAAAACAGTCTTATATGATGTAATGTAATTATGGAAGTGGCTATCCCATTATATGTGCCATATAATACTGACTGCTTAAGTAAGTTACTATCTCATCATATATACAGGTGTTATCCACACTGAAGAGGAAAAAAATGATGGGAGCATATATAATAGCATGGGAAACTTCATAACTTTCTTCCTTCAGACATTCTACTTTCTGATTCCACAGTGATTCTCATCCTTAAAAGCAAAATACATTCATCTCTTTTTAAATGCTTATGTATCAGCTCATCTCATTAAAGTATCAGCTCAAAGTAAAGAAAAAGGAAAAAGAAACCTCATCATCTAAATCTGAATTGTGAATTGTCACACAAATTTAAAGCCCCAAATCATATCTAATTTCAAATCTAATTCAAGTCCACTTGTAGATGAGGCTCCTATTCATAAGGCATTTTGGTTTATCATTTTCTCATTCCTTTACAGTAAAAATTTGTATTTTAGCTACTGATATAAGTATAGTTTAGATGTCTTCTCCCACTTTTTTGGTCTTTCAATTTTATAATGAGGTGTTTTTATAATCAGGGATTTTGAATTATAATGTAAATATATTTAACAAAAATCTCCTAATTTATTGTTAAAATTTTATGTTTGATTAGGAAATGTTTTGCAAGCACAAGTTCACCAAGATGTTCCCCATTGTTTACTTCAAATTTTTTCCTTTCACATACCTAAATTTTGTATATGATGTAATATAGACATCTCTGTGATTTTTTTCCTACATTGGTAACATTTCACTTTGTTGTTCTTAGTAGCTAGCATGCTTATTTCCCAGTGATCTTCACTGCCACCTCTTTTATATATTGAAATTTTATGCATACATGAATCTGTATCTAGAATCACAGTTATTAATTAATTTTTCTATACCTTCATCACTTTTCTAATATTACTTTATAACAATCTTTGTTATTTGGTTGTTTATGCTCACCCCATACCTTACTCTTCTATTTCATAAATACTTGTTCCTCTAGCAAAGCTATAACCATTAAGTGTGGTAGTGCATGCCTGTAATCCCAGTGACTCCAGAAGCTGAGGCCGGAGGATCACAAGTTCTAGGCTATCTTCAGCAACGTAGTGAGACCCTGTCTCAAAATAAAAATTAAAAAGGTCTGGGGATGTAGCTCAATGGCCAAGCACCTCTAGATTTAATTCCCAGTTCCAAAACAAACACAAACAACAAAAAAAAAAAAAGGAAAAGAAAGAAAGAAAAGAAAAAGGAAAAGAAAAACAAAACTGCATATAACCAAGTATTTAAGAGTAGTTTTTAATGTCTTCTTAAGACCAGCAGCTTCAACATCATCTGTAAGTTTGGTAGGAACAGCAACTCTTAGGATTGACCACAGATCTAATAAATTGGAGTGAACTCATAAATGTGTGATTTAACAAATTCTACATGTGGTTCTAATGGATGTTCGAGTTTGAGAATCACTAGCTTCACCCAATCACTCCTGACCACTTACTAAGTCTGGGACCCCTGACCCTTGATCACATGTGGTGTTTTATTAACTTTGATTGTTGAGTAGGAAGAATAAAGTTGGAGCCAGCTTCTACTTTAACTGCGTCGTGTCTACTGATTTAAGTCCAAAGAGGAACTGATCATGAGTTACATGAGGCATGTTCCCTGTTCCTCCCAGCCCATGTCTTAGGATTTCTCTATTGGTGTTATAAGCAACAAGTGCATTGTCCCAGAGAATGGTGGGTGCGGGAAACTGTATCATACACCATTTGATCTTTGTGTTTTGCCAGATCATGGCTTCAGCGTGTTTAGTACGTGTTCAGGTTGGTCACTTGTCTTTGTTTGCAAGATGATTCCTTATTTCTTCTTGCTAATGTTCATATATATTTCCTTCATTCTAATTACCTGTTTCTTTTGTGTATGTGGAAATTAATTTACTTTTATTAGCCCCCTTACTAATAATTTACCTACAGAGTATGAATTTTTCATATATGCAATCATATCATTGGTGAATAGTAAGAAATTTATTTTTTATTGTTATATATTTCAATTACTTTCATTCTTCTACTGCAAGAGAAAAAGATATCAAAGAAGATAAGTAATTCTAATGTGTTTCACTAAAAAGAGTAATATTTGATAAAAATAATTCTTGCCTTAAATTTTGGATCAATACACTTTATGAGGTTAATGTAGTCCCTTTATATTTCTAACTTACTGAGGTATGATGAATCATCTTAAATTTTATCAGATGATTGTGTGCATCCTAAATATGTTCTATTTGTACTAGTAATTGTGGCAATTTCCAAAGATTCTTCTAATATTGATGCATCCTTGAATTCCTGAGATAAAGCCAGATTTTTCATCTGAGTTAGTGTTTAAAACACACAGCAGGATTTGTTTAACATTTCATTTTTTTTCTAAGTTTATAAGGGAAATTGACTCAAGTTTTATTTTATTTCCCTATCAGGTTCTCTCATCAGTTATACCATCTAGGTAGAATGAGTTGAAAAATGTTTCTTATTTTCTTGATGAATGAAATAAATTTTTATGTGATTAAAATAATGTGTTCCTAAAGGTTTAGCCTGACTCGCCTGTTGAATCATGAGAGCCTAATATTTAATTTGTATTAAGAATTTCAGATAGGCATGGTGGCACATGAATGTAATCCCAGTGGCTTGAGGCAGGAGGATCAGGAGTTCAAAGCCACCCTCAGCAACTTAGAGAGGCCTTAAGCAACTCATTGAGTCTTTTTCTCTAAACAAAATATTTTTAAAAGGCTGGATGTAGCTCAGTAGTTAAGTACCCCTGTGTTCAATCCCTAGTACAAAAAACAAAAAAGAATTTTAATTCTTGATTTATTTTCTTCATCATTTGGATAGTCATTTACTCATTCAGTTATTCTATTTTTAATACCTTAAAACACTTCCTATCTGAATATTCCATATTCTGTCTTTGATAATTCCAGTGTCTGATATTTTTGGGGACTTACACATGCAATTTTTTGCTTCTGCTGGCTCTCATTCCTGGTTAAACTTGATTGTGAATCTGAATTACTTGATTTTGGTCTGCATAATCCTTGTTGTAACTGTAGTGAATACTGTCACCCAGAAATTTGATTGTTTCTTCCAGAATCTAGAATCGGTGGGAAGTTGCTGAGCCCTTGTTAGCTCCTTTAAGGATCAGTGGAGAATTTGTTCCTCCACATTGAGAGCACACCTCTAATTTCTTGATCTCTTGTTTCTTGATCCCTGTCACACTGTCATTATTTGCCCAAGGATAAACTTAGCTTTAGAATTAACTTTCTGCTCTCTGCTGCCCACTTAGGCTTCAGTTAAAGTTAAAAAAAAAAAAAAATAGTATCTCTCCCTGAGGCCCAGCAATGTTCTTTAAAATTATGTTTCATGGAGAATCCTGTTGTTTTCTTGCCAGGTGAACTCTTCAAAGTATCCAGACAGGCAAATCAATAAAGGTAAAATTTCTTTTTAATATTTTAATTTAAAAAAATGCTTTGAATATAGACTTTTATCTCCAAAGGGCATTTATACTAATTGGGCATCATGGGTAGTATTATTCAAATACATGTGAATAAATACGTTTGAACAGCTACTTGTTATGGTAAGACATTTGTGGATATAGACTATTTATTATTGGCATCACCAATTATTCTCACATTTGTGTTTCAGCTTGACTTCTCCAGTGAGCTTGACATTAATACATCAATGGCCTAATTACCATTTTCACTTGGGAAAGAAACAACTCAATTTTAATAAGGTAAAACTGAAACACTGGGTTTCCCTGCTTCACATACACTTCTTATACTTTGTCATCTCAGTTGGTAATGAGATTAACTAGTTTCCACAGAAACTTTCAGCTTTTGTCTCTGATGCTTTTTTCTATAACCTCTCATCCCTGTCCGTAGGTTTATTCTTTCACTTTGTAGGAAAATCCCTTTAACTCTTTCCAAAATATATTTTCAATTTTTCATTCACTCTCCATTTCTGGGACTAAAATTTTAATTTTAGTTAACATTGTCTCATCTAGATCATGGCAGCTGCTTACAAATGAATTCAACTTCTGGCCTGGGTGTCGAGGAAACCCTTGTGACTATTTATCAAGAGTGGACTCCAAACATCAATGTTTATTGCAGCACAATTCACAATAGCCAAACTGTGGAACTAACCCAGATGCCCTTCAATAGATGATCGAATAAAAAAACTGTGGTATATATACACAATGGAATATTACTCAGCAATAAAAGAGAATAAAATTGTGGCGTTTGCAGGTAAATGGATGGAGTTAGAGAATATCATGCTAAGCAAAGTCAGCCAATCCCAAAAAATCAAAGGCCAAATGTTTTCTCTGATAAATGGATGCTAATCCATAAGGGGGAGGGGATGGGAAGAGCAGAGGCACTATGGATTAGCCAAAAGGGAGTCCAGAGAAGGGAGGGACATGGGGAGAAGAAAGATGATGGAATGAGATGGACATCATTACCCTAGGTACATGTATGATTGCACAAATGGTTTGACCCTACTTGGTGTACAACCAGAGATGTGAAAAACGGTGCCTCATTTGTGCACAATGAATCGATGAGCATTCTGCTGTCATGTATAACTGATTAGAACAAACAAAAAAGAAGAAAGAAAAGAAAAAGAGTGGGCTTAGATATTCGAAATCTCTCTTTGTTTTATTGATCTGGACATCTTAGAACTGAACAGTGGCAGATGAGCTTTTACACTTTCATAGAAAGATGTGGCACATTGCTTAAAATAATAAAAGGAAGGGGCAGATTTTCCAAAGGAGACTAAAATGATTTGCTGTTTGTGAAGAAGTGTCTGAAATTGGTGAAAGATGAAAAATGCGAATAAAAAGCTTTATCTATCCCCTGAGGAACTTGGCTTCAATCACATAGCTTGCCTTGTTTAGGTCCCAAACTCACTCATGGTCTATCTCTCTTCAAGTCTGACAAAATTCTTCAAGCACAGGATGAAAGAATGTATGCAGTAGACACCTAATAAGTGCCCACAGATGATAATCAATATTCAAATGACATCATCAAGGACACCAAGTAGAGCACATTGAAAATAAATCCTGGAAAAAATGTAATAATACTTCTCATTCTAGAGTGTGCCTGATGGTGACAAGATCATATTGTTCAAGGTCATGGATGTCCAGTGACAGGGAACACCACAGTACTAACACAAATGACTTAAGAGAAAGGCAGTGGCTCTGAATCCAAGAGGCTCTGGTTTAACTCTTGACTCTGCAGTTCATTAACAGCTTTGTCTGGAGAAGTTTATGAAACCCTATCATCTGTAAAATTAAAAAATAATGGTAGTTTTATTGCATAAATAACACCTTTGCTGTGATGAATAAATCGGAAAGCAGGTAAAGCATTTTTCACCTTGGCATTTTAGGTAACCATATAAAAGTGGATTCTCTCTCCCTGTTACTGCACATGTTTGTGGTGCACAGGTACACACACTTGTGTAAGTGCATAACTATTTATTTATATCTGAGGGCTGAGTTTTGCTATATTTGGAAGGTACAGAAATAGAACCATGTCACAGAAAGATGGTATTTTGTGGTTATTGTTGTTCAGAAATGTAATCAGCACTAGATTTATTAATCAAACTCTAGACTTTCTGAACTTGATTTGTAGGTTAATTTCGTCCAGCCTGTGTGCATAAAGGTTCTGAATAGTTTTCTAATAGCAAAGAAGGAAAAGCATAGAGTTACAAGAAAATGTTGCTAAAGTTAATACCTGGAAAGTCCCACCCTCTTTTTAACTTTCTAAGATTTATGGCACACATGAAATTAGCTTGGAAAGTAGAAGAGTTTCTCACACTGGCTCTTCTCAAGGAGTCTGACCTTGACACTCAACTCCCTGTGATTAAATGTCTACTCTGAATAATGAGCCTTCCCAGAGCTGAGCCTCCTTCAGGGTGGGACACTAATACTGCACACTATTCTTTCTTTCCCCTGCAACCACTCTAAATCTCCAAGTGACGTTTTCAGGACAGCAAAACTCACTAGTTAGGAAACAGTTTCCAGATAAGTGTCAATCCAAGCCTGTTGCCTGGCCTGAGAGGAGAGGCAGGAAGAGATGACTGCCATCTGTGCTCCAGCAGCCAAGCAGCTGTGCTGTCTACCTCATTTCCCCTTTAGGCTTTTTGCTCGGGAGAGAAATACTTTCCTGGGTACCCTCAATACCTACTCCTCAAAGAAGCTCAGTGGGATCCCAGGGATATCTGGAAGAGTCCAATCACTCATTTTATTCTACTGGCTTTTAGAAACCTAAATAAACATCAAAACGGAGATGAAACTGAAAATAAAAAGTGGAGTGAGTGTAAAGCTGCCTTAGCCACCACACATAATAAGTGATTCCATTTCTACTTTTGATGAGCACCTGCTATGGAGCCCATTCTGTGCTAGAAATAGAAATGACAGAGGTGAATCAAACATGTCCAGTTCTTATGAAGCTCTAAATGAAGGATGAAGAGGAAGCAGCTGCCTCCTTTTGGGCTGTTGACATTTACCCAAAGACAGTGTATATTTCACTAGAATTCAAGTTGTAGGTCACTTGACTTGCTTCATTGGCTGTAACCCTGAGAAACAGAAGAGACAATATCTTCACAAGCTCAGATGCAGGAGGTGTGGTTTTCAGGGACCACCTTTGGTCACCAGAGCTGGTAGCTACAGAATCCTTTATTCTGGCTCTAGTGTCCTCCCTTGCTGGTCCATAGTGTTTATTAGCCATGGCCCTTTTCTCCTGCTTTATAACTAAAACTGGTGGGAACATTCGCTACAGTTTTATAAACCACCTTGTATTTTTCCAGTAATTTGCAGTTTAAATGAGCTATAGATAGTTTTGTCACAGAGCTCTTTTAAAATTAATAAACCCAACTTGTTTTTTTACTCCAATTCTCTAGTTTTAAAAAAAAATGATTTTTTTTTCTTTAAACTTTCTTTTGCTGAGAATGGAAGCTGAGAAGCTTTTTTGAGGGGGGGCAATGGGGGACAAAATCCAGTCATCCAGGATCCAGGCAGTTTTCCTGGCTTGGCTACTGGTAACAGTTTCTCCTATTGCTTCTTATTTCTTATTATTAAGAAACCTGTCTGATGGAAACACTGTATCAATGTACACACGTGTGCATGTGTGTGTGTGGATGTACAATTCCCCATAAAATGTTAAAATGTTAAAGTCATAAAAATGCTAGAATGGAGGATCTGCTTAGAATAGAAACTTCACCAAAGCAGGACTTTGGGGGTTGATTTCTCTGTTGTACCAATCACTCAATACATAGTTGTACAGTGAATGACGGAATGAGTGGAGAAAGGTTCTTTATTATTTGAATATTTGGATGCATACAGCTTATCTTAACCTTTTTACCAATTGGTGGATTTGGACCCAAGAAAAATTTTTACGTAAAACTCTCTGTTCCTATTAAAATAACTTCATAATTGTTTGCTTCCAAAGCTCCCCCAAATATGTAAATGCTTGGCATTACCAAGTCCTTCTTACAGAATCATGCTGATAGCTCTTAATGCCTGAGGGAAATGCTAATGTCCTCCACACTGCTCACCCGCATCTTCTAAAGAATACTCTTCCTCTCCCTGTGGGGCAAATATGAACCTGCAGGCAAAATTCTATAGAAGCTCCTGTATTTCTGAGATGAGATGCTGTGAGTTTGACAACAAGGCGAAAAGTAATAGATTTCTGTGCAATCTGTCATGCCCTAATGTGGCCATTTTGTTCCATGTTCTTTTCTCACATAATGTGGATATGCAAGAACACTCAGGGCTGTGCATGGATTCCATTACTTTTGTTTTGCACACATTATGCTGAGAAAGGGAGCTAAACAGAAGCTTAACTGGCTCTGCAGCTCACTTGCTTACAGTGTGACAGCACCCATTGCAGGCTGTCACAATTCCACGCAGCAGATGTTAAGTGAGCCTTGCCTACATCCTCACCAGTAAGAAGACATCTATCAACTTGCTTCCCAGTGGGTTGGCATCAATTAATGAGGACTTTATGCCGCTTCTGAATCGTAACAGTAGAGCAAGTTGGCAAGTCTGTACTTTCAAGAGAAATTCATGGTTTTCTTTAAAGGAGGAAGAAGAAGAAGAAAAGCTGGCCTATTATTTTTAGTAAAAACTGACTACAGCAGTACAACCCGAGATGCCAGCTTTGGCAGTCACACTCATTGTGTGGTCACAATGACCGAGACCTCTCTTCCTTTCTGATTGCCAATTAATTTAGCACTGGGAAATATGCTTTTTTTTTTTCATCCAAATTTGAATACATTTGAGGGGAAGCTCTTCAATGAGTAGAGAAACTCATTCTGCAGAAATAATTTCCCAAAGTCATTTATCGTGAAAAGGGTAATTTAAAATACACACATACATACACACTCTGCCTTATTTATTTCACCCTGTAATTATATTTTTAGATGATTGCTTGTGTATTTTCTCACTTTAAAATGGAAATTAAAGGTCTGATGATTGGGGTTGATTTAATTTGCCCTAGGAGAGGAACTCCCATCTAGTTCTAGTATAGGGAGTTTGTTACTGTTTTATTGCTCAGTTTATAAATTACAGGATAGTAGAATCGCCTGTTTTATTCATTTATTTTATATTTTAAATTACCCACTAAGTAGTTATTTAAAACATCTGGGGGAAAAAATTCTAAAGGTACTGCTTTGGGTTGGTCATGTACTTTCTTCAGAGTATTTTACCTAAGTGTGGATAAAAGGCAAAAGTGCCAGAAGGAATTTAAGGTATTATGAGTACAATATTATTTTTAATATATGGAAAAACTGGAACTCAAATGGGAATCAAATTGTCCCAATTCACATCATTAAATGGTAAGAAGGTCCATTGGGCTCCCACTTGTCAATCTGGTCCAGGAGACTTTCCAGGTCTAGTAACTTTCAGTCTCACTTGTTGCTTTATATTATGTTATTTATGAATAAAATGGAAGGAGATGATGAGCTATCGAAGAGGAGTGAATTTTTTTTAAATTTTTTTTAGTTGTTGAATCTGTTTTATTCATTTATTATTTATATGTGGTGCTGAGGATCGAACCCAGTGCCTCACGCATGCCGGGCAAGCGCTCTACCACTGACCTACAGCCCCAGCCCCAAGAGGAGTGAATTTTATAAGGGTTTTTCAGAAATATGCAGGGACTCACCAACAGAAATTACCACATACTTGCGCTTATTTATACAATCTTGAATTGCATCTACTAACACTTGGTCTGAAGTGGGGGCATCTCATCTGTTGGAATCTTCCCTACTCCTCTACCAAACAGGGCTCCTAACATTTCCTTAGATATGTCTGTTGATTTCTGATGTAAACATTGATGTCTTCATTTCCCAATTTCTCCCAGTGTTTATCTGCTAGGATTCTATCCACCTTTCAAGTCGACATCAATTGATGTGTTTTCACTGGAACTCTGCCTAGTCCTCTCCGCATTTCTAAATGTTTGTATTCTATTTAGAATTAGTTATACAGCATCTATTTTACTTTTCTAATCCAAAGCATCTATCATTTATTTAGCAAACATTTATTACCAACTCTCATACTCTGATAACCACTTAATAAACATTTAATAATGACACAGTAATGAATGAATAATTGCAATTGCATGGCCTCCATAAGTCCATCCAGAAGCATTCACTGGAGAACAAATTCTGTAACTTGAGCTTCATTTTGAACTACTATATTTAGTGTCCTGCCCTGGTTCCTGGATCATCTTGAGCAGCAGTTATATCCTTCTCCAAAGTGTCAAAACCACATAAAAATTAAACTCCAGAATGCTCAGATTATTCTGTTCCTAAACTGAACTATATAGCCAAATGTGCCTTACATTTAACTTCCTACATATTATTGTTATGGAAATGATGCTCAGCAAGAGACCAAGCACCACTGAGAGGGTTGACAAACTCAGGGTTTTTTAATGCCAGCGGACCCAGATGAGCTACTGATCTGAAGTTCTGGGCTCTGAGCTAAGGTTACATGGGGCTTTTATACAAAATTTGACATCATTTCTTAACCATTACAACTCTGGTGGATTTGAATTCTTGGCTTATGTGACCAAAGAGCATGCCCAGAAAATTTATGATAAGTAGTTCACAGGTGCAGAACAAAGACAGCAAAACACCTGCCAGTGTTACTGAGAAGTGACCTTTATCCCAGGAGTAACTCAAGATAACTTGGGTTTGCCTCCCTAAGAGCTGTATTTTTAATAACTAAGCCTAGGAGCTGAGCTTATAGTTTAGGCAGTAGTTAATTTGGCATCTGTTGACTCTCTGGCCTTGAAAGCCTGGCAAGGGTGTTTATGTTCCAAGAGGGAATAGTCAGACTCCCAAGAGGGCTATTTACAATCCAATAGGTAGGGACACATGAATAATCCTTCCCTGTAGAAAGGCTGACAGCAGAGGGAAATTAACCCTTTCCCTAGGCATTGGTTCTTCATCATAATGTTCTTATAATTTCATTTTATAATCAGGTCTGGTTTCTCCATCACATTATCCATCTCTTTGATTTTCAGTACTGCACCTGTATTTCCTCATTTATGTCCTTTCCTGTTTAGATTCACTAGTTAGACTTCCTTTAAATCAGTACAATACCTCCCCTCCTTGGTAATGCTGTCTCTTTGACTTCTTTTGATCTCTGCCAGACACCAAATATCTCCTACCCTACAACCTCTGTTTAAATGAACTCAACCTTTTCCAAGAAGACCCACCATTCCATGGGCTTTCCAGCTGTCATGCAAGTGAGTAACTTTATTTCTTTTCACTAAGGTCATCAATAATACTTCGTATCAAACACATACTTCTTCTCATACTTTAACTCATCATTCCCATGAGGAATGCAGATTCCTCTTCTGTTGTAGCAACATTGTACAACTTTCTCAGGGGTTCCAAGATGATTGAGGCCTAGTCTCTGCCTTCAATGGCCTCACAGTTTAAAGTGGATGACATACATGTAAAACTGTCACTATAACAATGTGAAGATCAGTCAACTGTGGAAAGCACCAGGATTTACAGAGCCTGGACCTGGGTACCAAGTTCAAAATGGGTTGGTGTCAAGGAGGCTTCCTCCAGGAAGTCATGACTGAGTGAATATTATGCAAAAGTTGCAATGAGTTGTGGATGGTGTGAGAAGGCAAGAGGTGTGTGGTTCAGCTTTGTGTTTTCTTAAAGCATCCAACACAAATGTCCAGTAGAAATTCAATGATTGAAGGATGAATTTACATATGCTGTTTAATCTTCTATTTCTACAATATTCGTTCCAATATGAGTTTACACCCACATTTCTGTAATATTTCTATGATACTATTTCTGTAATAGTATTTCTATAATATTTCTGTACTATTTTGTCATATTTCTGCAATAATCTCTCTGTCTTCAGCCTTACCTCCTATTCCTATCCAACAGTCAACCTCTAGGTTTACATTTGATTAATCTCACCAAACATCGCCTTTTTCACATGGCCCTCTGAGATCTACTAATAAATTCCAAATTCTACAATCAAACATTTGAAGCCCCTCTATCGAGTCCCCAATCTACATCTCCAAACATTACTTTTCTGCAGTAGTGAATTTAGTCCACACTTTACCCCTGGGATCACCATTCAGCATTCAAAAAATGCAAAATCACCTCCAGAAGTTTATAAAGCAATGTAATGTACCACCAACAAAAAGGAGCCCTGAGTCTCAGGCAGAATCTGTAGGAATGCAAAGGTCAGGGTGTGGCTAGAACCAAACAAGTGAGGGAGAAACAAAACAAAAGTGCCAGAGAAAGGTGTTCTTTGCTTAATTTATGGGGAATGCTTGGGTTTGCAAAATCGATCAAGAGCAGATTTTTTGCAAAATTTCTGGCATTTTTCACTTCTTGGCTTTATTTTCAAAATTCTGCAAAAAAGGTATTTTTCCTTTTTTAAATTTGTAGTTCTACTTACTGCATCTGAAAGAGTAAAGGCAGTATGAAAACACAAATATAACAGGGAATATTATGTCAACTAATTTAAACCATGCCAGAAATAATTGGGACTCAAAGTAGGTGTCAGGTCGGTTTAAGGCGGCTAAGGGTAACAAAACACCAGACAGCCCCGCATGCGTGAAAGAACCACCAATCAGACACCCACAGACAAGCCAGTGATGATGCCTCATAACCACCTATCAATCAGCCAATCCTCCGACCAACCCTAGGAAGACACAGGACTCCCAGAAACCTCCCTTTCCTGTCCCAAGCCCTCCCCTTCCTGCCCTAAACCCATTAAAAATTTCAATCCAGCTGAGCCTGAGCGGGATTCTCCCAGACCCGCTCTGTTGGACTGGGGAGTCTCAGCCGGGAGCATATCTCAATAAAGCCTTGCCCAACTGTTTTTAATCTGCCTCCTTTTAACCACTGATACCTGACCTTACAGTAGGGACTTCAAGTATGATCAGCTTTGATGATTCCTTCTCCCTTAGTTTCTGCATTCTTGCTTTGAACCTAATAACATCTCCATCTTGTTTCTAGTGCCTTCACCTTCATAACTACTGCCATCTGGGGGAAAAAAAAACAAAAAAACTTTATATTTCTGCAGGTTTCAGCAATTTATTTGCAAATGTGGAACTACAACTTTTATTAATTCCCTCCTTTCCTGTTATTCTAATTGAATTATGGAATAGTCTGTAATCTATCTCTTCCTCCTCTGGCTTTCAGTATAGTGCAATCATATTAAAATTGTTGGGTAGGAGTTGGCCATTTATCTTATAGAGCAGTGAATTCAATAAAGGCTTAGAACATGCACACACACACACATGCAAACACAAAGAAAATTTTTTTCTAGAGAAAAGTTTGCAGCTATGTGGAGTAGTGGGACTCAGGATATGCTACACCAAAATTTTGACTGTTGGAGACCAGAATATGCAACTAGAAAACATTCCTCTTTAGTATAAGGATTATTTTGAGCTGCTTTCTTTTGGAAAACAGAGACACAGAATAGCCCTGAAAATAGAGCAGGACCTTATCCTTTTGTAAGAAGAGAAATTTGCATCCAGGCTAGGGGTATAGCTCTGTGGTAAGTGCTTGTCTAGCATATAGGAGCCTGGGTTCCATCCTAAACACATCCAAAAAGAAAAAGAAGATGTGTACATTTATAAAGAAAAACACCCTGTTTTCCTCTCAGTATGAGCAAGAGGGGGATGACTCCAAATCACCAGATAGAGGGTCATCAAATTGTCAAGGCACTAACCAATCTACATAACAAAATTTGCCTTGTTTTCTTTTCTCAGTCACCTCTCTTCTACTATCCCTTCTCCCAACCCCATGCCTTTCTATCTTTGTTTACTGGTAGAAGATATTTAGGCCCAAATTCAGACCACTTTGAGATTTACTCAATTATTACCTGGATACCTCCCACTTAGGTAGGAGATATGCCTGTTATTAAAAGTCTGCTTGCTTTTCCCCTGTGACTCTCTTTTATTACAGGGGTCTTTCCCAACCAAGAACAATGAAGCATAGAAAGTTAATTATTTTCCTTTCCCTACAGGACACAATAAGCCAGGCAGCAAGGTCTACACTTCCTAAGCTAATTCCTCACTGCTTTCAGGACTCATGGAATTGGGGCACTGAATCATGCTCCTCTCCTTCATCTCCTGCTGTAGGCTCCTGGAAGGTGGGGAATGTGACTTTTACTTTTTTTTAATTCCCATAGCAGCCTAGTTGTGGTATGTCGCTATAGAGGAAAAACGAACTTCCTCTCCACTCTCTGAAGTTTCCTTAATTAAATTTGCTGAAATGAAAGAACAGACAGATTAACAGGAGAAAAGATATGCACTTTTATTATGTGCATGGGGGCATCTCAGGAAAGTGAGTACACAGTAATTCAATGAGATTGAGAAGCTCATGGTGGTAGCATCTTCATTCAGGAGAGTGTTGGAGATAAAGGCAATTACAGAGAGACTAAGTGGTTTGAGGAGAGATAAATGGGCAGACAATAGTCTGGGACAAATTTCATCTGATCTGTCCTGTGGTCTTCTTTTCTGAAGGTTAGTCTTCTGGAGGTTCTGACATGTGCTGACATAGGGAAAGTTCGGAGAAATTCCTTCCTGCACCTGGAAGAGAAAGAAAGGGAAGGAGGGGCAGGTAAGAGAGACATTGGTCCAGAGAATACTTTTATTTTGGTTTAAAGTGACCAACATGTCAAAGTGCAAGGGGACAAATAGATGAGGATGGTGGGAACACAAGGTCAAGAGAATAATTCTATAAAATGTGCCTACCATACTGACTCCCTACATGCTTTCTTTGCCAGAAAGCAATCTGCCTGCAGGCCTGCCTGGCCTGAGGGGACAGAAAAATGTCACACTCCTCAACAAACTAGGGCAGAGGATGGAAGGCCTGGCATTCAGTATAGATAATGAATGATGAGAGTCCAGGGAGGATG
This sequence comes from Xerus rutilus, assembly GCA_028644305.1. Lineage (NCBI taxonomy): Eukaryota > Metazoa > Chordata > Mammalia > Rodentia > Sciuridae > Xerus > Xerus rutilus. The sequence goes on from CM053402.1 coordinate 65,423,001, forward strand.
ATGGCTGGTTATCTCTGGGTTGCTAAGAGCTAACCTCCAGGATCACATTTCCCAGCTCAATGGGTTGCAAACACCTCCCACCTACCACATACAGAATTCTCACTTCTTAACACAAGGGATTACCCACTGTGTTCCTTCTCTTCCTGCCCTTAGGCACACAGGAGGAGAAGAATGGGAGATAGAGTTTAAAAAGGGGATTCTAAGCATTTAAAAGAGCAACACACACCCCACTCCCAAGGGCACCCAGCTCTGGGCCCTACTTCTCTCTGGAGAAGTCTGCCACCTCTGTCCTTCTTAAATAAAACTTGCTTTCTCTGCCTGCCTTGGCATTTCTTGGGTGTTTGATCTTCAACACTAGGGGAATAGGGATCTGTTCCTAATCTCCAAGACCAAGTGAAGTTTCCCAAATTAGTTCTTTTTTAAAAAAGCATAAAGTTTGTTTAAATTTTATTTAGGCAGAGGTCTGCTTTTGCAGAAATAAATACTCAAAGAGACCAGGACAGAGTCCACATGAACTCACTGCTCAGAAGCAGTAGTTACACACATGCTGACCTGAACACTAGATATACCAGGCAAGTCATGCCATGGCTGCTCTGTGATTAGGGAAACTGGCTTTCCATATGCCTGGCTGTGTTTAGAAGCGTAGCCACGAATCAGGCGAAATCTCACTCATCAGTTGATTCATTTCCTGGGCCAGAAGCATACTAAAAATGAAAGAGAATATTAAAAAAAATGGAGATACTCAACAGAACATCATTGCTTTATTAAGCAACAGAGGGTATATTTTCAAAAGGGAAAATGGACAGGCTACAACAAGGGTCTGAATTTTATAGGGTGTAGCAGGGCCAGGTCATGGGAGGAGTTGGCTAGTTACTTTGGTGGGCTTACTTTCTGGAGGCAGGGAAATTTTGTCAGATAAGGGAGATTGCAACAGGTCAGATTCCTGAGATCCCTTTTTCCCTGAGAGTTTTATAAATCTCCATTTCCTTCAAAAAATATAAGCAAGCTCACTAGTATTTGAAAAGATGCAAATCTTAATAAAATGAAATGCCATATTTATTTCATCATACTAATAACTTCAACAACAACAACACCCCCCTGGTCCCCAAATCTGGCAAATGTGGGAGAACATGAATATTTTTTATATACTATTTGTAGGAATGTGTTTGAAAAGCAATTTTTATACACACTTGGTTTTTTTTGGTATTGAGGACTGAACATAGGAGTGTTTTTCTACTGAACCTCATCCCCAGTCCTTTTAATTTTTTCTTTTGAGACAGGGTCTCACCAAATTGCTGAGCCTGGCCTAGAATTTGTGATCCCCTTGCCTCAACCTTCCAAGTCACTGAGATTATAGGCGTGCACTACCACATGTAGATGTACACACTCTTTAACAAAAAAAACATTTCAAACAGTCTTTCTTACAGAATGCATAAAAATTGGATATACCCATTATAAGATGGCTGGATTTACCCAAAATACCAAATAATAATGAATATGGCTATGTATCAACAAAATCATGTTTAAATAATTCACAATGCATCTGTCTTGTGTTGTTTTAACAAAGTACCACAGACTGGTTAATTTATAAAGAACAGAAATCTATTTCCTCAATTCTAGGGTCTGGGAAGTTCAAGATTAAAACACTGGCATGTAGGATCCAGTGAGGTCTGTCTTGATGTGTCCTCTCATGGCAGAAGGCAGGAAGGCAGGTGAAAGGGAAGAACAAAAGAAGGTAAGAACATCCACAGCCTTTTGATCAGGGCAATGATCCACTCCCTAGGGCAGAGCCTGTATGACCAGAATGCTTCCCATTCGGTCCACTTCCCCATACTGTTACACTGAGGGTTAAGTTTCCAAAACATGAATTTGAGGGAAAACATTCAAACAATACCATCATCTATGCAAAGAACACTACACAGCCAATAAAGAAAATGAAAAGAACTTTATAGCTTAAGCCCACATGTATTTTTAATCAACCCTCAAGCTAGAAGTATCTCTTTCTCTCCCTCTGCACACACACATACATATAAATGTATACGTCTTACATAATCTTTTCCTAAAATGCTTGGGACTAGAAGTGTTTTGAATTTGGAATTTTTTCACGTTTTGGAGTATTTGTATATACATAATGAGTTATCTTGGGATGGGATCCATACCTAAACATGAAATTCATTTATGTTTCATATATGCCTTATAAAAATAGCCTGATGGTAATTTTATACAAAATTTGTAGCACCCTGTTTTTTTAATGCAATCTATCCCATGAGATCAGGTATGGAAGGTTTAATTTGTGGTATTACGTCAATAGTTTAAAAGTTTTGGATTTTGGAGCATTTGGGGATTTTAAACTTCTGAGTCAGGGAAGCTCAACCTGTAAGTATTATTTCTCCATATATATTTCTGGAAGAGAACCCACCCAGCTTTTACAATTATTAATTATAGGTATTACTATTGCAATCTAGATTTTAAGTGGATTGAGGTTTAATGTATTTCTTTACATGCTTAAAACCAATGAAAATGTGGAGAAAAAATTTTGGAGATTTCTAGTGTAAGAATGCCTATGTTGTTTTCTGAATGATATATCATTCATTAATTGGATGAAAATTGGAGGCCCTTTAATTTTAATAAAAGCATTCAAATAGTAATGTGCTTTGGGCATTGGCAAATCATATCTGCTTTTCTTAGTCAAAATGTGGTTTATAGCAATACTCCAGAGACATCAGTTTTATAGAGCAGAGAACCTTGGGAACAGGATGCCAGTATGTGGGGCTGCTGGCTTCTGTTCCCAGGATGTAGAGCTGCTGACGTCCATGTTTAGTTTTTCTGTTTCTACAGTTGTGATTGAGCTCAGCTATAACTACAGAGGATCAAGGAAATCATATTAGTTCAGTGTTTCACCCACGAGCTCATTAGATGGCTTAAGGTGCCACAAGCTAGTTCTCATAGTATTGACAATTACCATGGATGATATAAGCTACACATATTTAGATTGTGCTCAATTTTGCCAAGAATATTTAATTTAATTTATTGTAAAATGATGAATATAATTTTAAATGATAATTCTTTTCACTCAACTAAGAATTCTAATAGACTGTGTATGCAAAAATTCAGACTTTAGTTATGAAAACCTATGGTCTAGGAAGTTCATATATATTATTTTCACTTATTTTCCCAACTTCAGAAATAAGGTTTATGTCTCCATGTCACAGAAAAAAAGTAGAAGCTGAGTAATATCAAGTAACTATTCTAAAGTCATACAGTTGATAAATAGGAACATTGGGATTGGAATCCATGTTTGTCTGACTCCAACACTTCTATAGCTTCTTCTAGACCATTTTGGTCCCCAAAGCATTCTGTTTTAGTAAAGGTTAATGAACTTGCCTTTTCCCTCTTTAGGCATTGATTATACCACCACCAACTTTAATGTTAGTCGTCTGTGGGTTTAATCATTGGGATAACCTCTATCAGTCTCAGTGGTATTAAGCTGAGCTGATTCTCAAAATTGATGTTGCCCTAAAAGCCTTAGAATCAACTTCCTATAAAATCCCATTTGTGTTGTAAGGAGACACCAATGAGAGTGCAACTAATTATAACCTCAACTCAGCAAAATAATTTATCCCCTTCTCCCACCCTCCACCCCCTAAAAATCACACAAAAAAACCTGTTTTCTAGAAACAAATACATACAATACAGAGTTTGACCCAATCCCATGAAATCCCCATAAATTCTGGAGTTTTCCACAATCCAGGTCACTAGCCTAAGTAGTGAAAACAACCCAGGTGACATTTTGAAGAACTGGCTTAGAACTTGGTTTCCTCATGTCGCTTAAGTGTTACAATGAATAGATGAGCCTTGGTTCTCTCCTGAAATGCGATGATAGTGAAGACATGAATAAAAGAAAGAGGGTCTGCAAATCCCTACTAAGCCTGGCAGATGTAGGTAGCAATCACGCCTGTCTGGATTCCAGAGCCTCACAATGATGTGATTAATCTAACAGTTAACCGAATCAACTTAGTTCCTTATAGATGTACTGATGTCAAGAGAATAATAAATAAATTGAATGATGCTTTATTCTTGCTTATTGCAATTCTTAATAAATAATGCAAGTAATCAATGATCAATCAATGTTCTATTCTATTCTTGTCGACCAATACCACTGTAACAACTGTTTTACTATAACCTCCATGTCCTCATTCTTCTGCTTTCCCTCCTCCTCCTCCTTCTCCTTCTTGTCCTTTATCTACAAAATCAAACCCCTCAGATGCCATTTATCCAAAGCAACTAGAATTTGTTTCCCCCCATCATGTGACCATCCTCATTTTAGCTAAAAAAAGAAAGAAGAAATTCCCATTTCTCACAGTGAGTATACCTCAACTTGGCTTTTAGGTTGACAATAGTTAATGCTGTCACAAAGACTTCACAGAGGATGGAGAAGTCTACTGTAAATTCCTTATGCAATATATTCATTTGCAAATGAATTCACAAATCCCACTGATACCAGCTCTGAGTGCCTCCTGGGTCAATGACACATGCCTAATGAAGTTATTCCTGGATTACTGTCTACGGAATGGGGATAAAGGGGTTCAGTTGAGGAGACATATAGGAGAAAAGGCAGCTGCAACTATGTTTGGCTTATACTATTCCTTTATTAAACAATAGCTCTAGCATAACTTCAGTGTAGTTTGGCTTAAAGTTTTAGTTAAGAAATTCAACTAACAAACATCCTTATTCATAGTCTTCAGGATCTTACCAATATACTTTTTTCCCCTGAGTTTTTTTAAAAAGCAATTGAAAGAAAATTCATCCCAATAATGTGAGGCCACTATTCTTAAGCAGAAATTAGATCCAAAATCCATTGTACATGAATGCATGCTGTTTGCAATATTCTTTTATCTATGGTGGATTTATATAAAAAGTAAACAAGATATTTTACAATTTGTACTTAGTGATGTGCTTATACAATTAGAGACTTTCATGAATCATCTTCATTATGCATTTAAACTGTTCATAAAAGTTATGAGTGCAATGTATGCGCCCTTTTTTGTTGTAAACCTTTAACTACAATGGCAATGAGAACAAAGAAACCAAAATGTGCATATTCTGGAAGCTTCAGACCGACCCTTGCTTCAATTATGCATGAATTAACAGAAATGAATTTGCCGCATTTTATTTCTGGTGTAATGGGGCTCAAGTATTTCATAAAGTGTAACCATACAGCAAATTCTGAGCTCATTTTAGAATAATTAGCACATTGATGTTACTTGTGTAGTTAAAAGGAAATGTTAAAATTTCCCCATTGTAAGCACTTTTTGAAGGCTTACTCTGTTCTCTGAAGTGAGTAATCTTTCATTCCGAAGAAAGCTAAAAGCTCCATCTTCACTGTGTTTCATCTTCCTCCTCTTATACCCCGATTAAAATACTAGTGCTTATTCAGACAAGCCTTAATTATAGGCCTGGAGCAAGTGAAAGAGCCTCTGTAGATTAAGCAGGTAATTTTTAAAAATGATGCATTTACCCTAAGTTAGTCCTGCTCAGTCCTTCGAATAATTAAGTCTGAGCTAAGGGAGACCTAAAATCTGTACCTTAAAATGTCTTCATTTAGTATTCTCACCAAAATTTGACTTTTTCATATCTCCTTCTCCAACCCCTCTCATAAAAGCAAAGCCACCCCCTTAGGAGAAGGAAGGAACTAACATTTACAGCAATTCTACTGTGTCAGACATGCTACTAGTGAGGTATACAATTTTCATATCTCTTTGAATGTTCGCATAATTCTGAGGCCATCAGAATTCCTGTTTTGCTAATGAGGAGAACAAGTCTAAAGAATGTTAAGCAAATCTCCTAAAATCACACAACCTAAGTGGAACAGAGGGAAGATTTATTTCAGCTTGGTCACAGTCTGGACTCTGTTGCTGACAGCATTCTGTCCCAGCTCAAGGTGCCTGACAACTTAAGGTAACAAAAGCTCTTTGGACATGCTAAAAAAAGAGGAAAACAACTCAATATGAAATTCACTTACTGTTATCAATTTACATCGTACACTAAAGCAATAGAAACATTAGCAAAGTTGCGATATCCTAACTCTAGGAAATAATAGTATGGAGTAGTAGAGAATTTTGCTGCCAAAAAAACAGAAGTATGACCAAGGAGAACTTGGCAGATCCCCAGGGGCTGTTCTCCATTGTTGCTGAAATCCAACAAAGAGATTTGTATTATAAATTATTTTGACTTGTTAGACAGTTTCACAAAGGATTTTGATATATGAAACCATAGAGAACAAAAGAAAAAAGCAAGTGAAGTGATTTGATTGTTTCTGAATTCTACCAACAAGCACACTTACTGACATAAATAACGTGCCAAAAATTATATCGGACTTTGGAAATAAAACCTTAAAATAATTGGATGAATCCTGTTACTACAGGGCTACAGCAAGTATGAGAGCTAGATAGGGAAACTAGATACATTTTTACAATCTAATGAGATACATGTAACACCAAGATCTAGTTATAAGGCCATGCCAAGACTGAAATTTCCTTTAGCTCACTGATGTAACCCAAGAACCTAGTACCCAGCACAAAATAGGTGGTCAATAGTTACTTATTATACAAAAGAAAACTAAGGAACCACTAAAAGGGACGTACCATACAGACCAAGGGAGTGGAGCGTGTGAAGGTTTCTGGGTGGAAGTGACATCTAAAGGAAAACCAGAAAGAGATGTAGGATCATGTCTTCTGATAAGGAATGGATGAGAAAGCAGGACATGCAAAGGCCAGTAGGAGATAAAGTGGTTGGGCATCTTGTTTTCTGGAAAAGACAAGACTACCACATGCTTGTAGTATGTCCTACAGGGACCAAATGCACAGTCTAGACAAACAGAAGATATGTACAAGGAGTGTGGGTAACTGGTAACCCTCTAGTTCAGACTGCTGAATCTCTGGTGCTGTGATAAATCTGTTGAATGAAAGTAGAATCATCAAAGTACCCTCCAAGGGTTCCTTTCATCATTTAGAAAATATTTGGTTTGGCATTGTGATATAAGAAATGTTTATCTGTTTTTTGCCCTGGGTCCCAGCACAGAGTTTCTGAAACATTCAGAATTCCATGAGTGACAGGGATGAGAGGAACATCTTGTATTGTTCATAATAAGCCCCTTCCAACCATACCTGAGTTTATGACAATGAAGTGGCTATTGGCATGACCCTGATAGCTTCAGGATGGAGCTTATTATCAGAGGAAAGACCACATATTTAGAGGGTAGGATAATACTGTTTTCAAAACTACCAATCATCCACCATAGAGGCAGAGTTCTTAGTAAAGGCAGCAGACTCAGCACTGGCGTTCTTGGTCTGGCCACAGGCTCTTCCACCCTCACTTCCCATCATGTTTTCATAAGTTCTTATAATTTGAAGCACAAAGACTCCTGAACAACCGAAGACAGAAAATGGGCACAAGAAGTGGCCTTTGCACATTTACCTTTACACATGTGTTAACTGACTTATTTCTCCTTCTAGATCGTTGCTCTTGGCGAACCCTCCCACAAGGTGGTGACATGTGTCGCTATTCAAGTTGCCTTTCCTTTAGCTGAGAGTCACTTGTCCTGGTCCTTCCACAGTAGCTGACATTGCTCTCTTAAATCACAGATGATGATGATTATCTCTTATCTTTCCAATTGATTGCTGTTATACTTCTTATTCATCAGATTTTTGTGAGCAGTTTCAGATAAGCTTCAAGGCCACATTCTGGGCATCTGATAAAATTGTCTTCAATGGCTATTGCTTTTTGCTAAATTCTACTAAGTGTCATAAATAATGAGGTCACTGTTAATGTGCTAGTTTCTCTAACCAAATTTTAAAAACTCACAGAGACAAATGTATTCATACACACATTTACATAGTTCCTCCTGGTTACAATTATTACTATTGGTCAAGTCTACTTTTTGTTTTCAAAATTGTCTAGACCAAAATTGATAACAGTAGTTAGTAGAATATTGAAACTATAAATCAAAATCCCTTCCATTGGTGAAATCTTGTTATGGTATTATAGTTAGCCAATTTCCTCAAATCTAACCTATTAGCCATCTACATATTCCAAAAGTTTTAAAAAGTTATCAAAAGTAACAGCAAAATTATCAAGAAAATAGCAATATCTGCACAACTCTATGCAGAATGCTGGTAAATAACTGAATCAATGTAGCTCATATTTAAGGTCTAAGAAGTTCCTTCCATTCTGTGTCTGCAGAGAGACCCAACTAGTTCCAAGGATGCTGAATCTGTTTACCAAAGCACAAGTTACCAAGGAGAAAGAGGGAGCTCAATAGACAATTCCAAGGCAGCCTGCACTTACCTTATTAATTTGTCCATGTAAAGTTAAAATGAACTAGGGAGTGTAGGTAGTTGCCCAGGAATTAAAGCACAGGGATCCCTCCTGCTTTTAGTCATTTCCTTTCAATATCTAAGATCAAGCAGGTTGCAACATCTGCTTTGAGATGGGGTATAGAAGTAGGAATAGAGATGCAGGTATGATCCAGTGAGTACTAAAAATCTCACAAGAGAGGAAACTCCATGGAGACCAATCAAGGCACATGGCTATTTTGGAAGATGTTGCATTGATAGTTAGTGTGGCTATAACTAGTGTTACTGTCAAAAGAATCAACCTGTGGGTAAGGGAGAGTCTGTTTATGATCTTAAGCAAAGCAAACTATGATCTACTCTTAGAATAGACTCTCTGGGGGGAGATAGAAGAGATGCTTTTGGAGACCTTGACCTGCCAAGAAACCTTTCATCTCCTAGAGTTCCACATATACAGGCCAAAATAGAGTTTCAACTCAAAAAGGCAGAGCTCTTGGGAACATATGTAGCTAGCCTAGATTCTGTTTTCTCAGTCAGCATTGAGGATACTCAGCATCCTACAGCAGTGGATTACTTTGAAATTGAAATTTTATGACATTAATGTGCAAAGATGAAATAAGACTGAAAGAATAAGAAAAGTTGAAAAATAAAAAAAAACCCAGAAAGACAGCTTTGACATTCTTCCCAATTTGGGATAAAACAACAAGGCCAAGGCCATTGTTGATTACAGGGTCTCAAAGATAGAGTTGGCAGAAGCAGCAGGTGGAAGGCGCTAAGCTGTTCGTGCCACTCCACTAGCATGAGGAAAATACTTTGGCAGAATAAAAACCATGACAGGAGAATTATCCCCACTCAGTTTAGTGTGACAGTTCTCCAGAAAGTTATCTAGAAAGCTCAGCATCCCTGTGGATAAAATGCTAACAAAGGATTCAATTTTCTCCTTTCCTTTTTCCTCTCACTTCTAATTTCTTCATGTGAAGATCTATTAGTGACTTGGGTTTGAAACAGCAGTATGGATTTACATAATGCAAACTGGATTCTAGAAATCTTTTACTACAGAGGAAATACTTCCCTAGCTGAGGATTCTAAGATCATAATGTATATCTTTTTGATTCACCAGAATTTTGGAACAGTGCACACTTGTGTGCTAAGGCCTCCCAAATGCACTTTAGGGATGTGGAAGGAGCTGTTCGCATCTCTGTAGGGAATAACTCAGACTCCACCTAGCCACTGGAAGCACTATTTCTTGTTGAGACAAAGCAGCAAACTACAGAAGAGAGATTTAAGCTTTATAAACATTAAAATTATAAATTCTGTGATTTCATTCTTTTTATTTGAGATATATTCACATGCCACACCATTCAGTGGTTTTTAGTATGAAGCGGTAAAACTGTTAACTCCATGTAATTTGGGAACTAGAAATAAATTCTGTATTCATTAAGAGTTGCTTCCCATTCTCAACAACGCCCCCCCACATACACACACTGGGGGCCCCAATACCACTAATCTGCCTTAGGTATCCATGGCTTTGATTATTTTGAACATTTCATATAAACAGAATCATATAGTATGTGATATTTTGTGTCTATCTTCTTTTATTTAGCATATTATTTTCAAAGTTCACTCTACTATTTGTTTGCTTGGGTTTTCATAACAAAGTATCACAGACAAGGTGTCTTAAACAACAGAAATTCATTTTCTCACAGCTATGGAGGCAGACTGGAAGTTCAAGACTAAAGTGTCCAAAGGGTTGACTCTTTTGAGACCTCCCCCTTCAGATTGTAAATGGGCATCTTTTCCTGGTGACCTCACATAATCCTCTTTCTTCATAATCTTTCAGCTTCACAATCTTTTTAAATGATTTAAATGATTTCTTTCTTTTCTTTTTCTTTTTGGTACTGGAGATCAAACTCAGGGGCACTTGACCACTAAGCCATATCCCCAGCCATATTTTGTATTTTATTAGAGACAGGGTCTCACTGAGTTGCTTAGTACCTCACCATTGCTGAGGCTGGCTTTGAACTTGCAAACCTCCTGTCTCAGCCTCTCCAGCTGCTGGGATTACAGGTATGCACCACCACACCCAGCCTAGAGGATTTATTTCAAATAATCCCTGAAGTACCAGAGTGAAGATTTTACCTTTCCTTTTAGAGAAACACAGTTGAACCCAAAATACTCCACCTTGGGTCACCCCTCAAATTCATTATTTTCTCATGTGCAAAATACTCAATACTGAAATGCTCAATCCCTAAACTCTCTAGCCAAGTCATTCCAGCATTAAATCCAAAATCTCATAAATATCAGCTAAATCAGGTATGGATGAGATTTGAGATACAATTCATCTCAAGGTTAAATTGTTCTCCACCTGAGAACCTGTGAAACCAGATGAGTTATCTGCTTCCAAAATACAATGGCAATTTTTTGTGCAGTCATTCCCTGGATACTCTTTTTAGAAAACAATTTCTCAATTTTTTGCAAAGTGATTAAATCAAAAACTTTCAGATTTTCAAGTTCTCATTCTTTTTTTGTTTAACATTTCTTTAATTAATCCTTCCTGTCACATTTTACTATAAGCAACAAGGAAAAACCAGGCCAATCCTTCAACACTTTGCTTAGAAAGCTCTGGGATAAAAAGTTCATCATTACAAGATTGACTTTCCTCAAAACACCAGAGCATAATTTAACCAAGTCCACTTCCATTTTACAACACAGGCATTCTCTCCATGCATGTCCAATAACATCTTCCTCATTTCCACCTGTTACCATGCAAAAAATGCTTAAACTCATTTTTCTATCAACATGCTGTTTATGATCACATGTGTGTACATCTAAGGATATAGAAGATTTCTCTACAGCTTTCCAATTTTCTTTCTAAAGAAATGAAAATTGCATTTAATGTCCATATTTCTACCAGTGATCTCTTCAAAGCAATATAAGCTTTCTATTACATGAATCTGAAAACTCTTCCAATCTTGAACTATTACCCAATTCCAAGGCCAACTCAACTTTTAATAGCTACTTTTATAGCTCAACCCTTTTCTTGGAACCCACATCTGTTACCAGTTTGCTGGGCTACCATAACGAAGTACATACAATTCAGTCCATAGCACCTATGTTTTAATATATGTATCAATTATTCATTCTTTCATTCTTTTCTGCATAGTTTTTCTTTATCTTTGCCTCCCCATACTTTGTCAATTTTTTATAAAAAGTAAACCTATTTAAATCAATGTCAACTCTTACACCACACTCTGCACACCACTCCTATTGCCTTCCCCTAGTCTTTTGTGTTGAAGGTAGGAGTCCTTTAAGTGTTCTGCATACCTGTCCCTTATCAGATTCATGATGTGTAAGTACAGTCTTCCATGTTTTGAGTGATCTTTTTCACTCTAATATTAGGGACTTTGGATGAACAAAATTTTCAGATTTTGATGAAATTATTTTTCCTTTGTTACTTATACTTTGGGTATCATATCTTAGAACTTATTGTCAAATTCATATTATGAGAATTTCCCCTGTTTTCTTCTAAGAGTTTTGTAGCTTTGGCTTTTACATTTAGATTTGTAGTCAATTTTGTGTCAACTTTTGATAAGATTTGAGTCAAGGATTCAACTTTATTCTCTTTCAGGTGGTAATCCAGTTCCCTAAGCATAATTTCGTGAAAAGATTATTTTGTCCTCATTGAATAATCTTGGCATCTTTGCAAAAAATCAATTAGTGACAGGCTGCTGAGTAAAGTTTCAATTTTAATTCTATTCCATTAGTCCATTCTAACATCAGAATTAGAATGCTTCAGTTACTAAACCTGAATGGTAATTTTTGAATTGGATAGTTTTAGTCCTTCAACTTTGTTCTTTCTCCAGATCATTTCCACAATTCAGGGTCCTTTGAAATTCTCCATAAATGTTAAGATTGGATTTTCTACTTTAAAAAAAATAAGATAATTGGGATTTTGATAGTGATTACATTGAATCTGTAGGATGCTCTAGGAAGTATTATAGTTATAACAATCCATCTTCCAATACATGAACATAGGATATCTTTTATGTATTTGTCTGTCTTCATCAATTTCTTTTACAATGTTTGTAATATTTAATGTACAAGTATTACATCTCCTGAGTTGAATTTAGTATTTAATTATTGAAGATGCTGTTGTAAATAGAATTTTATTTTCTTAATTTTGGTTGGATTGTTCCAGAATATTGAAATATAACTGATTTCTGAATTTCAATCTTATGCCCTGCAACTTTGCTCAATTCATCTACTCTCTATAGTATTTTTTAAATTGGTTCTTTAGTATTTTCCAAATAAGAGACAATGTCTTTGGGAAATAAATGTTTTTTTCTTCATTGCCAATATGAATGCCTTTTATTTTTCTTCTTCCTGATTTTTTTGTATAGCATTTTTAGTAAAGTGTGAAATAGAAGAACAAAGCAGGCTATTCTACTTCTCTTGCTCCTGATTGTAGAGAGAAGGGTTTCAGTCATTTACCACTGAGCATGATGCTAGTTCTTTTTCATAAATGCATTTTGTAATGTTGTAGAAGTTAAATCCTGATCATAGTTTTCTAAGATTTTTATCATAGAAGGGTGGTGAATGCATTTTCTCCATCACTTAGATGATTATATGGCTCTTTTGTTTTCTTCTATTAATTAGTATATTATATTAATCCATTGTTATGTATCTAATCACCTTCGTATTCCAGGGACAAATCCCACTCAGTTGTGGTATAATTCTTTTAATATGCTGTCAGATTCAATTTTACAGTACCTTGGTAAACACATTTAGCCTTTTCTTACATAAAGGACATTGATCTAGAGTTTTGTTTTCATGTGATGTGCTTGTCTGGCCTTAGTATCAGGATTTTGCTCAAAGAATGAGTTAGAAAGTGGTTTCTCATTCTATTTTATTTTATGTTTAACAGGATTGGTTAAATCTTCTTAAATATTTGATAGAATGATTTTGGGCTTTTCCTTGTTGGGAAATTTTTGATAACTAATTATATGCTATTTTAAGTTGATTTTTATATATAGCATGAGGATTCAAATTTTTTTCTATTTTGAAAATTTATATATCTAGTTGTTCCAGAAACTATTATTGAAAATAATTATTTTTCTATTAAATTTCTTTGGTAGTCACGGTGAATAATTATTGATCATGAACATAAGGATTTCTTTCTAGACCCACAATTCTATGTTATATATCTTTTCTCGTATATGTCTTTTCTCGTACCAAGTACTGCACTGAATTGACTATTGTAGCTTTATAGGTTTGAAATTGGAGGTATAAACACTTCAATTTTGTTCTTTTTCAAGGCTTCTTTGGATGTTGTGTGTCTCTTGCAGTATTTTTAGAAATAAATTTTAGTATTAGGTTATCCATTTCTACAAAAGAGGGAAGGAGAGGCGGGGGAGAAAGAGAAAGAGAGAGAGATCAGGTGGATGTTGATACAGTGTGTGCTTTATCAAAAGATTAACATTTAGTCCATAAATTCTTCCCAATTTTAAGGTCATGTATAATTTTGTCATTATGTTTTCTATTTGTTATTGCAGAAGACATGCATCTCTTTTGTTATTTTTTAAAGAATTTATTTTTTCTACTAGTGTAAATGTAATTGTTTCCTTGAATTTTTAAATGTTCTTTGATAGTATACAATAATACAATTGATGTTTGTATGTTGATAAGGTACTTGAAACTTAGCTGAATTAATTTATTAGCTGTAAGGCTTGTGTGGGGGGGGGCGCACATGCATATTATCTCACATTTTCTTTATATAAGACATGTACACTGCAAATAGAGATCATTCTAAATCTTCCTTCTGAGACTCAGCCTAAGTGAGGCCCAGGAGCACCCTTAGTCTGCACCAGAGTTCCTGCTGACTGGCAGGAGCATAAGAGAGGGCCCAAGACAACTTTCAGAGGCCATCTGGGGAGCCTAGACAAGGACAGACCCAAGACTGCTAGCCGCCAGCCACAGGGAAACCCAGACCCAGGGGAAGGGTGGCCTAAGGGGACCCCTGTGGGAGACCTGGCTTAAGTGAGGCCCAAGACTGCCCCCAGTTCTGTGCCAGAGTTCCTGCCAACCAACAGGAGCACAGTAGAGGGCCCAAGACCACCTTCAGGGACCACCTAGGGAGCCCAGCCAAGGCCACTCCTGCTGCCTTCTTGAGGTACTTCCAGTACCACTGCCCCCATCTTTAGTGGCAGTAGTGTCCATCTGGGGACACCTACTGGGGACTGGAAGTAAACTCCAAGTTGAAATACAGGTAATCTGTAGTGTCACTACAAGATTATAGGATAGAAACTGCAATACCTCAGATCAGCATTGCAAGAAAGGAAGATACATAATCAACATGAAAACACAAGGGAAGAAAGTTCCCCAAATAAGCCTAGATACTACAATGATAGAATCTATTGACAGCACAGTTGATGAAATGTCAGAGAAAGAATTCGGAATGTATGTAATTAAAATGATCTGCGAATAATAAAAGGACTTAAGCGAGCAAATGCAGGCAAAAATTGATCAATCCAACAAAGAAATAGGAGAGCAAATAAAAGCAACCATTGATCATTCTAACAAAGAGATAAGAGACCAAATACATGTAGCAAAAGATTACTTTAAGAAATGGGAATTGTGAAAAAAAAATCAGAAATTCTTGAAATGAAGGAAACAATAAACCAAATAAAAAAGTCAATAGAAAGCATCACCAGCAGACCGGATCACTTGGAAGATAGAACCTCAGATAATGAAGACAAAATATACAATCTGGAAAATCAAATTGACCATACACTGAAGATGGTAAGCAATCATGAACAGAGCATACAAGAATTATGGGATAGCATCAAAAGACCAAATCTAAGATTTATCAGGATAGAAGAAGGCACAGAATTTCAAACCAAAGGAATGCACAATCTCTTCAATGAAATGATATCAGAAAATTTCCCAAACATGAAAAATGAATTGGAAAATCAAATACAAGAGGCTTACAGGACACCAACTGTACAAAACTACAACAGATCTACACCAAGGTACATTATAATGAAAATGCCCAGCATGCAGAATAATGACAGAATTTTAAAGGCAGCAAGAGAGAAGAATGAGATTACATATAAGGGGAGACCAATATGGATTTTAGCAGATTTTTCAACCCAGACCCTAAAAGCCAGGAGATCCTGGAACAACATATACTAAGTTCTGAAAGAAAATGGATGCCAAACAAGAATCTTATATCCATCAAACCTGAGTTTCTGATTTGATGATGAAATTAAAAACCTTCCATCATGAACAAAAGTTAAAAGAATTTACAGCAAGAAAGCCTGTACTACACAGCATTCTTGGCAAAATATTCCATGAGGAGGAAATGACAACCAACAATGAAAATATACAAAGAGAGGAACTACACTAAAAAAAAAAAAAAAAAAAAAAAAAAAAAAAAAAAAAAAAAAAAAAAAAAAAAAAGCCAATCAAAGGAAAAATCAGGTCAAGGTAAAAACTAAAAATAAACCAAAATGACCAGGATTACAAATCATATTTTAATAATAAGCCTGAATGTGAATGGCCTAAACTCATCAATTAAAAGACATAGACTGACAGATTGGATAAAATAAAAAGACCCAACAATATGCTGCCTTCAAGAGACAAATCTTACAGGAAAAGACATCCATAGACTGAAAGTGTAAGGGTGGGAAAAAAAACGTATTACTCAAATGGACCCCGCAAACAAGCAGGAGTTTCCATCCTCATATCAGACAAAGTGGACTTCAAACCAAAGTTAGTGAACAGAGATAAAGAAGAACATTTTACACTGCTTAAGGGAATCATACATCAACAAGACATAACAATCATAAATATCTATGCCCCAAACAATGGGGCATCTACATACATCAAACAAATGCTTCTCAACTACAAGAATCAAATAGACCACAACACAATAATACTTGGTGACTTTAACACAGCTTTCTCACCACTGGATAGATCTTCCAAACAAAAACTAAACAAAGAAACCATAGAACTCAATAAAACCATTAATAATTTAGAATTAACAGACATATATAGAGTGTTTCATCCATCAATGAGCTAATACACTTTTTTCTCAGCAGCACATGGATTCTTTTCCAAAATAGATCATATCTTATTTCACAAAGCAAGTCTTAGCAAATACAAAAAATAGAGATACTACCCTGCATCCTATCTGGCCACAAGGGAATAAAATTAGAAATCAATGACACATTAAAAAATAGAAACTACTCCAACACCTGGAAACTAAATAATATGCTAATGAATGATGCATGCATAACAGAAGACATCAGGGAAAAGATAAAAAAAATTCTTAGAGGTAATGAAAACTCCAATACAACATAGCAAAGTCTCTGGGACACCAAAAAGGCAGTGCTAAGAGGAAAGTTCATTGGATTAAGCTCATTTATTAAAAGACTTAAGAGTCAACAAATAGAAGACTTGACTCTACATCTCAAAGCCCTAGAAAAAGAAGAACAAACGAATACCAAAAGAGGGAGAAGACAGACAATAATTAAAATCAGGGCTGAAATCAATGAAATTGAAACAAAATAAACAATTCAAAAAATTGACAAAACAAAAAGCTGGTTCTTTGAAAAAATAAACAAAATTGTCAAACTCCTAGCCACCCTAGTGAAAAGAAGGAGAGCGAAAATGCAAATTACTAAAATTCATGATAAAAAAGAAAATATTACGACAGATATTACTGAAATGAAAAGGATAATTAGAAACTATTTTGAAAATGTATACTCTAGTAAAATAGAAAACCCTAAACATCAACAAATTTCTAGAGACATATGACCTACCCAAACTGAACCAAGAGGTCATACACAACTTAAACAGATCAGTTTCAAGTAAGGAAATAGAAGATACCTTCAGAGCCTGCCAACCAAGAAAAGCCCAGGACCAGATGGATTCTCACCTGAGTTCTACAAGACCTTCAAGAAGAAATAATACCAATCCTCCTCAAACTATTTCATGAAATAGAAAAGGAGGGAACCCTTCCAAACTAATTCTATGAGGCGAGTATCACCCTGATTCCAAAACCAGACAGGGATACATCAAATAAAGAAAATTTCAGACCAATATCCTTAATGAACATAGATGCAGAAAAATTCTCAATAAAATTCTGGCAAATCACATACAAAAACATATCAAAAAAATAGTGCACCATGATCAAGTGGGGTTCATTCCAGGGATGAAATTTTGGTTCAACATGTGGAAATCAAATAACGTAATCCATCACATCAATAGACCTAAAGATAAGAGTCCTATGATTTTATCAATCAATACAGAGAAAGCATTTGACAAAATACAGCACCCTTTTATGTTCAAACACTAGAAAAACTAGGGATAGTAGGAACATACCTCAACTTTGTAAAAGTTTTCTATGTTAAACCCAAGGCCAACATCATTCTAAATGGAGAAAAATTGGAAGCATTCCCTCTAAAAACAGGAATAAGACAGGGATGCCCTCTTTTATGACTGCTATTTAACATAGTCCTTGAAACACTAGCTAGAGCAATTAGATGAAAGAAATTAAAGAGATATGAATTGGAGAAAAAGAATTCAAACTATCATTATTTGCCAATGACATAATTCTATACTTAGTCCAAAAAATTCTACCAGAAAACTTCTAGAATTATTAAATGAATTCAGCAAAGTAGCAGGATAGAAAATCAACACCCATAAATCAATTGCATTTCTATACATCAATGATAAATCCTCTGAAAGAGACATTAGGAAAACTATCCCTTTCACAATAGCCTTAAAAATAAAATAAAATACTTGGAAGTCAATTTAACGAAAGAGGTGAAAGACCTCTACAATGAAAACTACAAGATACAAAGAAAATAATTGAAGAAGACCTTAGAAGATGGAAAATCTCCCATGCTCTTGGATAGGCCAAATCAATATTGTCAAAATGGCCATACTACCCAAAGTGCTATATAGATTCAGTGTGATTCCAATTAAAATCCCAATGTCATTCCTTATAGAAATAGAAAAGGCAATTATAAAATTCATTGGGAAGAATAAGAGACTCAGAATAGCCAAAGCAATCCTTAGCAAGAAGAGTGAAGCAGGAGGCATCACAATACCAGACCTTAAATTATACTACAAAGCTATAGTAACAAAAATGGCATGGTACTGGCACCAAAATAGACATGGAGACCAATGGTATAGAATAGAAGACACAGAGACGAACCCACTTAAATACAGTCATTTTTTACTAGACAAAGGAGCCAACATGTACACTGGAAAAAAGATAGCCTCTACAACAAATGGTGCTGGGAAAACTGGAAATCCACATGCAGCAAAATGAAACTAAACTCCTATCTCTCACCATGCACAAAATTCAACTCAAAGTGAATCAAGGACCTGGGGGTTAGACCAGAAACCCTATGGCTAATACAAGGAAAAATAGGCCCAAATCTTCATCATGTCAGATTAGGACCTTACTTCCTTAACAAGACTCCTATAGCACAAGAAGTAAAATCAAGAATCAATAAATGGGATGGATTCAAACTGAAAAGCTTCTTCTCAGGTAAATAAATAATCAATGAAGTGAACAGAGAGCTGACAGTCTGGGAACAAATCTTTGCCACATGGACATCAGATAGAGCACTGATCTCCAGGATATATAAAGAAATCAACAAACTTAACATCAAAAAAACAAAGAACCCAATCAATAAATGGGCCAAGGAGCTGAAGAGACACTTCTCAGAAGATGATATACAATCAATCAACAGATATATGTAAAAGTGTTGAATATCTCTAGCAATTAGAGCAATGCAAATCAAAACTACTCTAAGATTTCACTTCGGGCCAATCAGAATGGGAATTATCAAGAATACAAACAACAATAAGTATTGAAGAGATTGTGGAGGAAAAGGCATGCTCATACATTGCTGGTAGAACTGCAAATTGGTACAACCAATCTGGAAAGCAGTATGGAGATTCCTGAGAAAACTCGGAATGGAAAGACCATTTGACCCAGCTATCCCACTCCTTAACCTATACCCAAAGGACTTAAAAACATCATACTACAGTCACACAGCCACTTCAATGTTTATAGCTGCTCAATTCACAATAGCTAAACTGTGGAACCAACCTAAATGCCCTTCGATAGATGAGTGGATAAAGAAACTGTGGTATACATACACAGTGGAATATTACTCAGCAATAAAAGAGAATAAAATTATAATATAATAAAATGGCATTTGCAGGTAAATGGATGGAGTTGGAGAAGATCATGCTAAGTGAAGTAAGCCAATCCCAAAAAACCAAATGTCGAATGTTCTCTCTGATAAGTGGATGCTGATCCATAGTGGGGGGAGGACACAGGAAGAATGGAGGAACTTTGGTCATGGTGTGGGAAGGGGGATGGGGCATGGGGACAGTAAATATGGTGGAATAAGATGGACATCATAGCCCTAGCTTCATGTTTGATTGCATATATGATATGATTCTACATCACATACAACCAAAGAAATGAAAAGTTGTGCTCCATCTGTGTACAATGAATCAAAATTCATTGTGCTATCATGTATACCTAACTAGAATAAATAAGTAAATAAAATTTAAAAAATAAAACAAATAAATAATAAATAAATCTTCCTTCTGATCTGAATGCCTTTCTTTTGTCTTACCTAGTCACCATGGCCTAAACATATACTATAGTGTTAAGTAGAAACTGAAGGAACAGCCATCTTTTTCTTGTTCTTGATATTAGAAGGGATGATATTCAGTCTTCAAGATAAAGTCTGATGTTAGCTATGGGTATCTTCATAAATGCTGTATAACATGTCAAGGAGATCTCTTCTATCTCTTATTTATTAAGCTTTTATTTTCAATCATATAAAATGTTTAAATTTCCTTGAATGATTTTTCTTCATTAATTGATATAATCATATTGGCTTTTTCTTTATTGTTTCTCCTTAGTCTAGTCCTATGAGGTGTTACATTGATTGGTTTCCATAAATTTAACCATCCCCGCATTCCCAAGTTCTGTTTGGTCACAGTGTATTATGCTTTTGTAAATGCTGCTGGATTTTGTTCGCTAGTATTCTATTAAGTATATTTGTGTCTGTATTCATAAAAGACACTGGTCTGTAGTTTTCTGTTATTGTAATGACTTTGTCTGGTTTTGGTGTGAAAATAATATGGATCACAGCCAGGCATGGTGGCACTCACCTGTAAATCCAGTGGGTTGGGAGGCTGAGGCAGGAGGACCTTGAATTCATAGCTGGCCTCAGCAAAAGCTAGGCACTAAGCAACTCAGTGAGACCCTGTCTCTAAATAAAATACAAAATAGGGCTGGAGATGTGGCTCATTGGCCGAGTGCCTCTGAGTTCAGTCCCTGATATAATAATAATAATAATAATAATAATAATAATAATAATAGTAATAATATGGACCACATAAAATAAATTGAGGTGAATTCCTATTCTATAGTTTAAGAGTCTGAGGATGATTGATCTTTTTTCTTTAGATGATTGATATAATTCTCCTATGAAACCATGTAAACTGAGCTTTCCTTTCCTTTGTGGGGTGTTTTTGATTATTAATTGAATATATTTTCTCATTAAAACTCTGTTCAAACTTTTTCCCATTTTTATTTAATTTCTGTAGGTTTTTCTTAAAAATTTGTCCAGTTCATCTACACTACTTAATTAACAGGTATATACTATAATTATTTATATTATTTTATATAATTTTATTTTTCTTCAATTAGTAGTAATATCCCTTCTTTCATTCCTGATTTTAGTAATGACAATTTTTTCCATTTCTCTTTGACCATATAGCCAAATATTTGTCAATTTTATTAATGTATTTTTAAAAAACGACTTCTGATTTCATTGATTTTTCTCTTGCTTTCCTATTTTATTTTCTAATACTCATTATTTCCTTTTCTTGCTTTAGATTAAGTTGTTCTTACTTTGTAGTTTTTAAGGTAGATGTTTATGTTATCAAAGTCTTTTTAAATATATATATTTACAGTTTTTAATTTTCTTTATGTACTGCAGTATCTGCCTTCTATAAATTTCATGTTGTGTTGTTATTTGTTATGGTTTAGATATGAGGTTGCCCCAAAGTTCATGTGTGAGACAATGCAAGAAAGTTTAGAGATGAAATACTTGGGTTATGACAGTCTTAACCTAATCACTGTGTTAATCCTCTGATAGGGATTAACTGGGTGGTAATTGTAGGTGGGTAGGGTATAGCTGGAGGAGATGAGTCCCTTGGGGCATGGCTTTGGGGTTCATATTATTTCCCAGGTCTGTGGTCAGTCAGTCTCTCTCTCTCTCTCTCTCTCTCTTCCTTTCTCCTCCATCTCCTTCCTGGAGCCATGTCCTAAGCTGATTTCCTCTGCCCTATTCTTCCACCATGATGTTCTGCCTCAACTCTCAACTAGGGCTCAGAGCAATAGAGCCAGGTATCTATGAACTGAAACCTCTGAAACCATGAGCAACAAACTTCCTCCTCTAAAATTGCTCTTGTCAGGTCTTTTGGTCACACTAGTGAAAAAGCTGACTAAAATATCATTCTTTTTCATGTCAAAGATTTTTTTTCTTTCTTGACTTGATAGTTATTTAGAAATATGCTTTTAATTTCCACATGGTCATGAGTTTTATCAATTTTCCATCTATTAATAATTTCAAATCTTATTTTTCTGTTGTTGGAGACATACTTATATACATGAGTCTTTGAAAATTTCTTCAGACTTGTTTTTTCTCCTAACATATAGCCTGCTATGGAGAGTGTTCAAGATGCACTAGAGAATAATGCACATTCTGCATAAAATATATTCTATTCTGTTCTACAATAGAACACATTCTAAGATTCTGTTGTTGGTTGAGGTTCTGCAGATGTCTGTTAGGCCCAGCTGGTTTATCACATCTTCTGTTTTCTCCTTCCTTTTTGATCTTCTAGCCAATTGTCTAGCCATTACTCAGTGAGGACTGAAGTCTGCAAATATTATTGTTAAATGTCTATTTCTCCAATAATTTTGTCATGCTTTGCTTAATGTATTTTTGGAATCTGTTATTATGGACATATGCTTATAATTATTGTATCTTTCTGATAAATTGACCATTTTATGATATATATTATTTATCTTTGGTAAAATTTTTTGTTCTAAAATCTACTTTGTCTGAAATTAACATAGCCCCTGCAACCTGAGATATTATTTGCCAACTATGTCTTTTCCCACATTTTAAATTTTTAATGTATTTATATCCTTGAATCTAAAGTGGATATCTTGTATGAAACATATTGTGGACCATAGTTTGGGTTTTGATTTTGTCTTAGTATTATGCCAATCTTTGCCTTCTGATTAGAGTTAAATCCATTTTTATTTAATGCAATTACTGACAAGTTTTCCATTGTTTGCCATGTGGCTGTTTGTTATATGTCATATCTTCATTGCTCCTCTATTCCTTTATTATATCCTTTTTTGTGTTTAAATAGGTATTTTCCTCTTTAGTGTTATTTTGTTATGTCTTTTACTATTCACTTTTAATTATTTTTATTAGTGGTTTCTTTGGGGATCAAAATTAATAGGTAAATTTATAACAATTTAGTTCAGATGGACACTGACCATTTCAATAGTAAGTAAAAACTTTGCTCTTATGTGTTCCATTTCCTTCTCCCTTCTTTGTGCTTTGGCATACAAGTTATGCCTTTGCCCATCATCCACCTATAAGCACAATGTATAGTTAGTGCTTTATATAATTTTTTAAAAATTAGATATATGAGCAAATTATTTGCAAACATGGAAATACACTGATATTTTTATATGTACCTATGTACCCACCTAGACTTGTGCTATTTATTGTCATGTAGATTCAAGTTACTCTTCAGTGTTCTTTCTTTCCAATCTGAAGGACTTCTTTGTTTCTTAGAACATATTTTCTAACAACTTATCTCAGCATTTGTTTTTCTGAGATTGTGTTAATTCAAAAAATGAAAGAATTTTGCTAGATCATAGAATTTTTGATTGATATTCATTTTCTTTTACTTCTATGAACATGTCTTCTTCCTCTCTTTTTGCCTTCGTAGTTTCCAAGAAGAAATTTATTAACACCAGTGATAATGACTTATACATGATTGATTGTTTTTTGTTTAAATAATTTCTATCAGTTTAGAGATGTTCTTTATCTGGGGAGACATTGTTCTCACATTTTCCTTGAGTCCTTCTAAATGGTTTCTTTTAGATCTTTGAGCATTATTAAACAGGTGATTTGATATCATTGTCTACTAGGTCTGAGCTTCCCCAGGGACATTTTCTATTAATTGCTTTTGTCCTTTGTATGAGTCATGCTTTCTTGTTAATTCGAAGATTTCAGAATTTTTTGTTGAAAATTTAACATTTTTAGTTAATATAACTCTAAAAACCAGATTCTATTCCCTATATAGCATTTGATGTTGATGCTTTTGAAAGAATTCTGTAAATTCTATTTTTATAAAGAGTACTCACTGATATCTTTACATAGTTATCTTGGTGATCAACTATTGACTAAGCAGAAATTTCTTAAAATGCCTAGAATTAATAAATCCTTTGACTTTGACAATTGATCCATGTTGGTTTATGCCTTCAAAACTGAGACAGTTCACATTTATGCCTCATAAGACTATTCAGTTTTAAAAGCTACTGTATTGATCTGCTTGGGTTGACATAACAAAATACTACAAACTGTATAGCTTACCAAACAGACATTCAGTTTCTCATGGTTCTGGAGACTGGGAGTCCAAGATAAGTTTTCATCAAGGTTGGTTTCTGGTGAGTCTTCTCTTCCTGGCTTTGAATAATAGCCTTCTTGCTATGTCCTCAGATAACCTTCCTTCTGTGTGCACACCCTAGAAGGAAAAACTGAGTTTTTCTTTAAATCAACAGTAGCGAACATAGGCATATAATTTGCCTAAAACATCAGCTCCTAGAGACAATGTGGTCACCAAACCTTAAACGTGTCTAGAGCACAGAATAGACACAGCTACTGAACTCAACAGCTACAACATCTCCAGGACCTATCAAGTGAGAAACAAATCTGTTAATATTATGTACACACAAAAAACAAGTAAGCTCATAGTGGTGTAATAATGCCAAACATATGTGAACAATTATGTGCTGATTTATATAAATTGTGACTATAGTACACATAAGATTTCATAAATACTGACTTCTTAATGAAAATGTCTATGCAGCATTTAAAATGTACCCATTCTGATCTCTACAGCATAGTATTCAATGAGGTAATAGATCTGCTTTGTCTGTTATTGCTTTACTTTTCTCACTGTCAATTAATTGGCAACTTCATAGTAGGAAAAAATTATTCACCATATTATCTCCTTTAATTCATACAACAGTACTATGAAATAGTATTAGAGTCTTCACCATTAAAAATTCAGGTAATTAAGTAATCTGTTCAAGGATGAATTGTTGGTAAATGTCTAAGAATTGAAGTTCTTTAGTCTTGTCCTTTATGTGAAATCATACTGCACCCATAGCTCCCTTTGAGGGTTCTCCTAAGGAATGCCTTTAAATCCTCACCTTCACATTCATTCTGAAGATAAGCCTATCTCCTCTTTTCCTACAGGAGAATAACCTGACCCAGAAGAACCTGACATGCCTCCGGCCTGGGTAGTGTGTACAGGATTTGTGTGTGGGGGACACACTGTGATTTCTCTTCTGTTGCCTGTTCCATGGTTCCATGGATGAGTGGAACTGCCCTGGTCCTTCTCAGCATCTTGCCTGTACATGGGTATAGCCAAGGATTGAGGATCTGTACTTTTCAGCTCAGTTTCAGCTAACCCTTCTTGGGACTCCCTCCCTGCCTCTCTCAATGGAGAGAGACTAGGAACAGCAGTATGAGATTCAGGTCAAAGCCAGACTCTGCAGTTATTTTATGACTCAGATAAAATGATATTGCTCAATAAAACTTATATTGCTACTTCCCTTTGACCAAATGTTTTTTCCTTTTTCTTCTTTTTTCATTTTTTTTTTCCTACTTCTAATATTTTGCATCCTGGAAAACAGAAGAGGTAATTCTTAGGATCCCAAACTCCAGTAGATCACAGACTCAACGAAGGCCTGGAATGCTTAGCGCTTGAAGACCATATCTAATTTTAAAATCATAGGTACAAATCTTTCAATATTTGTGAAGAACCTGTTCAGATTTCTGGAATTCCAAAATTGCCTGTGAGCCTTTAATTCATTGTGCATGATATATCAAAAGCACTAAGAATATTCTTATGTTCTTGGGCACATATTAGACCAAAAAAGAAAAAGAAAAAGAAAGGCAACATGAAGGAATGAAGCAATTCAAAAAGCAGAATGCATTATGCATAAAAATGTTTACCATAGTTAAAATGACAAAAAATACATGTCTTTCTTAAAAATGAAGGTCTAGTCATGTGACTTTATGGTCAATATCTATCTTTACAATAAAATATACCAAGACTTGTTTATTGAAATCTAATGATACTAGAAAATGGAACTTTTACGACACAAACAAAATGGAAAATAAATTTACCTAATTTTCACTTTAATCCCCTGAAAATTAAACTTATCTATAAAAATATTGGAAAGAATTGTAAGATGGGAATGTGAGTTTGCATCTCATCCTGCTCCTCCCCAAGTCCCTCTTCAAAATAGCATAATAATCAAGGGAATTATTATTAGCAGACAGGGTCAACCTATGGTCAGATAAGATGCTCCCTATAATGGGCTTCCCTGATAAAGAGATGTATGGGTCAAACCCTAACTGAGTCATTCCTACTAAGACATACACCACTGGCATTCCTGCATGAACACAGAGGAACATCTTTTCTCATTCATCAAAAGTGGTTATAGGTGACAAAACTTGATCTTACCTCTTTTTGGATTGACTGGAAATGTTTCAATTACCCACCACCTAGTGAGAGTTGATGGAACAGGATAGAGGAGAATTGCTTCTCTTGGATATGTGCCTAAAACCAAAAGACAACATTCATCTTCTTCCATTGATAGAAGAGGGTTTAACCAATTGGAAGAGTAAAGATATATCAAGAAAGAATGTGGTCATTTTCCATACTTGTGATAAAGTTCGCCTGAAAGCATTCAGGAAGATCCATTTTGCACCTCTGTCTTTTGTGCCCTGCGAGGCAGTGTTGCTTCATACTTCAGTGGTTCTTGGTCTCTTCATAGTAAATCTCCAATGCCTAAATGGCTCTTAGCATATTTGGGTAATTCATATTTTTTAGTCCTTTAGAATGTGGCATGATACCAGTTAGTCAACTAAAAAGACTATTAACTCTTGTCCATTGGTTTATTCAAAAAATCAATAGGACTGTGACCTGAGAATCTTTATGAGTTCACTGGGCAGGTTTGAGAGCAGTGTTCCTCTGGTACTGAGTGCATTCTTGCAGAATGTCACAGGTAAGCATGTGACTCATATGCAGCAAATATGCACAGAAAAGTCCATGTAGTAAATCCCTGCATCTTATTTTGACAACAGGAAAAAATTTTAAAAGAACAACAAATAAGAGCAGTGGATAAACTTTATCATATTGTAGTGAATTGAATAGTTTATCCACCAAATAGGGAAAAACCAACGTTGGCAGAGAACATAGCACCCTTTTCATCTATAAAATGTGACTTGTCACCTACAAGGCTCTGAATGCTAATCTGGAACCTGCTAGCTGGCATTTTGACAAGTACATACACATATCTGTCCCATATGGCACACAAAGGGCACAGTCATTTTGAAGAGCCTTAAGGCAATGTTTCATAAATTTTAAGATGTACATATGTTACAATCCAGAATACTGCTATTAGGTATCTACCTTAAAGAAATTCTTAAATACTTGCATAAGGATACAAATAATGCAATGTTCTTTTCAGAATTTTTTAATAGGAAATAATTACAGAAAAACAAAATGTGTATCAGTAAAGGAAAAAAATAATTTGTTGTTATTCTTTTAATCCACTAGTTTAAAATAAATTAGCAAGCACAGATAAATGAGTTATGTCTACATGTGTCAACATTGATAAGTTACCACTAACACTGAGTCAAATTTACAAAAGGATGTGTTATACTATGTCAGTTATATAAATTTAAAGAATACAGAAAACAGTACTATGTATTCATTATAGAGATCAACATATTTTGTAAAGATAAAGTAGTTAAATTGACCAGATTTTGCTGTGTACATATATAAATATATCTCAGTAAATTTCACACTTATGTCTACTTATAAAGCACCAATTAAAAAAGCAATAAATAAATAAAAGGAAGACTAATACAGTAAAGGAGGAGAACAGGGGGAGGGAGGAGAGGAGGCAAAGAGAAATTACCAGTGACTGAAGCGGTAATTTGCTATTATATGCATATATTATTATGTCAAACTTATACTTTGCTATTATAATTAAAAATATATTATAATCAAAAATATAATTTGCTATTATATGCATATATGATCATGTCAAAATTAACCCCAATACTTTGTATAACTATAATGTACTAATAAAAACATTAAAAAAATGATTAAGTAATTATGAGAGGCTACACACACCCCCAATTTCAGTAAAATGGTTAATTCTGGGAGGTACTAACCAGAAATAAAGTGAAAAGAAGTTTCAATCATAGCCCCAATTTTTCTAACAAAAACAACTTTAAAAAAGTATAGCACTATTCACATTTCATAAATCATGCTGGTGAACACTTGGATTATTTTTATATTACTGTCTATCCTTTTCTATAAAATTGATATGATTCATAATGAAAATGAATTTAAATGTCATAGAAGTTAGTCCCTTTCATAGTTTTCCTTAATAGCTTATGGTTGGTCTCAGCATTTGTAATGATTAATCTGAATTGTCAACTTGATTGGATTAATAAATGCCAGAGATTAAGGGGCTTCTGGGTGTGTTAATGAGGGTGTGTTTAGGAATGATTGGCATGTGGAATAGCAAACTGAAGTGGAGACCTTTTCACCATTCAATAGGATGATGGCTTGGATGGAATGAAGGTTGGAAGAAACAGGAAGTTGCAGGACATGCAAGTTCAACTCTTCTTGAATATGTCCTTCTTTTGTTTTTTCCTAATTAGTTATGTATGACAGCAGAATGCATTTTGTCTCACTGTATACAAATGGAACACAATTTTTCTGTACATGTTCATTTTTCTGTACATGATGCAGTCACACCATTTGTGCAATCATACATATACCTAAGGTAATGATGTTCATCTCATTACATCATCTTACCTACCTCCATGCCCACTTTGCCCAATCCACAATTTCTCCATTCTTCCCATGCCCCCTCCCCCATTATGAATCAGCATTCACTTACCAGAGAGAACATTCAGCCTTTAGTTTTGGGGGATTGGCTTACTTTGCTTAGCATGATATGCTCCAAATCCATCCATTTACCTACAAATGCCACAATTTTATTCTATTTTAATGCTGAGAAATATTCCATTGTGTATATATACTACAGTTTCTTTGTCCATCCATCTATTGAAGGGCATCTAGGTTGATTCCACAGTTTAGCTATTGTGAATTGAGCTGTTATGAACGTTGATATGGCTGCATCACTATAGTATGCTGATTTTAAATCCGTTGGGTATAGACCAAGGAGTGGGATAGCTGGGTTAAATGGTGGTTCCATTCCAAGTTTTCTAAGGAATCTCCATACTGCTTTCCAGAGTGGTTGCACCAATTTGCAGTCCTACCAGCAATGTATGAGTATGCCTTTTCCTCTGCATCCTTGCTAACATTAATTATTGCTTATATTCTTGCTAGTTGCCTTGAATGCACTGTTGATTGCTGCTAAGATTGCCTGAGGATATCACACTTTCTGTTCTTCACTCTTCCAAAGTGTACTCTGCCAGTGATTCTCCAGGGAGTTTCTAGAAGCCTTCAGTCTCAGACTAGGGTAGCATCATTGATCCCTCTTGTTCTGAGGCTTCAGCCTTTTAGACTGTGCAGCTACTGGTTCCTCCAGCTTTCCAACCTGCAGACAGCCCTTTTGGACTATCTAGCTTCTGGTTGTATAAACCAATCTAATAAATCCCATTTTTATAGTCATACTTCCTATTGATTCTATCCCTCTACAGAACCCTGACTAATATAGAAATTGGTAACAGGAGTAGGATCATTGCTGTAACTAAGCTGACCATGTGGTTTAGAAGCCTTTTGAGTTTTTTAGACTTGGTGGGAAGAATTTTGAGACGCTTAGCAGTGCCAGCTGTAAATGCTTTAGATTGTTATAAGTGGAGCTTAATGGCTGATTCTAGTGGCAGTTCAGAAGAACAGAATCCCAAGAGGACTGTGGACAATGAAGACAGTGCTCAAGAGGGTTTAGAGGAAAAGAAGGACACTATTGGTAATTGGATTAGAGGCCATTACTGTTATGTTCTGGCTGAGAAGTTGTCTGCATTTTGCCTGAGAATTTCTGTGAGGCTAATTTTAAAAGCAATGAACTTCTTAATCTGGAGGAAGCAATTTCTGGGCAGCACAGCATTTTGGAAGTGGCATGGATATTGCTGGTGGTTTTTAGCCAAATTTATTGTGATATTCAGGAGCAGAAAGCAGAGAAGAAAGACTTGAAAAACAGACTTGAACAGTGGGAGTAAAACTGGGGCTAAGGAAGTTGCAGTTGTTAAAGATATTACCATCATTAAAAAAATGCTAAAGACTTTGCCCAGAGACAAGGAAGAGAGCTTAAGGGCATCTCAGGAATTGGCAAAACCACCCCTATCTCAGACTAAAGGAAGTCAAAGTAAAAATTATCTTGAGAAGAGACCAGTGGGGTACCCTTCTTGCACAAGGGGGCCTAGGAAGTTGTTTCAACGTGCTCAGCTACCCAGGCACTCAGAGGCCAATGTAGCCAGGGTCCCTGGAGGCTTGGCTACTGCTGGAGATAGCAACAGTCCTTGGTGTCAACCATATTGTGTTGGTTCTGTGGGATTACAAGATGGTGAGTTAGAGTTTGATGGAGGATTCAACCAAGATTTCAAAGGAAGGCTTGGGAGGCCTGGCAAAGTGCAGCAGGGTTGGAGTCCCCATGGGTGCCCCTGGAGGGCAAAATATGGAGATGTGAGAAGAAAGCAGAAGTTGCAGTGGAGATCCCTAAGATTAGGAAATGCCAGTAACGTGGGACACAGTCCTAGGAAAGCTGTGGAAAATCAAGTAGAGACAAACCAACAGAAAGCCCACTTGGGCGGCAACCAAGGCTACCGAAGTGGAGCTACACAAACCTTTTGAAGAGAACATCACGATGCCATGTGCTCCTGATATCAGGGTGTGTTTGCCCAGCTGGATTTCCCTCGTTTCTATGCTCCCATTTTTGTGAATGGAAATGTTTGCTCTGTACCTTTATATATTGGATACTTGTAAATTACTTTTAATTTTATAGGAGCTCACAAAGCAAGATTGCCTTCAGCCTCAGAAGACTCTGGACTTAAACTTTCAACAATCTCAGAACTGATGAGACTATGGGACTCTTGGGAATTTACTAAATGTATTTTGCATTGTCACATGAGTGTGAGCTTTTGGGGGCTAGGGTGGAATGTTATGGTGTGAATGTGAGGTGTCCACCAAAAGCTCACATGCAAGACAATGCAAGAGGGTTCAGAGGGGAAATGATTGGGTTGTGGGAACCTTAACCCAATCAGTGAATCAATCACCTGATGAAATTAATTGAATGGTAATTGAAGGCAGGTGGGGCATTGGGGGCATGGCTTTGGGGCATATATTTGTATCTGGCAAGTGGAGGAGACCTCTATCTCTCTCTCTCTCTCTCTCTCTCTCTCTCTCTCTCTCTCTGTCTGCGTTCTGGTCATCATGTGAGCTGCTTCCCTCCACTACATTCTTCCACCATGAAGTTCTGCCTCACCTTGAACCCTGAGGAATGGAGCCTGCTATCTCTGGCAATCCACTTCTGAAACTGGGAGCCCTCAAATACACTTTTCCTGCTCTACAGTTGTTCTTGTTGGGTCCTTTCATCACAGAGGCAAAAAAGTGACTAAAATATCATTGAATGCACACATGAAACACTTGCTTATACAGTTTGTTTGTTTGTTTTTCCCAAAATGTAGACACATTCACTCTCTTGAGCTCAACAGCTTGGAAGGCAGTGTGCTTTAGTGGAGGTAATATGAGTATTGGTGTCAGATGGACTTCATGGCACTCATTAATTAGATGGTTTTAAATTGTGAGCAAACAAATGTTGCACAATATATGAAGTCTTTTCCTCCTAATGGGTTTCATTTCTTACAATTCCCAACAAGCACTTTCTAGAAGGGCCAACAGGTCTTTGAGAATAAGCTACTAATTCTTTTTATCACCTTATGGTCCCCAATTTGGAATGCTGTACTCTATTTTCCTGAGCTATGAAAGTTTAAATGCTGTAATACATTAAATAGCCTTTAAACAATTCAAGTCCATTCCACTTCTGCCTTTTTACAAATGTTACCTACAGCACTCATTTCAGCATTTAATCTCTCACAAATGTATTACATTCTCTGCCTCATTATGTGACCTGAGAGAGCCAATATACCTCACTAACCCTCAGTTTCTTGGTCTTTAAGTAGAAGTGTTGTAAAAAAAAGAGATCAGTTCCTAAGAAATTTTTGGCACTAATATTTTACAGTTTTAGGATCTTCTGAGTTTATGACTTATCTTCTGAAATATAGCAGAAAGAGATCTTAAAATGTTACTCTCACATTCCATGGAGTTCTGGCTTATTTGGCAGAAAGCAGAAGGAGTGAGGGGATCAGTCACATTCTAAGGAAACCTATCAGAATTCATTTGATGGACAGGGCTGTTTCAGCTTAAATGAACCTATTCTACATAGTAATGCAAATTGATCTTGGGACACCTAAAAATATATTTATGTAAAATATCCTTTGAAGAACAAATATTGTAAATATATGCTTGATATTAAAGAAATAGAAAACACAAAAGGTAAACCATTCCAGGCAGGATCTGCTGTTAACCAAGGCACAAGTGACCAATGTGTATTAATTCTGGGCAATGGCCTTTGTACATTAAAGTTCAATTTAAGAATGATGCGCTCTCTCTCTCTCTCTCTCTCTCTCTCTCTCTCTCTATATATATATATATATATATAATGTAAACAAGATTTCTTATTGCTAAGTGTAACTAAGCTAAAATACTGTTTTTGTTTATTGGTTTTAGAAGCTGTAATGGGTTTAAACTCAAGGAGATTATTTTTATTACCTCTTCCATCTTCTAAATTTTCTTCCTGAAATCTCTATGCTAGAAAAAAAGGGTTTCATTACATTAAGAATATTTTAATCTGCCTTTGGATGCCATTCAATTGAGTCAAGTGTTAGACTTCAGATCCAGGTTTTAAAATGTGAGAAAAAGAATAGTTTTTATTTTTTATTTTTGGTGTCGGGATTGAACTCAGGGGCATTCAACCACTGAGCCACATCCCCAGCCCTATTTTGTATTTTATTTAGAGACAGAGTCTCACTGAGTTGCTTAGAGTCTCACTTTTACTGAGACTGGCTTTGAACTCATGATCTTCCTGTCTCAGCCTCCTGAGTTGCTGGGATTACAGACGTGGGCCACCACACTCTGCTATAAAAAAGCTTATTTTTCAGGATTCACACACAAATAACTATTACAGGTAGGTAAGCCAATAATAATACCATTTATTTCCCCCAAAGGTAAATGAAATAACCTCATTAATACTCTTCATATTACGTTTGGGAACAAGTATGAGTAAATAAAGTTTGTTAAAATAGTGAGCATTTTGCAAAGCTCATAATAAGGTGCAAAAAATACCTATATTAGCCAAATGTCAAAATACCTAGTTTTCAAAATTAGCAAGCAGTATATTGAAGCAAAAACTCATCATTGCCATTATAAAATTAACTTCTAAAATCAAGAATAAGCCTGGAGAGTTGAGGTCCTCAAACTGATGGAATAGGCTGCTGTAAAATCCTGTCCCTCCACACACACACTTACACACAAAAATCCAAAAACAAGTGGATTTATCAGAACCATATTTGTCAAAATTCTGAGAAGCAATCAAAAGTTTGCAACAACTAAGTTAACGTTGGATCAACTAAGAGCAAAGATAGAAGTGGTAGGGAAACTTTGTGTTATTTTTAGTTGCCCTCACTCACCCTTCTCTGAGCCATGACTGCCTTGAAGATCGCATTCCTTGCATGGAACCCCAGTCTCTGATGGAGCTTATTGCAACTCCTTTCAAATTAATTGTTTGTCTGTCCTAGCCTGTTCAGGGGCTACCTGAAAGACTGCACAGGGTGCTCATGCCTGTTTCACTTAAATGAGAATGCAATCAAAGAAGAAAGGGAGCAGGCATTACTTAAAAACATCCCATAGTGAACAAACACCCAAAGATTATGACTGAGATAAACAAAAGATCACTTAAACCCAGCAAGAAGAACTGAGTTTCCTTGGCAAATTAGGACATACAAAGATGATGAGCACTGCTGATTTAGAAAGCAACATTTTGATTTGGGAACACAAAAATAATAGAATCACTGGATCAAAATTTGGTTCTTTGAAAAAATTGAAAAACTACCCAGCAGTGAAATAGAATGACTAAGAAAAATATAGAGAATCACAAATACTTATGTCAGATGTAAAAATAAAGTAACAACTGAATAAATTCACTTGATAAAGCACACAAACTACATAAATTGAGTCAAGAAAGAACAGGAAATTTGAATAGATATAACAAACAGAAATTGAATCAGTAATTCAAAAAAAAAAAGAAAGAAAGATAATACTCCCAACCATGAAAAGCGCTGGACTAGATGGTTTCACTGGCAACTAACAAATATTTAAAGAATTAAAGACATATTTCTCAAACTTACTCCCAAAATTAAAAAGTACTGGAATATTTTTAGATAATTCTGAAGTCATCATTATTCTGATGCCAAAGCCATATAAAAATATTGAAAGAAATTACACAAAAATATCCCTTATGAATATGGATTTTAAAAAGAAAATTCAATAGAATACTAAACAAATTCAACAATATATAACAAATATTATATACCATGACCAAATTGGATTTATTCCTGGAATGCAAGACTGGTTCAATATAATAAAATCAATCAGTATAATATGCCACATTAATTAAATAAATTAACACAATGAAGGGAAAAATACTTGATGATCTCAATTGATGCAGAAAAAAAGCATCTAACAACATTCCTTACCATCCATGATAAGGCACTCAACAAATTAGAAATAGAAGGAAACGTTCTCAACATAATAAAAATATATATTTTAAAATGTAGGCTAAGGTCTGGGGATATAGCTCAGTTGGTAGAGTGCTTGCATCACATGCATAAAGCCCTGGGTTCAATTCCCAGCACCACAAAAAAATAAAAAAATAAAAAATGCAGGCTTACATCCAATACTAAAAGACGGCAAGATTTTTGTCTTAATATTAGGAATAAGATAAGGATGCCTACTTTTGCAACTTCTACACAACATAGTACTAGAACTTATAGCCAGAAGAATTAAGAAAAAAGTCATCAGAGTTAGAAAGAAGCAAAATTATCTGTTTGCACAAACCTGATTTTATATGTAGAACCCCCTGAAAATTCCACACAATATTTGTTAGAACTATAAACAAATTCAGCTAAGTTGCACTAACCAAAATCAACGTTCTATACACAGTTTCTTGGAAAGCAATTAGCAGTAAACAATCTAAAAAGAATTAAGAAAACATTTGTATCTACAATAATATCAAAAGTAAGATAATTGGGAATAAAACTAACCAAATGGCTGGAAAAATTGATCACTGAAAATGGACAAAAACTGAAACTGAAATAGATGTAAAGAAATGAAAGATATCTTGTGTTTGTAGATTAAAAGACTGGATGTTTTTAAGATGAAAATACTGCCTAAAGTCATCTTTAGATTCAATATGATCCTTATCAAAATCCCAATAATATCTTTTTACAGAATATTTTCAAAAAACCCTAAGATACATATGGAATCACAAGGAACTTAAAAAGAAAAGAATCTTTCAGAAGAACAAAGTTGATGTATTTTCATTGCCTGATTTTAAAACTTAAAATTACAATATTCAACACAATATGGTTCTACCATGAAGATTGATAAAACAGAACACAGAGCCCAGAAAATATCCTCACATATATTGTCAAGTGACTTTTTTTTAAAGGGTACTGTTATGGGATGTATCATCCCCCTGAAATTCATACATTTAAGCCCTAGCTCTAGTACCTCAGTTTGCAAAAGTATTAGGAGATAAGGTCTTTAAAGAGGTAATTAAATTAACACAGATGAATTTCAAAAACAACTTAATTGAAAGAGGCCAACTGAAAGACACAACTGAAAGCCACAAAACGTCACATGTTGCATGATTCCATACATACGAAATATTAAAAATAGTTAAATCCATTGACATACAAAATAGATTGGTGGTTACCAGGGACAGCAGAAGCAGAAAATGAAAAAAACTTGTAATGGGTTCTATTTTGGAGTTACAGCAGTGTTCTGGAAATACATAGAATGATAGTTGTTTAACATTTTGTAAATATACTGAAAAACAGAATTGTTTGCTTTAAAATGGATCATTTTGTTCTGTAAATTTCAGTTCAATAACTTTTATTTTATTTTATTTATTTTTTTGTACAGGGGACTGTATCCAGGGACGCTTGATTACTGAACCACATCACCAGCCTCTTTTTAATTTTTTTACTTTGAGATATTTATGAGTTCTTCATTTATTTTCAATTTTATTATTACTTTTCTTATTTTTAGAAAAATATTTTATGTATTTATTGTTTTATTTTTAGAACAAAAAACAGAAATCTATCCTCAACTAATCTTTATGAGTACAATACAATGTGATGTTGTTAAATATTGGCACAACATTGTACAGTGAATTTCTAGAATTTATTGACCTTGTCTAATGGAAACTTCATATACTTAACAGCAATTCCCTGATTTCATCTCACTCCAGCCCCTGGAAACCACCATTCTGCAATCTCTCTTCCTGAGGTTAAATATTTCAGATGCTGTACTTCATGTAAGTGAAATCATGCAGTATTTTTCCTTCAGTTACTGGCTTTTCACAGCATATTATCCTCCATATTCATTCATCCTTTCACATATAACAAGATTTCTTTCTTCCTTAAGACTGAGTAATAGTTCATGATATGAATCTATCCCATTTTCATTATCCATTCATCTTATGATGGATGTTTCAGTTGTTTCGTTATATGGTTATTGTGAAAAATGGAATTAACATGAGTATAGGTGTCTTCTCAAAGTCCTGATTTTAAGTCTTTTGGGTATCTACCCAGAAGTGGAGTCCTGGATCATATGGTAGTTCAATTTTAAATTTTCTTATGAATCTCCATACTTCATTTCATAATGGCTGCACCAGTTAATATCCCACTAACAGTATACAGAGGTTCAAATTTCTCAAAATTCTCCCCAATGCTTTTGTTGTTGTTGTTGTTGTTTTTTAGAATAATCATGATGATAACACTATGTGAGATGATATCTTCTGTAGTTGTGGTTTGTATTTCCCTGATGATTCTTGATGTTGATCATCTTTTCATGTATATGTTGGCTATTCGTGTGACTTTTTTGAAGAAATATCTATTTAGTTCCTGTCCTTATGTTTCTAAATTGGGTCCTATTTTTGTTTTATGTTTTTATTTTTGTTATGGTATTAATTCTTACATATTTTGCAAATTAACTCCTTATCACATACTCAGTTTGCAAATATCTTCTCCCATTCCATAGGCTGTTTACTCACTATGCTGAGTGTTTCCTTTCCTGGACAGAAGCTTTGTAGTTTGATGCAATTCAATTTGTGTATTTCTATTTTTGCCAATTGTGCTTTTCATGTCATATTCAAGACATCATTGCCTGACCAATGCCATGAAGCTTTTATTATATGTTTTCTTCCAACGTTTTTATGGTTTCAGGTCTTATGTCTAAACCTCTGATCTATTTTGAATTTATTTTGTGTATGGTATAAGATAATGGCCCAAATGTATACATTTGCATGTGGATACTCAATTTTCCCAACATCACTTGTTTAAGAGAGTATCCTTTGCTTACTCTGTATTCCTGACAATTTTGTCAAAGACCAGTTGACTGTACATATATGGATTTATTTCTGGCTTCTCTATTCTATTCTAAAGGCATATGTGCCTATTTTTATGCCCAAATCCTATTGTTTTAACCTCTGTTGCCTTAAATGCCTCAACTTGGTCTTTCTTAAGATTATTTTGGCTTTTTGGGGTATTTTCTTTTGGTTCTATATGAATTAAAGGATATTTTTTCTGGGATTTTGATACAGATTGCATTCTATTATTACATCAAGTTGGGTTGTATGGACGTTAAGTATTGCAATTCATGATCCTGTGGCATCTTTCCATGTATTCACATGTTTAATTTTTTTGTAAGTGTTTTATTCTCTTTCATGCTATTATAAATGAGATTTTTTTCTCAGGAGAGTTTATTGTTAGGCTACAGAAATGCAAATTATTTGTTTAATGTTGATTTTATGCCTTTTGGCTTTACTGAATTCACTGAGTTCTTATAGGTTATTGTGTAGAATCTTTAGGGTTTTCTGTGTGAGATTATGTCATTTATGAGCAAAAGTGATTTTACATTTTCCTCTATCTTTTGAGTGTCTTTTATTTGTTTTTCTTGCCTAATTACTCTAGCAGGAATTTCTAGTACTATATTGATCAGAAGTAGCAAGAGTGGGAAGACTTGTCTTGTTTCCTGATCATCAGTGAAAAGTTTTAAGACTTTCATTGTTAGTATTACATTCACTGTGGCCTTATCATAGGTGTCCTGTAGTATAGTGAGGTACACGTTCCTTATATTCTATTTTTGGGAGGTCTTTTTTTCTTTAATCATGAAGAATGTTGAATTTTGTGAAATGCTTTCTCTACAACTACTCAGGTAATGATAATTTTTATCTTCATTATAGTAAATTGAAACATCACATTAATTGATAGTCTAGGTTAAACCATTCTTACTTCCCAGTGATAAATCTCACATGGTCATGGAGTGTGATTATTTTTATGTACTGTGAAATTTCTTTTGCAAAGAAATTTTTGCACATATATTTATTAAGAGTATTAGCCTATAGTTTTGGTTTTATTGTTTGTTTGTTTTTGCATATAGTATTTTTGTCTGGCTTTGGAATTAAGGTAGTTTTGGCCTCATGATATTAATCTGGAATCAGTATATTTTCTTCAGTTTTTTTTGAAGAGTTTCAGAAAGATCAGTGTAAGTTCTTAAACTGTACTACAGTACTAGAGACCAATAGATATAATTGAAACAAATAGAACATTCTACCCAACAGAAGCAGAATACACACTCATCTCAAGTACACATGGAACATTTTCCAAGGTAGATCACATATCAGGTCACAAAACAACTCAATAAA
The DNA here is from genome assembly GCA_028644305.1 of Xerus rutilus. Taxonomy (NCBI): domain Eukaryota; kingdom Metazoa; phylum Chordata; class Mammalia; order Rodentia; family Sciuridae; genus Xerus; species Xerus rutilus. Next base: position 65,461,809 of record CM053402.1, read on the forward strand.
TTTAAGAAGCTTTAAATAATACTGGTATGTTTTCCAACTTCAATAGAATGAATACAACAAAGGAAAACAGAAAAATTCACTAATATGTGGAAGTTAAACAACATAAACTTGAAAGACAGATCAAAAAAAGTCAAAGAGGAATTTAGAAAATATCTCAAGATACATGAAAATAAAAACAAGTATACCCAAACTTATGAGATGCAGTAAAAACAGTACTAATAGGGGAGTTTATAGTGATAAACATCTGTATTAAACAGAAGAACAATCTCAAATAATTTAATCTTGCACCTCTGTTCACTAGAAAAAGAAAGATAAGGAGCCTCAAAGTTAGCACAAGGAAGGAAATGGTAAAGATAGGAGCATAAATAAATGAAGTAGAAAATAGAAGGACAATAGGAAAAAATTAACAGAATGAAGAGTTGATCTTTAAAAGAACAAAAGGGACAAACTCTTAATTTGACAAACTAAGTAAAGAAAAACAAGAACCAAAATAAAAAATGAAAGAGAAGATGCTACAACTTATGTCTCAGACATAAAAAGACCTATAACAGCTATGAATATGTGACCAAATTTGGTAGCTTAGAAGAAATGGAAAAATTTCTAAAAATTCACAACTTCACTAAAATCAAATTATGAAGAAATAGAAAATAATAATAGGAAAAACATGAAGGAAATTGGATCAGTAATAAGAATATACCAAGAAAAAATGTTTAAAATCAAATAGCGTCTCTGTTCAAATTTTTATTGCTGGTTAATATAAAGTTAATATTCTTGATAATCAACATCAATTTTTTTATAATTTCATACTCATAATAATAAATAAACATTTACACTTCAACTAAGTTGAAAATTTTCCATGTAAGAGTTAGGCAGAGATATATTCAAGTGGTAGGTAACAATATTTCTATACCTAAAAAATAATATTTAGATACTAAAAATCTAAATGACATGTATTATTTATAGTATTAACATTTAGCAATTAGATTAGTGACTATCTGATAACAGAATCAAAATTAGACTCATATAGAACTTAATTCATTCAGCATTTTGAAGACTGAAATAGAAGCCAAGTGCCATATTTGATTAAATATCAAGGCTAATACTACCCTTCAGTGCATTCCTAGTTAGTGATTTTTATATATACATTGTAAAGAACAACGTAGAAATTCTTCTCTGTCTTGTAGGTCTTAAACCTGAGTGGAGCTTTCTTTACTTAAAAATTATAGGATCACAGCAATTTTTGAATTAAACTATAATAGTATTTACATTATATTTTAAAACAGATGCCTTTTGTTTATTTGAACTAATTAGCATGGTTTTCTAAAATGAATTTTCCCTACACATCAAGCTAGGCAATATTGGAAAAAAGAGTATAAAGAATTCATAGAGACTAAGAAAAATTTGTGTTAGAACTTAAAAATGTACTGACTAACTGCTTTGGGAAAAAAAGTGCTTGGATTTTAAATTTTAGAAGACATTTCAGCTAAGTGTGAAATTGTTAATTTGGCCAAAGAGATCAACAATGTTTCTCAAATCTACAGTTACTACTTTCTCTTGCTTTTAGTTTTAAAGCCTCAGTGATAACAGGGATTATACTCAACAAAGTGCAGAAGAATTAATGCTTTCTGTAGTTACTAGTATTAAAATAATAAAAATGAAACTCTTTTTAATACTTTGTCAAATGTTCTGGAGTGAATAAGTCAAGTTGGAAATTAATGATGAATACATATTCTTGGTGTGAGTAACCAAGTTTTATACACAGTAGTCATGATCTCTTTTTCCAAAAAAAGAAAAACAAAAAAAATTCAACTCATTTAAACTCATTTCAATTTTAAGAAGTCCCCCTGTCATTCTGCTTGTGGTTTTTACAATGCCCAATAATGCACAAGAGGCTTTCAACCTTGCTATGACAGCTATCCATTAATGATGTTAAGGACCAATAGGTTAAAGATTAAATACATTGTCTTTCTTTGTACAGATTTGGAAACCAATCAAAAAGTTCTACTGTAAGGTCACTTGTAGTCAATGGGAAATAAGTTATTTAGGACACACCATTAAAACAATCCTTTGCTCCAAACTTCCCCGAATTATGTTACAGTTATCTTCAGTATATAGAAACATATATTTTGGAGCTTTGAATATACTGAACATAAAAACTTTAGGGACAAGTACCGATGCTTTCGCTTATTATGATATACTTCAACCATTTATAGCCAAAATATATCTACGGACGGTGAGAACTGGTACTAAAATACCTCTTCACCTTCTCCGATTGATGAGACCCTCAAGGACAAAGCTCTTGAAATGATTTGAAGGAGAGTATCAAATCTCATTGACTCTGTCTGCAGAAGATATTTTGCTGACACTGTATGTAAACATTTTTGTCCAATACATGAGGAAAACCCTCTTCTAAGAAGTGATACTAGTTTATATCACTGGAAACTTCTTGTGTGTCCAACATCAGTGACTGCCATCAGCCATCTCGATCCTCCGGACCTCTTTGTGCCACATGTATGAAATTATTGAATTCTCATAGCATCAGTTTGATGAAAAGACTCATGTTATATCTTTCATGTAAAGAAATGAGATATAGGCAGACGAAGTAACTAGCCTCAGAGCACTTGATTGGATATGATACAGTCAGGATGTTCACCAAGGTACTGATGTTCACCCAGGGTCCTCTACAGCCACCTCTATGTCCGTTTGTGAGCTTAATTAACCAATGCACTCTTTGGAAGAAGGGGTCCAATGGGAACTTCCAGTTCCCCTGTGTAGCAATCTTCCACATGCATTTACTTGGCATTATTGGCACAGATGATGACTCTTTGCAGGTATCATGCAAGACCTAAACAGGAAAGAAATTTTGTAGATATTTCCCTGACCGTTCTCATGCCTTTGCTCAAATGTTACCGCTTAATAAAGCCAGGGCTGAGAAACCCAGCCCCACCTTAGCTCTCCTAGCTTCTTTAGCCTTTCTTATTTTCTCCATGGTACTTATGACTTTAGAATATTTTATATATTTCTTTGTTCATTATATTTGTATTACTATCTGAATCTTCTCTAATTCATGTCATTTTATTTATTAAATTCATTGTTGATCCCAAATATGGTCACCATTCAGTACATAATTAATGTTCAATAAATATTAGTTAAATGAAAGCATAAACTCAGGGTAGAGAAGTTTCGAACAAGCAAGAAGTTTCAATTTTATCTTTCTATCATCATTATATGAGCCAAGATAGGCCCGTGACATTCTCCAGATCAAAACTAATTTCTTTTATAAATATCCATTTTTTTTAATTTCAGCAAAATTTGCAAGTGCAATTATTACTAAAGGAGAGGATGATATTTAATGTAGAGTAAAAGGAAATATAGATCTAAAAGGTAGAGAAACACTGCTGTAAAACACCTAGCACAGTTCTGGACACGTAGCATGAGCTCAATAAATTCTGGTTGAATGAGTGCTCATTAAGTACTATAGGGTGCAAGGAGATTAGAGGACACATGTTGAATAGTAATCACTGACAAAAGTTCACATTAAATGCCATGTAGGAATATTGTGTTTATTGGAGCAAGTCATAAATAAAATAAGGTAAGGCTCTGAAATGACTAACGACAACCATTTGGGATCCAGATGCGCTGAAGCAGAACTCCAACATACCAGTCAGTTTACAGAAGCTGTTAATAAAGATAATGTTATTTGAAGGTTTTCTGAGAAACAAGGAATCACTAAAAGGTTAGAAAGTCACACTTTCTGGATAATCTGAAAGTCCTACTTTCTACCTAAAATTTTCTCTGTCCAGCTCATTGCCCTATCACTCTCACCTTTGAATCTTGCCAGCTGTTTATTCTAAATCTAAAAATGCCATATGTTCCCTCAGATCTCTACATTAACCCTTGGAGGACATTCTACTGCTCCAAGATAGCTTCACCCAAACAACTTTCTAGACAGAGTTTGCTGCAAGACTCTGTCCAAAATGTACTTGTTCTATGTTTTCCAGGAGCCCTCACCTGATACAGGTTAGGTGGCCCTCCTCTTTGTTCCCACAGTACACTGTCAAAGTATTTATTTGACATTATAGTGGTATATTTACATGAATATCTAAGCATTACTGGACTATGGATTTTCCAAAGGCTTGTCTTCTGTCTTATTTCTGTACCCATAATCCAGTGCATGGGACCAGACACAAGTTGGTCCACTATAAGTAGACCTTGACTTCTTTTTCTATCTGCAAATACAGCATCAGTACCTTGAGGATGGGACAGTATCTCTAGCACCTTTGTATCCACCATAGCACTTTACATGGGGGCTAGCACACAGTAAATGCTCAAAAAATTGTGTAACTACTACTAAGAGCTGACTGACTGATACACATTCTTTTTAGTTAGCATAAAATAACATTTGGGAATGAAAGTCATATTCCATGTAGCTGTGCAGGATTATTGGAGGAGAAACAGACACAAAAACTTAAAACAAATTATCTAATATTTTGAATTTTTACCTATTTCCCAGAAAACTCTTGTTAGTCATTTACAACTCAAGTCTGGCATCACTTCTTCCAGGAAGTTTTCCAAGACTCATTCTCACTTTGTTCCCTATATTTGTTGCCCTTGCTCTTCTATATTCATGTTTTACAGCATGTTCTTCAAACTGCTCTCCTCTTGCTCACCAATAAGCCATGGATACTGATGCATTGTTAATTGAATTCCTCTTCCTCATTTGATGCTCTAAAAACATTCCAAAATCCTTAAAATTCTCTACTCTGTTGGCTTTCTTGACATCATCCTCTCCTGGTTCTGCACCTATGTCTATCTTTTCCTTCTGAGATTCCTGCTTGGGTTGCCAGGTTGTTTTTGTTTGTTTGTTTTTCCTCTCAATTGTGACCTTCATTCTCTCCATTCTTTCACGAACTAAAAAATTATTTATTAAAAGAACTGCCACACGCCTGGCATTAAGCCTGCTTAGAAAAGCATTTTCTGTGGCCTTTCCCCTTAAGAGCTTAAGAACAATACACTACCTCACATGGAGACACGGGTACACATTTGTGTCCTGCCCTCTCTTCTGTGGGCTTCTCTCCTGAGAAATACGCCTCACTACATGGTTTCATTCATTCATATGAAAACACCTCATATGATACTTCCATCCCTAACCACTGTGTTCTTTGGGTACCACATATCAAAATTCCCTTTAAATGTCCTTAAGGAATTGTCCCATCCTCAGTTATTCTAAACTCAAAAATGTTCAATACTGACCTAATGCCAGAACACAATAGTCTCAACTTCTCTTTAATAAAGTGTGGTCCTCAATGTTTCTTAATATGGAATGTCAGGAGGAAGGCTTCAAGATGAATGACTTTTCCTATATTTCTTAATCACAACTTACCCTATATTTCCAAGGAGTCATATCATACAACACACCTACCCTACAACTCGCCAAAGATTAGTAGTTTTGCCTAGCATCCCAATGTTAGAGGAAGAAAAGCAAAAGATTTATATATTTTTAAAATTTCAGTTTAATACTGATAAAGTTTTTATGAATGCATATTGATTGTATTAAGTGGGGTTCCATGGGATATTTCCATATAAATGCACTGATCCCACTGATGAAGTGTTTGATGGTGCCGTTGGTGGTAATTCCAGAGGTGGTATGCCCATTCTTCTTACACTGGGGATACTTTGCGTTGCAGTGCTACTTGTTTGTTTTGCAGATTTGAAAACAATTTCAGGTCTCTTTGTTATCTCTCCATCCTCTTTGGAATTTCCTTCTCCACTCACTCCCTGGGTGAGCACATTCTTACTGTGGCTCTAAGCACCATAACTGTAACTCCAGCTTCAATTCCTCTCTCCGAACATCAGATTCATATTCCTGTCTACTCACTCCACAGTCTCATCTAGCATCTGAAATACACTGCAAATGTAAACATCTAAAAACAGAACTGCACTTCCCACCTCCTGCCTCAACATGACTTGTCTCCAGTCTATTGCAATAAACAGTATCATTATTCACCCAGTTGTGAAGTTGAGAGCCCAGGAGTCAGCCTTGCTTCTCTCTTTCTTTCACATCAAGTTTTTAATCCATCCATTCATTCTTTTCACCCTCCAGGAGACCTCAAACCCTCCTTTGTCGCTCTAGTCTGGGCCATGATCATCTTTCACCTGAACTACTGAGGAAGCCTCTTTGATTGTTCCCCAGTGTTTGCCGCTGCCTTCTGTCATCTCTTCTCCATTCCAAAACCACCAAGATACTTTAAAAATATAAATCTGTTCATGTCCTCACTTTTCCACCACTACTTAAAATAAAAACACTTATAAGTAGGGCCTGGTGGTGCACGTCAGCAGCTTTGGAAGCCGAGGCAGGAGGACAGCTTGAGCCTAGGAGTTCCAGACCATCTTGGGCAAAATAGTGTGGTTTCATCTCAGAATAATCAATAAATAATAATCAAGAAATAATAGTACGTAGAATACAAGCCAATCTCACCAGATATAGTGGCTCATGCCTGTAGTACCCGTGGCTAGGGAGACTGAGGCAGGAGGATGGCGAATTCAAAGCCAGCCTCAGCAATGGCAAGGTGCTAAGCAGCTCAGTGAGACCCTGTCTCCAAACAAAATACAAATGGGATTGGGGATATGGCTCAGTGATCAAGTGCTGCTGAGTTCAAGCCCCAGTACCTAAAACAATAAAATTAAAAAAGCCAATCTCTCAAACCCTGCTCAGCCTCAAATTCAGTCAGCAACATCTTCGCCAACTTTCCTCTTGTTACTCAGTATGTCAAGTTTATTATGACAAAGGGCTTTTCACTTGTTCTCTCTACCAAGAATGAATATTCTTTCCCATAAGCATACTGATATATGTCCTTATTCTAATGTCACCCCTTGAGAATTTACCCCTGATCACCCTATCCAAAATACTGTTCACCTTTGTCTATTCTCTTATTTTGCTTTGTCTCCTGAGGTGATCTTTATGTATTTACATGATAATATTCTCTTTCATCCACTAAAATACATGATTTATGAGGAATTTTCCCTATACCTAGAATCTAAAACAGTGCTTGGTAGAGCAGAAGAGATCCAATATTGACCAGAACAATGTACAAATGAATAATGGAACTGTCCATCACCTATTATGGAGAAGGCAGAGAAGAATCTACCTGGTGGACCAAAACCAGATTTTGGAAAACAGCTACTCCGGGCGACATAGTGAGAAGGACCAGAGATGCATGTCAGTCTGCCTTCCAGAGTGAAAACTAAGAAAACTTCTTGTTTTAGGGGAAAACACTGGAAACTGCCAGAGTATATATAAAGACAAAAGAATAAAAAGAAAGATCCAAAATTACTTCTGCAGATTCTCATTATGTTGTCCTTTGTAGTACTATATTGTTGAGAGTCATTTTAGATCAAGGAACAATATCAGGTCAGACTGAAAAACTTTTCCCCTATGATCCTAAGTCATGCTGATCCATCGGTTCTTGTTGATCTCATAAAGAAGTCCTAACACTTGTGTCGCTTTGATAAGAGGGCGGGGAGGAAAAGGCCACATGGCTTCTCGAGGAGTTGGAGTCCAAAAGAGATGGAGAAGGGGTCCCCGGGCTAGACGAAAAGGGTTTTCTCTGGACGGTGGCGATCCGCGGAGCCAATCTCCCCAGGCCCCGGGGTGTAGCAGCGAGATGCAGAGATACTCGGGACAAGAAACACACTGAGGCGAGGAGCAAAAAACACCAGTTTATTCTAGAAACTATAGAAGCTTAAATATACTCTTGGACCAATCAGATCCAAAGGTCACAAACAAAGGGGTGCTCTTTGGCAAGAGCACAGTCTATTAGCATAGAATGGGGAAGGATGGAAGGGAGGGGTGGGAAGGTATGGAGATGCTCCTACACACCTGCAGAGATTTGTCCTTTTTTTTTCTGCAACTTACTCATTCCAAATTTGTCTTCATTCATTTGTTAGCATAAATTAATTTCTAACACAATATTAGACCAGCACACATTATTATTTAACTGATGTTCACTAAACACTGTAGGATAAGGAGATCACAGGCTGTCCTGACCACAAGTTTCTTTGAGAAATAGGTACTTGAAAAGTCTGAACAGCCACACGTGTTTATGTATAGGATCACATCATTTCTTACTTAGGCACCTCTCTTAGTTTCTGAGAATGGCCATAGCAAATTACTACAAATTTACTGCCTTAAAAATGATAGAATTTTGAGCTGGGCATGGTGGCACACACCTGTAATCCCAGTGGCTTGGGAGACTGAGACAAGAGGATTGTGAATTCAAAGCCAGCCTCAGCAACTTCCTGAGGGCTGTGCAAATCAGTGAGACCCTATTTCTAAATAAAATATAAAAAGGGGCAGGGATGTGGCTTGGTGATAAAGTGACCCTGGTTTCAATCTCTTGTAGAAAAAAAAAAACCAAAAACCAAAAAACAAATTTGTTCTTTGACAGATCTAGAGGCTAGAGCTTGAAGTTAAAAGTGTTTGGCCCCTTCCCTCTGGATACCCTGGAAGAATCTGCTCCACGCCTCTATCCTGGCTTCTGATGACTGCCGCAGTCCTTGGCATTTCTTGGTTTTTAAGTACATAACTCCAGTGTCGGCCTCCATCTTCACATGGCATTTTTTCTCTATATGTTTGTATCTTTCCTCTCTACTTATAATGGTTTCCCATTAAATTTAGGGCCTGTATCAATGATGTTATTTCAATATCCTTAACTTAATTACTTCTGCAAAGACACTTTTTCCAATAAGACCAGGAAAGAAGCATGTAGCATATTTTCCCAGAGTATTCAGAGAGGACTCACCAAACACTTCAATTCAAACTCTACCCACCTAATCTGTGAGAGAAAAAAACCTACAGTTTTAAGCTACCAAAATAAGATTGAGTAGTAATGGATATATGCTGCAACCCACACAGCACAAAATTAGAAATTATAGAAAATAAAGATGAAGACTCACTTATAAGTAGAAGCATGACTTGGTGGGCCATCCAGTTCTGGTGGAATCTGGGTCTAACAAAGCACAAGAGCCCTCATGTTTATCACATAGTTATGAGTGTCAAAGAGTTTCAGTGTGAAAAACTTCTTGAGGTAAATAGGATGAAGTTGAGCAAAACAGCTTGGTTGGGACTTAGCAGTTTAAGCCCATCTCTTCTACCTCCAGACAACTGGGATTTGAATTCAGGGCTTTTGAACTAGAGAATTCCATGGTAAGCATAAAATTCTCCCTGTCAGTAGGAGTCATCTGGCAAATGGGCCTTCCCCTAGGCACTCTTGCATTGCAGATTTCCCAGAAGGAGCATCTCACTGTCCAGATTTTACATAGTTCAAAGCAATGATTTTATTTACGGCTCACTACAGATATATAGTTGGCAACAGATGAAGAAGAAAGGTTATTACTTGAGCCATAACAGCATCATGATGCCTAAAGACCTATGTCCTCACTTTTTCCCATGATTTGGTTTGCTGTCCAGATCTCATTTCTTGGTGTTGATTATGTTCACACTTGGAGTTGCTAGAACTTAACTCCCTCCATCCAACACTATCTTCTGCACTACTAAGAATGCCCAGGTAGCCTCCAGTTCAGGGGTGAACATTTGAACTGGTGGTTGCCTGTCCCTAAAAGGACATCAGTGAAACACATTTTTGTCTCTGTGGCTATAAGAAGTCAAGACTTGTTCTTCCATCTGCTCTTCTGCAACCCCCCTAGTCCCTACCAGGATCCTCAATATAAACCTCTGGAATTTAAATCCTTGGAAAAATAAAATCACTATATGATATATCCAAACTCTTCACCGATTATTCCTTTCACCTTCTATTCTACAAACCTGGCTCTCCTCGGGTCATGTTTTCCTGCAGCCCTTTGAAAAAGAGAGAGATTTTTTAAATTTCACTAGGCCTGGAATAAGTGACCTGGATCCCTCTATTCTGAAATACATTCTGTGTTTGACTTATAGAAGACAGTTACTCTTAAATTTACATAGGAAGTGATTGTAAATTGACTATGAAGAGCCCTGTGGAACTCCAGCATTTAGTGTTAAGAAAGAAGAGAATTTAACAAATGAATCTGCCTTTGATATAAAGCAAAAACAGAAAGATTCCTTCCAAAAAACCTACTACCTCTCCATCCTGTTCTAACACCATTCTTTGGCTTACTATACTTCACAGCATTTATTGTCAACAGACTTGGAACTGAATTTATTTTTTTAAGTAAATTATAGATTTACAGAAAAATTGTGAAGATGGTACAAAGAGTCTGTACTCTTCCCATTCAGTTTCACCTTTTATTACAACTTACATTATTATGGTACATCTATCATAATTAATGAAACAATATCAATGCATTATGAATGGAAGACATACATTATTCAGATTTCTGTAGTCTTTATTTAATGTCCTCATTATCTTCCAGGATACCACATTCCGTTGTCCTGTGTCCTTAGGCTGTGATAATTTTTACACATTACTTGTTTGGTTAAGTTTTAATGTTTTTCAGTAGTACCAGTACAATAGTGTATAAAGTTTTCTGTGGGAATTTGTCTCCTATTTTTCTTGTGACTAGACTAGGGTGCATGTTTTGAAGAGAAGGGTCAAGGGTAAAGTGCTATTTATTTCCATCAGATCATATCAAAGACTCTTACCATTCACATGATTTATGACCAGTGATATTGACTTATCCTGGGGTGGAGGCAGTATTTCTCAGGTTTCTCCACTGTAAAGTCATACTGTCCTACTCCTTTCCATCCTGTGCTCCTTAAAAGAAAGTCATTATGTCTGCCCACACTTGAGGAGTGGGAAGGTATGATCCACTTTCTTGAGGGCAGTAGGTATTATAATAGGTATTATGGCTTCACTTGTTAATAGGTTTCTTTTTTCTCTCCCTCAAACTGTATAAGCTCATAGTAGGAAGCTGATTCTCATTTCCTAGAATAGTTCCCAGTCCAGTACCTAATATGCATAGGCCCTAAATATTAATGAATAAAATAAATTAATCTCTCACCACATATGCCTAGTAATATGTCTAGGCTCTACACAGGCAATTTTCATTGACCTAAAACCTCCTTTTTCCTTTTCCCCATATATTTTGGTAAATTTTCATTCTATCTTAAAACTCAGTTCTTTATATCTGCCTAAATTTAAAGACATATTCACATTCGCACTGAATTCTCTTTAGGATATGTTTTGGAACATATTATCCAAGATGGCAATTAATGTGTTGCCTCTCCACCTGCTGCCATTGCTGATGAGCCTCTCGAGGCTCTTTGTTTACACAATGCCTAGCACTGAACCTGGGATGTTGTAAGGTATTTCTCCATGTTTGCTGGTTGAGGAAGATTGTACTAGATTGTACAGCTTGACCTTCACTTTCACAAAGGTGAGTTTTTCTAGCTTATTTCTGGTACCTCACAATGAATCTCAATCCTACCTTTGGATAGCACATTGATGCTTTTTGTCTTCTTTAAATTTTCAGCAAAGCAGACTCTGACTATCTCATGCCAAGAGCCCTGGAAGAAGTTATTTCATCAGCACAGAGTAAAACAGGTGCTGAAATAAATGAGAGAGTGGGTAGAAATCCAAATCAGCAAGTCAAACAATCTATCCAGTGTTTTAGTCATAGTTAAGTAAGGCAAAATGAAGAATTCTCAAGAATTCACCTTCTCCTCCAAGAATATGGGGAACATTTTCTTTTTAGGTGGGTTAAATAATATAGTTTCTCTGAGCTCAGCCTATATGACTTCATTGTACATGGGTCTTTGTTCTCCTGTGACACCGAGCACTAGGTAAGGACAAAGAGCAAAAGAATCTCTCAAAAAAGGACTATTAATCAGAAATTATGCATGACATATTTTCACTCCTACATACAGCATGGATCCTGCAGATCTGATAAAATTCCAGATATTCAGAGTACCATGAATAACACTATTTTCATGGTTTTCAAAATAAAATTAATCCTGGTTCCAGTTTAACAATTTTCTGATTATAAAATTAAATATACTTATTTGACAAATATGAAAACAGAAAAGTTTGAGAAAAAAATAAAAATCTATCCATAAAGATTTGCCTACTTTGAAAAAAAGAGTTAGCATTTTAATATGTATACTTCTGTTTAAGTATTATAAGTGCATTTGAAACAGTTGAAATACCCTTACATGGTCATCTTTGTACCTTGCCTTTTTTTTTCAGGCAACATTGTAACATAACATAATTTTGAATCTGAAAAACAAAACATCTTATGAATAAAATTTTCAATGACTGAGCCATCTCATCACATGGATAGCCCATGATTTTTCAAGTATTTTTCTATTTATAGGGGATATTTCAATATCTCATCATGGCATATTATCTGGTAATTACACCTTTTTCCCAAGATTAGCCCCAACAATAGAGATAAGCACAGGAGACCAAGGGGACAGAAGAGGAATGACTTAATTAGACACAGCACTCCTAAAAAGTGAATTCCAAGTATATAATAAGTTAGTTGAGTCTGAATATATATTTGTTAAATGAAAAGGTGAGAGGAAGGATATTCTAAATAGAAGGAATAATGTCTGAGGTAAGACAGAAGTTTAATAATTCCAGAGTTAAAGCTTACTACTTTACAAGGCTGCCTACCTATTTTTAAATAATTTTAATTATTTGAATATGCTGGGCAAACATTCTTTTTCAGGACATCTTTTCTAACTAGTTGTCTTGCATCATAGCACGGTCTCTTCTTTATATGATACTTTTTAAAATCCACAAATAGCTGCCCTGTTCATGCTTAGATTCAGATCAAGGTGAGAGGGAAAAGAAAGTTCAAAGTTGCTCTTCTTCAAAATTCTTTTTGCAAATCAAGAAAACTTGAGTCAGAACAAGAGAGTCACCAGCCTCCCAGGGCTTGCACATTGGATAGCAGTGTTGAGAGAGTACCTTGTGTTTCTGACTCTCAACACCTGTCTCCTGGCTACATTCTCCTCTCTCTGACGAGCCTCCCCCATTCCTCCAGGTGCTGCTTGTTCAAGAGTCATTTCTTCCTTCTGGATCTTGGTTAGCACCTTCTGAAGTAGCCCTGCTGGTGTTTCAGTTCAGCTGAATGTAATTTTCCCCAAAATGAATTGCCAGATTTTTTCCTAAGTGCTTTGTATGACATACCACTGAGTTTTCAGAGTTACCTGGTGCATCTCTCTTCAAAGATAAGAAAACTGAGGCTCTCAGAGTTGTACAACCTTGTTCAACTTCACCAAGATGGTAAGTGCTGAAAATGGGATTCAAGTTCAAACATATCTTCAATTCCTATAATTCAACTGCATTTGCCCTATAGTTGTTGTTTTATTTTAGCATCCTCTAATTATTACACAGCTAATTTATGGTAGGGTAGCAATCAGAATTCCCATATCCTGACTCCAATAACTAGTTCCTTTTTCTTAACCACAATATGATGTCACAAATAAGCAATGAATCCAACATTAGCTTTAGGGAATCATTCATGGTCAAGGTTATGTTAATACTGAAATGTCTAAGGGTTTAGCATGTGTCTGACTCCTAGTGGCTGTCTTCTAATGCCAAATTTCCAAATATTCTCAACAGGAAGACCACAAAGGGTTAAAACAGCAAATTTATTTAATAATGAGACAAATACTAGGTTTGTTTAAATTTTAAGTTGTGTTTTCAGCCTTAAAAAGAGCATTGGGAGTTGCTTGGTGAAATTGTAATATATTACTGATTATTTTAAGTCCAAAGAAAGCCACAGCCTATAACTAAATGTTCTCAACTTGATTTTGGCTTGCTCCTTAAAGAGCAAGAAAAAAGAAAAAAAGAAAAAGAAAGAAACCTAGATAAAAGGTTGGAAATCCTTCCAAAGATTATGAGGCCAGGACTCAGGGAACCATTGCCAACATGGCCAGTTTGGAATCACCAGTATGTATATACCCTTCCTCTTCCACCGCATGCAGACTTCGAAAGATTGAACTCATATCTGAAAAACTTCCTAAAGTCACTGAATAAAAGACTCAGATATTTTGCACACATAATGCAGGTGAACTATATATTATGTATGTAACTATTCAGCAGAAAGTAAAAATAATACTGTAATTCATCTCTAATCAAAATAAGATTTCAAAATAGCATTTAATTAACATTGAATCATACTCTTTGGGGCTTTCCGGCTTAAAACAGCAATTTGGTTTGGTAGGGAAGTGAACCAGCATGAGGATACTGGAGCTGTGATAATTAAGTGAATGCTGATTCCTGTACACTGCAAGATCAGGGGACAGGTCACATACCAGCTCTGCCCCAGTTCTGCCCCAGGCTAGGAAAAGGAGCACATCTGCTCCTTCACTGAAAAACATTTTATTCAATCTCTCCTCCACACCAGCGCCTCTGCTAGCCCTCAAGGGAGTGAGTGAGACAGTGACATCCCTGCCCTCAAGGGTTGAACATCCTAGAAAATGAAAGAGAGAGAATACATGAGAAGAAGCTGCTTTCCAATAGTGTTGATTACCCTGAACAACTTAGGACAGGGTGATGTGGTGAAAAGTGATGTATGAGACGTCTTATGTAGATAACTGTGACACAAGGCAGGAAAGGAACAGTGCTAGTTATTTTTAGATGCAGAGATCTGAAGATTTCATGGAAACAAGCAGAGTAAGAACTGTCCTTTGATTAATGGAATGTTGATATAGAAATGGAACAATATCATCTTAGGTGGAGGAAAGAGCAAAGGAGTTCTGGTTATATCGAAGGAATTGTTCTTTTTGGGAGCTCATAGACATTCGTGTCTCTTACTGTAAATGTGGTGGCTTTGTCTACCTCAGAGTCATCACAAGACTGAAATGACATTCTTTCCCATTTTCCTATGACTCCAAAGTGTCCATCTCTTTTTTCTTTGATCACATAATTATAAGGATATGAAATATCTGGTCTCCCTACTTTCAGCTTATGGGAAGATCTTTCTAAAATGATTCATTAGAAAGAAAAATCCACTTTGTGACCCAGCACACACATTTTACAAAAAAAAAAAAAATATATATATATATATATACATTCAACTTACAATGTTTTTCATATTTTCTTTTCCATTATATTTGATTCTAGTTCATTAAGGAAAAATACTGGTCTGTACATATAATTGAATTTCATGACCCTAATGGATTTGACACCACTCCATGTAACTCCCAGTGCTAATGCAAAAACATCTGTAGAATTTTCCTGCTTAGCCTTCAATGGCTCCCTATTGTCTCCAGAATGAAGTCCAAATTCCTCTGCAGAGATTTACAAGGCCCTTGTGATCCAGCCCTTGCCTTCCTCCTCCAGGCTCACATCTCACTATTTTTGCCTTATGATTTCTTTTCCTGCCATATTGAATTTCTTACAGTTTCTCAGTCCAACCACCTGGCGACTCTTCAAAGGCTATTTATTCTCTTCTTCATGAAACCCCAACCTATCACCTAGATGCCTGTGGATGGGCCTCCTGGTTCATTTATGTTCATATTTCAAACTTGAGATTGCATGGAATTCCCTGAAGAAAAAGAAAAACTACCTTATCAAGCCTGAGCTTGTTTTCCAGCCTGTATCTTTGCATATTTCTACTTATATCATCTATATTCTCTGAACTATTTCTAGGGACACCTTCATCTTATTGTATTAGAAATTTATTTATTTCTCTGATAATATATATAGCCAAGTCAAGGCCTAAGTTTTTAATCTCTGTATCCTTAATTTCTGGTACCCAATAGGCATTCAATAAATGTTTGATTGTTGAATAAGCAAATGCTTCAGTTGCTGGGCAAACATAATAAATTCCTCCCAAGGTACCTATTAGCTCTATATGTCCAGATAATTCTTCCTAGTTAATCATGAATCAATTTGTTTCCTTTACTGTCTTCTCAGCTTCCTGAAAGCTAATGTTGTCAGTCATGCATGTAAAAGATCTGTCAATCACTGTGTCTTAGCTGAGCACATTCTTTGATTCCATGATTGGGTAATAAGGTTCTGGAAGCCCTTATCTCCTAATAGTATCAGAGTTCAGAGAATCCATGTTGCCTTCTATGGTGTTAAATAGTAGAATAAGGTTACTTTGACTGTCCTTGCTTTAAAATATTTTGGAGAATTTATGTCAATAATAATGGTCAGTACAAGATGGTTTTGAAGTTTTTATGAGTTAGGCTTATTTTTGCACATTCAATAAATAATAGGAGACATCCAATAGGATTAGTCAATGAGTAGTTCTGAGACAAGGCAAATTGTATAACAAGAGGGCAGACAGATTTATCAGATATTCAGTGTTATGGAAATACACATGCTGAACTTTCCTAACATGCATTAAAGTTACAGAAAGTTCACATGAAAAAGCAAGCCACTGCTTTCTCAGTAAATAAGACTATACAAAATAGCACTTATACTTTTAAATGTGTACATTCAGACTAGTATGCTACTTCGTAGATAAAATTGTTGTTGTTTTCTTTTATCATAAACTGAGTGGAATCCTGTTAGCGACTTTCCTAGTAATGAGAAGGATACAATGGTGGTGAGATGCATTCTAAATTCTCTGCTTAACAACCGTGGAAAGCAGAGGAATTTCACTCTTTGTGCTTTGTGATTGGCTTACCTGGGAACCTTAAATATAACACATAACACAAAAGATATCACCCTTCTTTCAGGAGGTAGAAAAGGAAAGAAAAATCTGGGAATGAGAATGCTGCTAAGCTGGGCTCCATTTTTTGCTCATCAAAGATGACAGGTACAACAATAGCATCTTACCATTGCTCATCTGTCAGCAGAAGCTCAGCTGCAGTGAGATATGCCCTTTGACGCTCAAACACTTGTCCTCTTGTCAGCCACCGACAGAGGAGACCCTAAGCAACCATGAAAAGGGAAGACAGGGAGTGAGCATGAATGAGGAAGAGAAATTCAGGAAAAGCGAAAAATTTCCTTATGCTATTTCTACTCTATTTCTTTAAATACACCCCCCCAACAGTGTGAGTTCACAAGTCTAGAATATTCTCTTCTCCCCCCACCCAAAAGTATGGTAAGTATCATTTGAGAATCTTTTTAGATATTTAAAATGTTATGGCAGCAAAGCAGTCAAAATCTAATTAGCTTAAATTTATAGATCCATACCAAATATATTTCTGCACACAAATATAACAGAAATGTCAGGAGATTTATTTCCTTTTTCATGAAATGAAGCTACTTCTTCAACATCGGTAAGATCACATTACAGATCTACTTATAGTTTCCTTGTAGAGCCCAGAACAATGCAGGTAATCAGAAGGGATAGTGTTTTGAGCACAGTGCATTGTGGTAAACACTGTTCTGCTGTGGCCTGAATGGGCCTTCAGAAGCTCACAATCAGTGGCAGATTAATACCGGAGAATAAAATCCCAACTGAGATCCACTTGAATTCCTGAGATTCCCATGCAATCAGTAGAGGTTCTCATTGGGCTTGTGTCAAAACCTCTTCTCTGCCCACTCTTCCTTCTTGTCCCTTCTTTTCACAGGGCTTGATCCCAAAGGCCTTTCAGAGAATAGAATTGGGTAATAAGGTTCTGGAAGCCCTTATCTCCTAATAGTATCAGAGTTCAGAGAATCCATGTTGCCTTGAAATGAAGCTACTTCTTCAACATCGGTAAGATCACATTACAGATCTACTTATAGTTTCCTTGTAGAGCCCAGAACAATGCAGGTAATCAGAAGGGATAGTGTTATGAGCACAGTGCATTGTGGTAAACACTGTTCTGCTGTGGCCTGAATGGGCCTTCAGAAGGCCCATTGTAATATGGAATCATAAAAATATTTGTTGTGTGGGAGAAATAAGAGTAAACAATGACTGGTAGATTTTCTTGGTTGAATATAAGTATTCTTTCTGGTAGCTGAGAAAATGTTCAGACTTTTTACCAATTATCTTAGTCCATTTGAACTGCTAAAACAAAATATTATAGACTTATGGCTTATGAACAATAGATATTTATTCCTCATAGTACTGGAGACTGGAAACTCAAGAAAGAACACTGGAATGAGGACCTGCTTTTTGGTTCATAGATGGTGACTTATTGCTGTGCCCTCACATGAGATAAAGGGTGCGCAGTGTTTAACAGAACCTTTAATCCTGTTCATGAGGGATCATGGAGGGTTCTGCCTTTGACCTAATCACCTCCCAAAGGTTCTGCCTCCGAACATCACCACCTTGGGGTTGAGATTTCATTCTACGAATGTGAGAGGGATACAAACATTCAGACCACATAGAGCCAAATAAGTCTTTGCTCAGCAGTGAATTTTGGTTATGTGTCTATGTCATGTCAGATAGTTTGATGCAACAAAATAAATAGAAGCTAATCTACTGAGACTCAGGATAATGTGGTAAAACACAGAATCAGACAGCCTAGATACAGTTCTCATAATTTACAATCTATGTGATATTTTATGAGTTGATCAATTTCTTTTAAACTAAGCGTGCTCATTAATGAAATAAATATATTAATAATGCTATCTTAAAAGTAGAATTCTGATGAGGACCAACTGAGAAAACAAACAAACATGGATATACTTACCCCAGTGCATGGCATAAAGTGAGCATTTGATGAAAATTCTCTTTTTAATTCACCTTTCTCTGCAGGAAACCTCAAGTTTCAAAGTCTGAGAGGTCTTCAATTACTTGGCCTCTGTGTTAGTGAGGTTTGTGTAGCTGTGACCAATATACACCCAACAAGAACAACTTAGAGGAGGACAAATTTATTTCAGCTCACAATTTCAGAGTTTCATTCTATGGCCAATCGACTCCATTGCTGTGGGACCAAGTGAGGCAGAAGACCATAGCAGAGGAAATGGGTTCAGGACATGACAGCCAGGAGGCAGAGAAAGAGTGTGAGGATCCAGGGACAATATACTCCCCAGGAACATGCCTCCAGTGACCTACTTCCTCTAGCTACACCCTACCTACATGCAGTTACCAGTTATTAACCCACAAAATTGATTAATTCACTGATTTGGTTAAAGCTCTCAATCTAATCATTTCACCTGTGAACATATCTGCATTGTCTCTCACCTGTGCTTTTGATTGACATCTCTTTTTCCAATTATAACAGCTCCTATTGGTCCTCCAGCTTCCTCCCCACCCACCCCTTGCTGTTTCCATCACACTGGACCCATTGCTTTCCATGGAGGATCCTCCCTCCATGACTTTTGTGCTGTTTGTTCCCCCATCTGGAATGGCTATCCCCCTCACCTTTCTCAGGTCTTTGCTAACACCTCCTCAACGAGATTCACTTTTGTCATCTCATTTAAAATTGCAGCCTGGTCCTCAGTCCCCCCCCCCTGCAAAATCCTGATACCCTTAAACAAAATCTTTACTTTTTTTCTCATTGCATACATCACCTTCTGAAAGATACATATACACATAAATGTGTGATATACATGTATATATGGGCATATGCATATGTCATATAAGTTTATATGTGCACACATATACATACATGCATATATGTTATTATTTACATTGATTTTGCTCATCTATGAAGAAAGCAGGGATCCTTGCCTGTTTTGCACCCCATCTCATTCCAACTATCTAAAAGAAACCCAGGCATATATACATGGTCAATAGCTTGTGTGTTACATAAACACCTAGTGATTAGTACCATAAAACAAATATTGCCACAGTATATTGTACCGAATATGAACAAAGCAGGGATGTTTCAACAAGGTGAGTTTACCAAAGCCTGTGTTACAGGCCCTCTCTGCACTTAGCAATGTGCTAGCCTAGGGGATCACAGATTCAGAGAAGGCAGGATCAATTGTGTGAGGAGTTCATTGCTGAGGATGCTGTGCTTTACCACCCAGGACACATTCCCAGATGACCTCAATTGTCACCATTGTCTAAAGTTACATGTGTTGAAGAGAGTTGACTTACCTAAGGCCACATCCTTTTGCTGGGGACAGCCAGAATCTGATGACTGGCCATTCCAGATGAAGCAAAAAATAGCACAAAATTCATGAGTGAGGACCAGCCGTGCTCGTGTGTTGGTAACTGCAGGTAGATAGGGCGTGGCTGGAGGAAGTTCGTCAAAGGAGGAATTGTAAAACCAGTCTCCTCCATCAACTCACATCAACTCTGAAGACAGTTAGTTTCAGGGCTCCTTATGGAATAGGTTGAGGCTGTCATTGTGACTGCAGTGTTACCCAACTTCTTCTTCCTCTCAACCCTGCTTTCTTTGCTCCTTCCATGCTGTTATTGCCAAGAACTTCCCCAATAAACTTGCTGGATGCTAATCTCAGGTCAGAATCTGCAGCATTCCTATAATATTCATTTTATATTGCAGTGTCTCAAGTCTTCAAACATTTAGCAGGTTGAAATAAAACAAATTTATTATCTCATGGGTTTTAAGACTCAGGAGTCCGGCATGTTTGAGTGCACTCTTCCATTTATGCTTTTCAAGGCTGACATCAAGGTGAGGGCCTATTGCCTTCTCCTCTGGACACTTTAGCAAGGAGAAGATGTGGTTCCATACTCTCCAAATTGGCATCAGGATTCTGCCTTGTGGATGAGGAATTGAGGTTCTGTTGCTTTGCCAGTAGTCAGGCAGAGGCTGTTCTCAACTCCTAGGGCCCATTCTGAGGTCCCTGTCCCTTAGCTTCTTTCATAGAGCTCTCAGGGGTTCCATGAAAGCCAATGTATTAGAAAAAATCATGGAGGCACTTACCCACTGTCTTCCCAGAGCTTACCTACTCTAAAGGGAAGACTACATGGGAATCTTATAGCTCTTTAAGATTTTGCCTACCACATATGTTCTAGTGGAAAAAAAGAGAGTGAGATGCCAGAAAAGAATCATAACATGACCTGTCCTGTATTTGAAGAAATTGTACAATACAGAAATAATAAAAAAGTTAACTTAAGGTCAAAAATACTCCTCTACAAGGAAATATGGTATGCAAGAAACTTAAGGCAGCAAAGAGTGTTCTATGCAAAGAAAATGACATGAACCACAACCCAGAGACAGACCATAGCATGACGCATTCAAAGAAAAATAAAGAATTTATATTTTATCAAATATCTTCTGTGCCCATGGCCTAGAGTTATGTATCATGTGATCTGCAAAGAAATGCAAGGCCTCAAGAGGTTTCATGTTGCTGAAAAACAAAATAATCAAACCTATAATCAACAAATGAGATCCCATCAGTGTGAATTTATAGAAAGTAATTAATTACTTGGGAATCCCAGAGGTCAGAGAAAACTTTATTTCTTGAAACTCAGAAATAAGGAAAGTTTGAATAACAGGGAATATAGGCGGAAGAGCGACCTTTTTGGTTGAAAAGGGAATATGAGCATGTTTAGGAGATAGAAAGATGAAAAACAATAGTTAGGAAGGGGGTGAGAAAGAAAATAGGAGGGAGGCTAATTATAGCTGAGGACCCATTCTTGGAGAAGGACAACATAATCAAATGAAGATTGGACCGTATCCTGGAAGACTTAAAATGTCAAGCCAAGGAGCTAATAGTGGGAAGAGTGAACAGGGAACTAATGCAAATACTTACAAAGGAAAATTTTGGAAACAAGTTACATCTGGGCAATTAGACTGATGGTAATAGGCAAGGTCATCCAGCAACTCTTGTGGGTTTTGTGGTCATCAAATATCACATGTTTCTAAAATTTCTGAAATTTTTCTACTAGTTTGATATGCAGGAAGCTACTTTTCTGGCTGTATATCAATGCCACATTGATTTATGGCTATTATTACATTCCTTCTGTCATCTTGATGGGATTTTTGGATGAAGAAGAAGTAAACACATATGTTTAGTCGGATCCCAGAACCATAAACTCTGTATTTTTTACATAGTTAAGGTTATTCTTCTCTACATGCATTACTTTAGCTTTTCACATTTCAACATAGCATTTCCTGTTATTTTTTAAAGTCTCTATAAGTATGATTTTGATGATTGTATCCTGTTTCACATTACAGTTGTACTACAATTTACTTAGCTTCTCATGGAATATTTAAGGTGTTTCCTCTATTATCTATCTACTATCATCAACATACTTATTTGGTTTTATGTATAAAACTGCAACCCATGAATCACAGAATCTCTTCCCAATATAAAACAAATTTTGGAATAAAGTTGTTTGTAAAATTTAATTAGAAAAAAGTATGCAATAATATTTTCAAAACTTTGAACTTTTATGAACAAAGTGAAGAAGGGTAAGGTGAGGATGTGATTTAGTAAAGATCTCTGTAAAGATCTTTACTTCTGGAAGGTGTACTATAGAAAAACAGTTCATCAAAGACTGAGAAATCTGATTAATATCTCTTGTTGGAGAGAACTAAACTGGAGGCACAAGAAAAGAACTCAGAGAAAATTTAAATTTTTTCTTCTTAATACTATAAGACCTATCCTCCCATTTGGTTCATCAAAAGTGAAGAATATAGCAATCAGATTTTTTTGTTGTTATTGTTTTGTTTTGTTTTAGTTTAGTTTTCCAGTGCCACATGATGGACAGAGGAGACTAAGCAAAGCCTACCTCATACCTTACTATTTACATTCACACACACACACACACACACACACACACACACACACACCTCTCTGAGTAAAATAAACTATGATGCAGGACATTTAGCAAAACTTGTAAAAATAGAGCCCAATTTTTTTTCTGTGATTTCAGTGCAGTTTGTCCCCTACAAAATTTCTGCTGAAATTTGGTACCCAACATAATAGTGTTCAGAGATTGCTGGTATCTTAGGAGAAATTAATGGAGTTCTCATGGAAGGAGACATGAATGACCCTTGGATGAGTGTGTTTATTATCACCAATATTGCAAAAATGTAATTTGTATCTAGAACTTGTCCTTCTGCTTTCCACCATGAGTTGAAGCAGCACAAGGCCCTCACAAGAAGCCAAGCAAATGCCAGCAACATACCATGGATTTCCCAGCCTCTAGAAAAGTGAGCCCAAATGTATCTCTATTCTTTATAAGTCAGTCAGTCTCAAGTATTCTAGTATAGCAACAGAAAATAGATTAAAATATTCTATTTAAGCAGTTATGTTCTCCATATGTACACTCCAACCACTCAATGCATTTATAATTTAAAAAAGCACAAAATGAAATATGCATTGCCAATTAAATTAAAGATAAATGGATTGAATTATCAGAGATTATAGAAGGTGAAACTGCTCATATTAAGGATTAATGAAATAAAAAATAACTGTATCAACAATGCAGGAAAAAAATTTTGAAAAGAGAAGAAATAGAACATCAGGTACAAAAATAAATGACAATGATAAAGGCATCATGCAATGAACTAAGAAAAATTCCTTAGGGCTTTAAGCTATAAATGAGTTTTGTAGAAATAATTAAATGAAATAAGATAAATACTATTATTTAGTGAATAATAATGTCTACTATGACTATGTACAGTAATTTGCAATTTCTGCATTATCCACAGTAAATCATTCACATACTAACAACAAAAGAACTGTGTATAAATACAGAACATAACACTTTCAAAAGAAAATACAAAGAAACAAAATTCCAGACATACATACTATTAATTAAAATGTATCCTAAGTATTACCCAATACAACATGTTCTTGGCTTAGAACATCTGCATTCTGATTAATAGTGACTTTTGAGCATTCTTGAGCTGAAATAGCATTTTCTTTTTCTTTTTAAAGTGCTCTTTTGCTGGGTATGGTGGCGCACGCCTGTAACCCCAGCACTTTAGGAGGTGAAACAGGAGAATCGAGAGTTCAAAGCCAGCCTCAGCAACTCAGTGAGACCCTGTCTCTACATAAAATACAAAATAAGGCTGGGGATGTGGTTCAGTGGTTGAGTGCCTCTGAGTTCAATCTCCAGCACAAAAATAAATAAATAAATAAAGGCTCTTTCTACGACTTCCCTACAAGAAAAAAAAAAAAAGGGAAATTCCATGCACTTCCATGAAAATGGAACTCTCATAGTTACAAATGGTAACTGCCTTCCCTGCACCTCAGTTCATTAAAGAATCATGATTCATGGGGCCAATTTTGTCAGTGGTTTCCCTTCACAGCTCTATTATATGATTTAAGATTAACATATGAAATAGAGAATAATACACCATAATCTTTTTAATAAGACTGGGTGTTATGGTTTAGATATTAGATGTTCCCCAAAAGCTCATGTATGAGACAATGCAAGAAGGTTTAGAGGTGAAAGGTTTGGGTTATGAGAGCTTTAACGTAATTAGTGAATTAATCCCCTGATAGAGATCAACTGAGTGGTGACTGTAGGCAGGTAGGGTGTGGCTGGAGGAGGTAAGTCACTGCAGACTTGCCTTTGGAGTTTGTATTTTGTGTATTGAGCTTAGTCTCTCTCTGCTTCCTGGTGTTATGTTCTCAGCTGCTTTCCTCCACCATACTCTTCTGCCATGATGTTCTTCCTCACCTGGAACCTGGAGGAATGGAATTGATCATCTATAGACTGGGATCTCTGAAACTATGAGCCTGTAAATAAACTCTTTCTCCTCTAATTGTTCTTGTTAAGTCTTTTGGTCACAGCGGCAAAAAAGTTGACTAAAGCACTAAGGAACATATAGATTAAGTAGCTTCCTCAAGATTAAATATCAAAGAACAAACCTAAGGCCTGAAAACAGATCTATCTGATTCCCCTATTCATATTGTTTCCTACTAGTGAATTCAGCTTCTGTTACCTTCTTCTTGTAGCCTTCAGATGACACATAGATGGGTTTGGGGGTGGCATTCTCAACAGCAGCGATTGCTTAGGGGCAGCTCACAGCTGTCCTCCTGGAGATTTATGTAACTGTAAGTCCAACAAAATGGAAAATTGAGCATGTGCCCAAATCACATAAAGCAAGATTACAGAAACATCAAAAGGGGTCCCATATTTAATCCTGGAATTTCTCCTTCTAATTCTGGGGTTGCCATCCCTCATTCTTTTTTCAAAAGAGGTCTAGATGAATAAATTCATCACTCTTTCATTTGCCAAGATCTACTCTGATCTAGTTTCCCATGTGATGGCACAGATTCTGGAGCCAGATTGTTCTGCTTCAGTCCATTAGACACAGGTTTACAGAAGCTTTTGGATTAGCAGCAGTGTAGGGTTTTTAACTACCAGCTTTGAAACACACCTTTCTGATTTCCCTTAATTGTATATATTTGTGTGCTTAATATCTAAAACTTATTTTGATAGCCTTAAAATCTAAGGTCTCAATTCAGGGAGTTCAAAATACCCCATAATCATCTGTGCATTAAATAATAATAATAATAATAATAATAAGAAGAAGAAGAAGAAGAAGAAGAAGAAGACGACGACGACGACAACAACGATGACGACAACAATGACAACAACAACAATGACAACGATGATGACGTCTAGGTTTACATCATGGATATCTCATCATGTGCCATGAACTTGAGTTTCCATATGTATAAAACAGCAATCATTACAACACAGATGTGTCTCAATAATTAAATTAATTAATATGTTATACAGTTTACTTGTTATTTTTCTCATTCTTTGCTTGCTAATTACATGGCGGAATTCCCACAAGGACTTGAGGGCTTTTTGCAAATGGACCAACAAGAACTTGGTGCTTTTCATTATTCATCCAATATTTCATAATTATTGATGGATTTTTTCCAATTTTTAATCCATGACTTAGGTAAATCAATAGCACCTTTCTCTTTGCCTGCTACCAAAGAGGTATTTACTTTGGGGAAAATTACAAAAGCAATATCATCTTAACACATCAAATTCCAGGGAATGGCCTAAGCTATAACACTTGTGGCAAATTCTGAAGTTTCTGGTATGCCTAACAATCTGGTAGTGTTGCAAACCATTTGGAGAAGAAAATAAGAATCTTTCAGGAAAATAATTCACCCAGTGAAAAGCAAGTTTGGGTAGAGAGCCTTGATTAGGATTCTGAGTTAGGGGAAAGGTAACATACAAGATGTTGTCCATCAATAAATTGTTCTCAGTTCCAGCTTCTATAGACCAGCCAGAGGACAGTGAGGCATACATGATAAAGCTATGAGGAAACAGAAATGCCTTCTGTCATAAAATTTTGTACAGTTCTGAAAAACAGAAATGCATTGGTTATAAAACAGGGGTACACTAAGTGGAGATAGACACTTTTCCCCACCAATGGGGAATTGTGCAGTATGTGGATATAAAGAATAGACCCAGAAGCCCAAGTCATGAAATGATGGTGGAGGACATCAATCATTCAAGAATCAATTCAAGAGGTGGGGGAAGGATGCAGTGGAAGAGTGGCTGTCAGAACAAGAGAAGGAAAATTTGACAGATGAAATGCTTAGAAACGTATGTGACATCCTTTGGGGACCTAAGAGCATGAAATGCTACAATATGAATAAAGGTAGAGACCATGTCCTCTTATTAATCATTCTTTGTATGCTGCTTATCCTCAGATGCAGACAGTCTGTGAAATATGTATTTCAATTCACTGATTTTCATTTTGTCTGTGGCCTTGCGCTTTGAAACTAAGTAGACTCCTTAATAAAAATAATTGTGGTATATTATTTCTTCTGTGGCTGAGCTTATGTGGTTTGGAGCATGAGAGGTGTTTGGTTTTCTGAGGAGGTCATCTGTTTAATCTTTCTTTATGAAAGATATTGCAAAAAAAAAACAACAACAAAAATCACTTTAATTTGCTTAAGTGTTGGGAGACACGCAATGTCCCCTAAACACAAACATCGCACTATATTCCTGACACTTGAAAATAGCTGGCTTCTATGAGGGTCCATGCCTTCTCAACCCAAACACAACTCTTGGAGAAAGTTCCACTGAGTCAGCATCTCTTCTTGAAACAGAATGTTGGAAGCAACTGTCTGCTTTCATTTATTAACTCAAGAGAGATATAAGGAAAATGGACCAGGATTATTGCAAAATAGGTAAATATTTATCCATCTATCATGTTTCTCTGTCTGTCCTTCCCTTCTGAACCAGCTCAATTCAAATTGACCTGGATCTCATAGCCCTTTGTTGGTTCCAACATCATCTATTACTTTGTGTCCAAAATTGTTCCCTTTTATTTGGCTGTAAGCTCTGTACCTCACCTATCTCCCCAAATCCCTTGTTCATGAACAGATAGTGTTCATTGATAATCAAACTAATGAATGGACTCCAGCCTTAGCTTATATATAGAAATAAGCAAACTCCTAATTAGAGACTGGAAAAAGATCTTAGAAGACTCAAATCCAAGCCAGTTCCTCCTTTATAGTCCTAACCATTGACTTATTTAGAAAAGCTGGTTAATTTAGCCCCTTGAATTCTAACATGCATGAGACTTATGTTTATACCTTTTTCATTATTGCTCTGAATCCTTTTGTCTTCCACTTAGCATTCAACAGTAGGACTTGGAATATGGAATGTCCCTGTGTTAGCCTCTTTTAACATTTTCTTCCACTTTCAGTGCATGCTATTGCAGCAAACCTAGAACTATTCCTATTAACATGTCAACCACATCAAATAAAGAGCTTCCTAAGTAGACACTTCAGAGAGATTTCCAGTGAAGGGAAAATTGCCATATTGCTGGTAAGTGGGAGAGCTGCCACCATCTAAGAGAGGGAATTATGGGTGAGTGGAGATGTCGAGGTAAATGCAAACTTCACTAAGGAACATTGTAATTAAAGACTATTTTCTAAAGACCCCTCTCAAAAATGAACTTCTAGGGGATGGAACCAAGGACTTGTCCCTAGATAGCAATGTAGGACTACTGTAAATAAGGATGATGGTGGAGAAGAGGCCAACTCACTTTGAAGGTAAGGGGTGTGCTGAGCTCTGACTTCTTCTGATTTTCCTTAGAACTTTTTCCCCCACTCTGCCTATTTTAATTCATACAATCAGTTCCAATACTTAACCACCTTCTATGGGAAGAATATATGTATAGTTTAACTTTGTTCAATTCACCTGAAATAAGTTTAAAACTCCAAAACATCCACATTAAAGTGTTGTTGGTTAGAAAGGAGATTGGTGAACTGAGAGAGAGTAGTGTTTGTTGATCACCTACTACACGATCACTATTGATCTAAGAGCCATAAATGCAATCATTTTAATCCCAACAAGAAATAGATCTCCCTGCTGCAGAGAAAGTAATGCCATTGATTTTAGACCTTGTGGGTTTTTTTGTTTTTTTTTTTCGGTACCAGGGATTGAACTCAGGGGCACTCAACCACTGAGTTACATCCCCAGCCCTATTTTGTGTTTTATGTAGAGACAGGGTCTCACTGAGTTGCTTAGTGCCTCGCTGTTGCTGAGGTTGGCTTTGAACTCGCGATTCTCCTGTCTCAGCCTCCCAAAGTGCTGAGATTACAGGCGTGCGCCACTGTGCCCTGCTTAGACCTTGTGTTTTTCTTCATTTGCTTCCAAATGCAGTCAGCTCTCCAGACCTACTGGTTCTATATCCTTCGATTCAAACAACCATGGATTAAAAATATTTTTTTAAAAATTTGCATTTGTGCTGAACGTATACAGACTTGTCTTTCTTCTCATTATTCTCTAACACAGTGGAACAACTATTTACATAGTATTTACATTGCATTAGGTATTATAAATCATCTAGAGATGACCTACAGTATGGGAGGGAATATGAGAGGCTTATATGCAAATACTTCTCCATTTTATATAGCTACTTGAGCATCCCAAGATTTCAGTATCTGAATGGGATTTCTGAAACCAATCCCCTGAGGATACCCAGGGATGACTGTACATCCATCAGTGGTCTTTTCTATGAAGTGGTCATTTCTTTTGCATGACCTTCCTCAACTCTTCACCCATTATTCAATTCTCATTAATATTCTCTGTACCTCCACTCTGCTCCCAGCTTTGGACAATGTTTTGCTTCTCCTTTGTCCTATGTCTTTGACCTCTAAATCAGAGCATCGTCTATATTTTCCCCAAGCTTTCTTTTCTCTTTTCAGCTTCTTTGTTTCTGCTTATATATAATGATATATCTTCCCTCTCCACTCTTGGCTTAATACATAATAATTACTAATATTTAATAGGCCTAGTTATATCCCAGGTCCTGCATAAAATATTGTCATGGAATGTTACTTTTTCTTTACTTCTAAGTAGTTAATGCAGGTATCATTTTCAATACAAGTTACAGATGAGGAAAGTGAGGCACCAAGGGGTAGTTTAAGATTCTATATAAGACAGAACCAAGATTTAACTTTGAATTCCCCCAAGAGTATCATATTTTTAGAATATATTGTATTTAAAATATGCCAATCACAATGCAAAACACATACTTGCATATACAATTCCCCTACTCTTATTTTCAATGGAAATAAGCATCTAATTGGGACAATCCTATAATTCAATATATACTAGTTATGGGCACATTTAAGAAAGGTATATTTTGTCACAGAGAATTTAGGGGTATTTAAATTTGCTTTCTAAAGACAATAAGGTCCACTGGATTGTTAATTGGAGATATTGTGTGTTAAGGTTGTTCCTTCACCCATTCTAGACTGTCCCTCATAAGAGTTACCATTTAACAACATATTGTACAAGGTATGTGGTACATTTATTAAAGATAAACTAATGTTAAGGGCATGCTCCTTGCCTTGTACAGGAGGCATTACATTGAGTGAACACTTATCATTTATCTCCAACAAATCACAAGTTTAAAGACATCATAGCAAGGAAGATCTAGCTCCTAGGAAAGTTTGCCAGACTTAGCAAATCAATTTACAGAATACTCAGTTAAATTTGAATTTCAGACAAAAAATTTTGTATGAATATGTTCCATGATATATGAGGAATGTATTCATAATTTTAAAATAAATTGTTGTTTATCTGAGGTTTAATTTTAACTAGGGCTCCTGTACCTTATATGGCAATTTTATTTAAGGAGAAAAGTCTGATCTTTTCCCTTCTGCAACATTGCCAAGTCTCTGATGATAATATAGAAAGAAACTAACAAAACACATGCCATGGGTGAACACCAAGCTTATATAGGTCTAATTTTACCTATTAACTGCAGATTTCTCTACTTAAACCAGAAGACGGTTTAGGGAAGCAGATGTGGCATCCATTTTTGCCTTGCTGTGCTCTAAGGTATCCTAGTTCAGATAATCAGTCTACAGGTCTCCAGCTTCCCCTCGCCCACCGCCCGCGGATCCTGCTCCCCCCAATTCTGCAGAGTGTCATGGCACCTGTCATTGTTATGAACATAGGGCAAACTTCACCTGAGCGTTGTGGGAGGCATCAAAGTTAGCTCAACTATACACAACCGGGTTGGACTCCCCAGGCTTGAATACAACTGACGAGGATGAAGGTCCACACCTTTTCCAACACAATCTTATCCTCAAGGGAAATGTCCTTCTTGCACATCTCTTTCCCTTGGAAGAATGTAAATGTTCGGGTTGGGGAGACTCTATGCTGGTCATGGTAATCTTTCCCTCCTTCCTGGCTGCCAAAAGTACTGCTGCTCCTGCCTTTCAGTGAGGCATATAGGGAAGCAGGGTCTTCCAGAGTCCAAGACCTGAGAAGGCAAAACACCACTTCGGGTCTTGATATTGCTTTAGTGTTCTTATCAGAGGCATAAGATCACCACCCTCTGCTTTCTTCACAATAGCCATCAACTAGATTTCCAATCAACCACAATATATTGAACAACTGCTAGGTCTTATTGAATTAGGTGCTGAGGATATTAGAAATAATTAGATTTAATCCTTGCCACCCAGAAGGCAACTGAGACATGTAATCAAGTAAAAGACGACACAGAAAAGTAAGTGCAATGAAAGAAGTAAAAGCAGATGTAGGATGTGTGGCACCAGAAGCTTAAAAATTTAGGGCATGCATCCTAAGAAAAAGAATACAAAACTCCAAATGCAAAATTAGCTGGAATATTAATAATAAAATTCTAAAAAATGTACAAATCATTAAAAATAAACAAATGTGAACAAACTCCACACTATTTTGCTCAATTACCTGACATTTATAACACCTTTTTTCTACATTTTTAGCTACTAATTCTTTGCCTGTGTGTATGACATAAGTTTTGTAGCATCACTATGTATAAAGAGAAGAACATAGTTGAACATTGTTTCTAGTAACTTGATTCAAGTTTTATTTTCTTACTTATTGATCTTATAAAAAAGTTTCATTTAGCTACACAAGTTTGTGTTAGTCAGCTCTGCATTGCTGTGACCAAAATACCTGACAAGAACAACTTAGAGGAAGAAAAGTCTGGGCTCATGGTTTCAGAAGTTTCAGTCTATGCTTGGCCAACTCCATTGCTCTGTGCCTGAGAAAAAACAGAACATTATGGTGGAGGAAATTGCTCAGCTCATGGCAGCTAGGAAGGAGAGAGAGGGACAGAGAGATAAGAGAGAGAAGATGGACAGAGAAAGGGGCTGGGGGAAAGATAAATCCTTCCAGGGTACACCTCCAGTGACCTACTTCTTCCAGCTAGGTCCAAGCTCTCAGCAGTCAATTCATCAATGAATGGACTGATTCATTTAATCCAGATTAATCCACTGATGATTTTGAAGCCCTCATATGTATAAAAGTTCTACCTCTGACCCTTATTGAATTAGGGACAACATTTTCAATTCAGGAACCTTTTGGGGGGACACTCCAGATCCAAACCATACCAAGGTCACTATTACTATAACCATGTAAATTTTTAACATTATACTTTCATGTTTGGAAGAAATATATCAAGTTTGTTTTTTATATGGACCATGATATTTGGAAGAATTTCCCTAGATTAGCTTCCAGCTCTTCACTTATCAAACCTGTCTCTCCTTAGCTACATACATACCCATTCCTTTTCTGACCCTCAATGACAGTTTAATTTTATGACATTTGGACCCTGGGCCTTTTTGTCATGATGTTGGCTGATTTGGCATGATGAGTGGCTGGCCCATTCTTAGACACCATTCCTACACTACATACTAAGGTGCTAGCTGAATGATAAGTACACTAGATAATAGATTTACCAAAGTAAATGTGCTTCTGACTCAACTTTTCCTTAGGTGGATCCTAAAAATATCTATGCTCTTCTAGCGTCACTGAGTAAGTGAGCAACAATGGCAGAAGTTGGAATGAAAAAAAGTATAAAATTCAAGTTAAAACATTCAATTTATGTTCATTTTTTAAAAATGTTTTCTTAACTATAGTAATTTACTACATAAATGTATAGCAAAGCTTCATGCTTCATATGGCCCTTAATATCTGCAGGGAATTGTCTTTAGGGCCTCCATGAAGATACCAAAATCTGTGTACGTTCAAGTCCCTTATAAAAATGCCGTACTATTTGCATATAAGCTACGTATACCCTCCCATATACTTCAAATAATTTTGGATTACTTATAATGCTACATCATTAGTTGTTAGGCTGTATTGTATGGGGAATAATTATAGGGAAAATATGTATATGTTCAGTACAAATGCAACAGTTATAGGTCCATATACATAGTGCACTTAATTTTTTCTTCTTTTTTTGCTATTGTTAATCTACAATTGGTTGAATCCATAGATGCCATGCCCACGGATAGAGGGCCAATTGTACAATATTTTAAAAACACTTTAAAGTACATAAATAAAACAACAAGCATTCATCGTGTGCGGTTCTGGGCTCCTGGGTTCACAAGGTTCCTACTTCTCTACTCACAGCCCCATTGTCCCCGTGCAACAGGTACAGCATGCTTGGGATGGGGAGGGTACCCTCCACAGGCTTGTGAGGCAACTATCTGGTAGCCCTGCTGCTGGAGGAGGATGCTGCCACATGTCGGATGTGGGTTAAAGCCACCTCTAGACAAAGCCCTAAAATCGTCTCCTGTTCATTTCAGTCCAGAGTCTCTTCTTCTTCCCAAAGAATTGTTCTGCGAGCTGTAATTTCTTGTGTGATCTCTTGGGGAGCTTTCAAAGCACACAGTTCCGGCTTGTATGTCCAACATAAAGAAAAACACACGTTCCCTTGGCCCCCTTCTGCCGTCTTGCTGAGTTTTTTTCATTATTGTAGCATTTTCTAATATTGCTCTTTGTTTTGTGGCTCTGGTCTGGCTTTCCTCTGAGGATTACTGTTGCTTTTGCCAGTTTTCTCCGTTTGAGTTTTAATTCTTACTGTACAGGGAGGAATTTCTCTGAGGACAGTTCCTGGAGCCAGTTTGGAGATTGGACCCTTTTTTTCAGATGTTCTTTCTTGATGATGTTAAAGGAAGTCCAGAAATTTCTGTGTCCTTGTCTCCCCAGCCAGGCAGCCCTGCATATTGTTTTCTAGGACCATCTTAGGTATCTGTCTCCACTGGGTACAAATGGCTGTTTCCTATTGGAAATACAAATTCAAATATAGTATAATAATGAAAAGAAAACTACAGGAAAATGAAATGAAAAAGAATACGCTAATTATTATGGAATCAATTAAGGTACTAAAAGTATAAACTCAAATATTCAGCTTATGAGTCACTTCTTTGTTGATTTCCTGATCCTTCAGGAGACTTTTCTCTTCCTCCCCATGTCAGGACTATCTCCTAAGTATTGCTTTCCAATTAAACAGATGATGTTATAAGGTATGTTAGAAAGCTTTCAATTGTTCAGCAAATGTAGTTACTGAAACGAGGATAAGAAATCTCACTTTTAGTTCTTATAAGGGAAAAGGAAGTTACTTACTCTGTTTGGACCTGGAAGATAAGGCAAAGATAAACCATTAGACTAATGAAAAATGCTTTGGGCTCTCTCTTCCAATGATATGCTCTCAGATACCAGAAGTGATCAAATAGTGTCTGGATGACACATTTCAAGTATACTGCAGAGAGAGTTTCTGAGTGGAAGTCTAAATTAGAGGATAGGTAAATTCTGTTTTAATGCAGAAAGATTATTATTTTCAGGTAATGTAAAACCAAATAGAAATATTGACTAAATTTTTAAATATAATATTCTAATTTTTTGAACTCTAACTCACTGTAAGATTTATTCAATTTTGAAAAACACTTAAACATGCATACATAAACAAACTAGAAAGGCAGTTGGGATTAAAATCAAAACTTCCTCTTTCCTTAAATGATTAAATAAAATTTGAAAGTCTTAGTATTCACTAAAGTTAGTTTGAATTACACCAACATCCTCCTTATTTTGATTTTGTTTTCTTTGTTGATAAAAAAGGTACTAAGATCTATGATACATTGTTTTTGTGCTTATTCAGTGTGATAAAATATGTGAAGCTTCCAAGAAAAAGCAAGGCACAAAAAGGTGCAGAATTAAAATTAATTTCTACTTACTTCCCCTTTCTTGATTGCTTTCTAAGGATATGAGGTCTCTGGGGATGATCTCAACCAGTAGAGAAGATATTTCTGTAGCTCACTTTGTCCACCTGTTCTGCACTAGAATGGTATTTTTCCTATTCTCAGAGATTTGAACTCTTTAGGTATTAAAAATGCTCTGAAAATTATAGCTATTATTTAAAAGAAACACCTCTACACCCATTGTACACATACTCAGAACATGGGAGCATATCTGGCTGGCTTCTGTGAGCCTCACATATGGAAAATTCTCCTGAGACATGTCATGAATTTTTGGGTAGAAACAGAGGGCTATAAAACTAAAAGGTTGGCAAAGGAGGAAAGTAAATCTTTGCAAGACAACCCTAAAATAACCACAAAGTGTAAGCTTAGGCAACATTTTTCCCAGTTCTATCTACCCTTCAACTCACCCCTAATTCCTGCCCTCAGACTCAGGCTCTGCCTTATTATGGCTGCGAGGGGTCTCCAACACTGAGGGAAAAGTTGTTGCCTGTGTATTCTTTTTGCACAGACTTGTCTGAGATCTAGGGTAACTGATGTCCCAGGGAACAGAAAATGTTCTAATCTTCACTTTCCTTCACAAGCCATACTTGCCAAGGCTATTACAGCTGCCTAGTCTGGTAACAACAGTTAATGTATTCCAGGCATAACCCTCAGTACCTTGCATACATTGTATCTTTCGGTCATACTTGACCCCATTGTATTCCTATTTATAAACGAACACTCTGAGTTTCCTCAGAGGATTTGCCTGAACATAGTCCTAAATGGTAGCACCAGGTATCAAATTCAGGTCACTGTAACTCAAAGTTCCTGCTCTATTCTCTTAGAATTCTCCACTGGAAAATAAAACAGTACAGTCATGCAGTCCAGGCACTGAGGGTCCATTACTGGATTTCTACCATGTTTTACTTCCAGTTAACTTTTCCCCACACCGGAGTTTACATTATTTGTGTATATCACAAACTATCCTAAAACTGCATGTAGAAATGCTACCTGAATGTTATTCCCTTAGAAAAAAGGCAACCTTTAGGTCTCTTTTTTCTACAGAACAATAGTACTTAGTCAATGTGCTTGGATGCAGATTATTACTAGGAACCTTTTCTCTTTATTCTTTCTCATTCTTGACTCAAATGTTCTGTGTTATATTTTTGTATAAGTGACTGAAATGCAGCAGAGGTAATCATAAAGCATTTCTTGTAATTCAGCTTTGATAAATAATAATAATAAATAGCTAAACTAACATTTAATGAATGCTTGTTACATGGAAATCAAGCATGGGATAGACATTACTATACACTGTTCTTACGGCTTTGCTTTAGTAAATGGAACTACCATCAAATTCAGGGTCTCCATGAACTCTTCCAGCTTTCTTCTCCTATTCCTGTCTTGCCAACCATATATTTATCCTACCACAAATGTCAGCAAGTATATGAGTCATATAATACAAGGATGGGGGGGGCAGACAACTGCTGCATCTCGATTCTACTATTCACATAGACATTTGACCTATTTAAATCACTTAACTTCTTTGTGCCATAGTTCCTCTTACAAAATGAAGATATATTTCTTGCTTTAAGTCAACCAGGGTTATTATGAGGATCAGCTAGAATAAAAGTGATTTTACAATTTAAAGGAATTATACCAACATGAGGTGTTATTCTTAAACAAAATAAATGAGCAAAGACAAAAGCATATGGTCATATATTTCTAACCTCTGCTCTTCAACTCTATGTATTGTTTATTAATAATTCAGCTAGCTCTGAATTGCTGTATTCTTTGTTGCAATTATAATAGAGTGCACAGTAAGAATAAGGTCATCTTTCATTTGTTCTTGTAAATAAATGAAGTTCATCGTTCCAGTTGATTATTTCAGATGAGTGCTCCATTAAATGCCTATGGCCCACAGATCCATTCAGACATTCAAGCAACATGGCAGATTTATGGCTTTAAAAACAATCTCATTTTCATAACTAGAAACTTTATGGAAGCTTAAGCAAAACATGAGGGCTTGAACATTTCTTTCTTTCCAGTGGAACTATCACTTACTTAGAGCATTTAGTCATCCAATGTTAGTGGGAATTTACTAGTGTTGTGCCTTGGAGCACATGCTAAGGGAGACAATGATGAACAAAGATTACCCTGACCTTCAGGGACCTCTGGTCTAGCAGGCAAAATAGACATTTACCAAGTACTACTACAATTTAAGGAACATGTTATAACAGACAGCTTGCTACAGAGGGAAGTGCATAGTATTGTGAGAAAGACCCTTTAATTGAAAAATTGGCTTAACTGGGAATTTCCAGGAGTCCATCTTTGAAGAAGAAACAATTGAATCAAGCTCTGAAGAAAAGATTAGGGTTGACTAGGACAGGGAGCATACAGAATATGCAAAACTTAGGTAGCCAGTGAGGAGGCTGAGGTCAAAAACTCTCAGGAACTGAAAACCAGTATGACTAGATTAAGGAGTTTGAGAGAGACTAATGCAAAAAATGAGTTTGGAGGTAAAGTAGGAGACCGGATAATGCAGGGCCTTGGAAATCATACAAGCAATTTAGACTTAATCATAAAAATAATGGGAAGTTATTGAGGTCAGTAAGGAGCTATAAACTGAGGGCTGGCACGGTCAGATTTGCATGTTTAAAACAATATAACTGGCAGTATGAATATTTCTTTGGAAGAAATCACGTATGTGTACAGAAGAACAATTCAGAGATCCTTGTAGCTGTGAAAACCAGAGATGGTAGAAGGGTAGCGATACTGCTGGTTACCGGTGACTGTTGTTTTATGTTGTGCCTTGCGTGAGTCTGCCAACGAGTTGAGGTCCCGCGAGATGAAACGGGGTCCCCAGGAAGAACGGAATGGGGTCCTGCGGGACGGGGTATGGAGTGGACGGTCACAGAGTCACTTTACCCAGACTCCGGAGGCTGGTAATACTTCTCTGCCGGAGCCAGATGCAGAACCCGTTTATTCCAGAAAGTACAACAGCTTAAGAATGGTCCTTGGACCAATCAGGGCCTGAAGTTACAAACAATGGGGTATCACTCTGCAGGTGTGTGGTCCATCAGCATAGAATGGGGAAAGAGGGAAGGGAGGGGTTGAAGGTATGGAGAGTGCTCCTACAGGTGACGAGTCCAGTTTCCTCACATGTTGAAGTATAACATTAGAGAAGCATGCTGAAGCAAGTATATAAAGCAGGGTTTATGTAAAGAGGGGTAATACAGACTTCTCCTGGGAGGGAGAAGGGGACCATAGCTGGTATCTTGGTAGCCCAACTGAGAGTGGTTCTTTTTTTTTTTTTTTTTTTGGTAGCGCTGGGGATTGAACCCAGGGCCTTGTACATGCAAAGCAAGCACTCTACCAACTGAGCTATATCCCCAGCCCACCTGGTTCTGCCTTTTTTGTATGTGCTAATGAAGCCAGAATTAGACAGGCAGATAGGCAAGTGTTGAATCCAGAATGTGGAGGGATTGAAATGTTAATTCCTTCAGAGCCCTTCCTCTACCCTTATCAAGATAACCTGCCCCTGCTCCAACCTGTTGCTAAGGTAACCTTTCCCAATAAACAACTCTACACAGAGTTGTTTATTACTCCTTTTTCCTGCCTAGATCACTCCAACTTGTCCACCTGCTTCTCACCTTTTGGCCATCCCACTGAGCATCTCCTGGACCTAGTAAGCAGGAAGGAGAGAGATAAGGGGGAAAAGAGCAGGAGAACAAGGAAGCCTAAGACATATAGAAAGGCAGAACACCCTCACTTCTTAGGATACCAGGATACCAGCGATGGCCCCCTTCTCTCTCCTCCTGGGAGAAGTCTATGTTACCCCTTTTTAAATAAACCCTGCTTTCCATGCTTGCCTCGGCGTGCTTCTCTAATGTTCAAACTTCAACATGTGAGGAAGCAGAACTTGTCACCAATAACAATAGGCTTCCTTTGTTCTCTTGCTCTCTTTCCCTTATCTCTGTCCTTCCTGCCTATGTGACTAGGCCCAGGTGGGATGGCCAAAAGGTGAGAAGAAGATGGGCAGGAGGGGCCAAAGTGGAGTGATTCAGGCAAGAAGAGGTCCCAGGGTGCATTAATTAACAACTTTTATAAACTCCCTGTAAGGAGGGATAATCCCTGGGACAGGTTATCTTTGCAACAGGTTGGAGCAGGGGCAGGTTATCTTGATAAGGACTGAGGAAGGGCTCTGAAGGCATTAGCATTTCAATCCCTCAGGGGATTCTCGAACTTCCTGGACCCAAACTAGCCTCTGTTCTCTGGATCTGACTCCTGCCTATATGTACTGAATGCCTTGTATTTAATTCTGGCTTCAGTAGGGTGGGTAAGGTGTAAAACCAGTTATGGTAGGTTTATTCAGAAGTAACAAACAGTCCTTAAATTTCAATGACATCAAAAAACAAAGATATATTTGTCATTTATTCCATATCTATTGGAGCCTGGTGACCACCCGAGATGGCTGTCGTCCAGGCACAGTATTTCAGGCTGCTCCAACCTCATGGCAACTATGTGTCTACAAGTGTTTACAAATCCTAGGCAGAAGAGAGAAAGAGTTTGAAGTGTTTCTCAAACGAGTGACCACATAACCTTTGCTGGAGAAAAGACAAGTCTCTGTGCCATGCCTTACTTCAAGGGGGCAAGGAATGCAGCCCTGCTGTGAGGAACAAGCTGGCAGCTAAAGCCTTTGTTTTATCCCAGTAGTGCTCAGCTGGGTACGATTTCATTCAGGGGACATTTTGCAATGTCTGTAAAAAGTTCTGGTTGTTACAACAAAGTGATTTCTACTGGCATCTAGAGGGCAAGGGCCAAAGATGCTGTTCAGTCATCCTACAATGCATACAACAGTCCCCCACGACAAAGAATCCTGTGGCCTGACCATAAATGTGCCAGAGTAAAGCTCTCCATTCTGTATAAATGATATGCATCAGTTAAAAAAAATAGTATTGAGGTTGAGAAACTGTGCTCTAACCCACAGAAAACTAAAATGTTGATGTATGGTTGAATGTTCCTTACAATTCTGACACAAGGAATTTTTAGCTGTACACACTATCTTGATGAACCATGCTAAGTACCAAGCCAAGCAGCTCTAATATGGTGTTTGAGTAATCCATAGTTTATGAGATACAGTTTTATTGGCTCACAACCACTAGTCACCATCCCTGAAGGAACTATAGCAGTCCTTACTTATCTGTGCTTTTGACTGCCGTGATTTCAGTTATGTATAGTCACTTAGGTATGGTCCAAATGTATTAAAT
The DNA here is from genome assembly GCA_028644305.1 of Xerus rutilus. Taxonomy (NCBI): domain Eukaryota; kingdom Metazoa; phylum Chordata; class Mammalia; order Rodentia; family Sciuridae; genus Xerus; species Xerus rutilus. The sequence goes on from CM053402.1 coordinate 65,501,290, forward strand.
AGAAAATTACAAAAAGAAAAAAAATTCATAGATTTTAAGTTGCATCCCGCTCTAAGTAGCTAATGAAATCTCATGCCATTTTACTCTGTCCTGCCTGGGACATGAACGATCCTTCTGTCCAGAGTATTCACATTGTGCACACTACCCACCAGTTAGTCACATAGTAACTGACTCAGGTATCAGATTGACTGTTGTAGTATCATAGTGCTTGTGTTCAAGTAGCCTAATACTATGTCACGATGTCTGTATCATTCACTTCGCTTTATCTCATCCCATGGCCATTGTAACACCTCACATCATCACAAGAAATAGGCTAGAGTACAATGAGATATTTAGAGAGAGAAGACCATGTTCCCATAACTTTTATTACTGTATATCCTTATAATTTCTCTGTCTTATTATTAGTTATTGTTAATCTATACCATGCCTAATTTATAAGTTTATAATATAATTAACTTATAACTTTTTGTTTCATTTTATTTTTTATTTGATCTTATTAGTTATATATGACAGTAGAATATATTTTGACATATTATACATATATGGAGTATAATTTCTCATTCTGCTGGTTGTGCATGATATACAATTACATTGGTCATGTAATCATATATGCACATAGGAAAGTAATGTCTGATTCATTGTACGGTCTTTCCTATTCCCATTCCCCCTCTCTTACCTTCATTCCCCTTCTCTTCCCTTCATTCCCCTTTGTCTAATCCAAATTACTTCTATTCCTCTTGACCCTCACCCCCTTATTGTGAGTTAGCATCTGCCTATCAGAGAAAACATTTGGCCTTTTTGTTTTGTTTTGTTTTGTTTTTTGAGGTTGGCTTATTTCACTTAACATGATATTCTCCAGTTCCATCCACTTACCAGCAAATGCCATAATTTCATTTCTTTTTATGGCTGAGTAATATTTCATTGTGAATATATACTACATTTCCTTTATCCATTCATCTGTTGAAGGGCACTAGGCTGGTTCCATAGTTTAGCTATTGTGAATTGAGCTGCTATAAACATTGATGTGGCTGTGTCACTATAGTATGGTGATTTTAACATTTTAAGCCCTTTAGGTATAAACTGAGGAATAGGATAACTGGGTCAAGTGGTGGTTCCATTCCATGTTTTCTGAGGCATCTCCATACTGCTTTCCAGAGCAGTTGCACCAATATGCAGTATCATCAGCAATGTATGATTGTACCTTGCCTCCCACATCCTTGCCAATATTTATCATTTATAGTCTAGATAATTGCCATCCTAATTGGAGTGAGATGAAATCTTAGTGTAGTTTTAATTTGTATTTCTCTAACTGATAGAGATATTGAACATTTTTCCATATATTTGTTAACTGATTGTATTTCTTTTTCTATGAAGTGTCTGTTCAGTTCCTTTGCCCATTTATTAATTGGGTTATTTATTTATTTACTTTGCCAAGCCTTAAATCATACTACAGAGCTATAATAACAAAAATGGCATGTATTGGCACAAAAACAGACATATAAATCAATGGTACAGAATAGAAGTAACATAGACAAACCCATAAAAATAGTTATCTCATACTAGACAAAGGTGCCATAAACATACATTGGAGAAAAGATAGCATCTTCAACAAATGGTGCTGGGAAAACTGGAAATCCATATGTAGCAAAATGAAATTAAACCCCTATCTCCCACCTGGCACAAAACTCAACTCTATATGGATCAATGACTTAGGCATTAGACCAGAGACTCTGTTTCTAATAGAAGAAAAAGTAGGCCCAAAGCTATATCATATTGACTTAGGAACTGACTTCCTTAACAAGACTCATAAAGCATAAGAAGTAAAATCAAGAATCAATAAATAGAATGGAATCAAACTAAAAAGCTTCTCCATAGCAAAGGAAACAATCAATAATACAAAGAAAGAGTCTCTAGAATGGGAGAAAATCTTTACTACACACACCTCAGATAGAGCATTAATCTCCAGGATATATAAAGAATTCAAAAATCTTAACACCAAAAAACCAAATGACCCAATTAATAAGTGGGCAAAGAAACTAAACAGGAACTCCACAGGGAAAAAATAATAATGACCCAACTAACAAAATTATCATAGGTATGCATGTATTAAAACAAAGAATACAGTATGTATCTTGCTCAGCACCACCCATGGTTTTGAGCATTCGTGGAGGGTCTTGGAATGTGTCTCCCCTGGATAAGGGGGTACCACTATATTTGCTCTGCAATGAATAAAATGTGAAAGACATCACAGTTGATGGCTTCTCTGAAGGCATCTGTATACTCTCAGAATCATTTTTCACAAAACACTCATGCTAACTGTAAAGCAATGTTGGGAAATTGGAACCTGTGCCCAAAGGTCATAACCTAATCCCTAATGCTGTGTTTTGACTATCTTAATAGTCTTTCTTGGTGCTATATAAGTTATGTGCAGGATGAAGCTTACTGTACCTCATGACTGCTCCTCATTGCAAGACAACTCCAACTTGCTCTCAATAAAGAGCAGTAATGTACCCCAAGTGTTTGAGATTGAGAAGAAAGAATGAGCAGTTTTGAGAGATATTTAGGAAGTGATGCAAATACTGTTTTTATTTCCCAACATCTATTTTGCATCATCTTCTTTGCTGAAAAAAGACTTGAGTTTGTTCAGATACCTGCCCACCTCAATGCTTCAGGGTGAGCTTGTTCCAGTTCCCTTGCCAGTAATTGATTTGGGCATGGGCCTGTAATACAATTCAGGCAAATGACATGTAAGCAGAGCCAACTGGGATGCTGTGGGAAAATGTTCTGCATTCTCAAAAGAGATGCCTGAAAAGAAATGGCCTTTTCCCCCACTGGGCATTGTTAAATTTGTGTGTGGAACTGAGATGTGCTACAGAAAACTTACAACTATGATAGAAATAGTATGAGGACAAGGCAGATCTGTTAATGATTACAGCGAGAAAAATAGAGAAAAATATTGATTCTGACTTAACCAACGCTGGATTTCTTAACATACCAGGGCTGCTTATTATTTGACATGAAAGATTAGTTTCCAATAGCTTTACATTGACATTATGTCTCTGTTACATGTAATTAAAAGTTTTATATGATGCAGACTTTATAATTTACTAGAATGTGATGGAGTAGATATGAAGAATGAAGAACCGGATACTTTGATTTCTAAGTTGGTAATAAGAGGAACTTAAGCATCCTAAAGGAACACATGAATAACTTGAATAATACAAGAAGGGAATTTAAGTGGATATTGAATGTATGTGTATACAGTTTAGAGATTGCTAGAGTGGAGATACCCATCCATGGCAAAGATGATGGGTTGTGCATATGGACGGGCTGCCCTCTAGAAAAAGCACTGGGGCAATAGCAAAGTCAAGTATTAAAAGCTTCAACATTTAATATTAGTGTCCACATAGAGAAGGATGAGCCTGTGAGTGTGGTCAAGAGTAGTAATTAATCAAAGAGGCAGAGTAAAACTGGGAGCATGTTGTTTCACGGAAGTCTAGAAATGAGAGAGTTTCAACAATGAAGTAGAGACTAGCAATGTGTAATATGATGAGAAACTGAAAAAGATCAAGGAACAAGTATTTGTGTTTAATTTTAAAATGTTGAAAATAGTTGAGTTTATAGAAGCTATCATAGTGGTATAGCATGAACCTTTTATCACACAAATTGTCTCTTTTGAGTTTCTACACAACTGTTAGAAATGGAAGTAGCAGTCATGGTAAATCACAGGGACAGTGTGGCTTAGATATGCCAAGTGAATTACTCAGGTAGTGAAGGAGTAGCCAATTTGAAGTTCAAACTCATTACTGACTAACTCCTGATCCAGGACCTTTGCCATACTTCCACAAAACACTCCAGCTTATTTTGTCAGCAACAGTGAATTAATTATGAATCCCCTGGTAGGAAAAATGACACATATAACCCCCCTCCATACTCACTCACACACACACAAGAAGGTTGGACAGGCAGATGGGCCAAGTAGATGTATTGAGTTCACAATAGTCCAGGCACTCTGGGGCCTGCATTCCATTAAGAACAGACCACCACACATGGGCCACACATTCAGCCAGGTAGAGACAAAGGGAGTCTCCTGACAGGCTGAGACTTCCAGCGATTGAGAGTTAAGGACAAGAAGCATATGGAATGAAAGGCGTCACCATTTAGTGGTGGGAGGAGAACATTAATTATTTACTGAATTTCATCGCTCCCTTTGGAAACAAGGACTATACATACAGTTGGGTAAAATATGTATTTTGAAAAATGTGTACATTTTTTGGAAGTTCCATAATGAAGAACCACAAACCAGGTGGCTTAAACAACGGAAGTATTTTCTCATAGTTCCGGAGGCTTACGTTGGCTCCTGAGGGCAAGATGCATTCTGAGTGCTTCTTCTAGAGATGGTTATGGGAGTTGCTGGCAACCTTTGAAATTCCTTGTCTTGCAGAAGAAGATCACTCTGATCTCCCTCTTCATCCTCACTTGGTATTCTCCCTGTGTATTTTTGTGTCCATATTTCCACTTTTTTATAAGAACACCAGTCATATTGGCCTAGAATCTGTCATAATGGCCCCATTTTAACAAATTTCATCTGCTAAAACTGTTTCCAAACAGTGTCATATTCTGAGATACTGACTTTAAGACTTCAGTTTATGAACTTTGGAGGAGACACAATTCAACCCTGCTGTGGGTTGAATCTGGAATGTCCTCCAAAGGCTCATGTGTTGAACATTTGGTCCCCACAGAAGCAATGCTTAGAGGTGGTGCTTTGGAGAAGTGATTGGATCATGAAGGCTGTCATCACATCAATGGTAACCCACAAATGGGTTCATAATTTGCTGGTATTATTGGTAGGTGATGGAACCATTAGGAGTTGGGGTCTAATGGGAGGAAATAGATCAGTAGAGGCATGTCCAGGAAGGGGATATGTTGTCCCCAGTACCTTCCTCCCTCCCCTGCTCTCTGCTTTCCAGCTACCATGAGGTGAACAGCTGCACTACACTCTCTCCACCTTGATGCTTTGCCTCAGCACAGTCCCATAGCAGTGGAGCCAGCTGACCAAAAACTGAGACCTCTGCAATCATGACCCAAAGTAATTTATTCCTCCTTTAAGTTGTTTTTCTGATATGTTTTGTCACAGTCACTAAACTCTGACTAACATGAACCCCCAATGATAAACTTATCTTAACAATGAATAAAATGTAATATACGGTCAGCCAATGATAGACAGGTAGACATCTAGACTGACTCCCATGTGCACATGCATACATTTGTGTATGTGTGTGAGACCTCAAGATTCCTGGGTCAGAGAAACACAAAAACAAATGGTTTATTATTCACAGGAAAGCAGCAGCCAGCAGCATCTTGTCCGGGTTTCCTGTGCTGTCATGTCCACAGGGACGCAGTGAGAGCAGGATGTTAGTGCACACGTAGTGGGATATATACAGCTCAGAAGAGGAACCTCAAAACGAGGATATGGAGTTGTGATGATTCTGCTTTTACGTCTGCCCATCCTGCCCTGTGTAGAGAGATTTCCAGCACCCTGAAATGTCAGTAATTCTCCCCGAAGGGACAAGGAATGAAAAGGCATCTCTCATACTGAACTGCAAGTTAGATACCTCTGGTAAGGGGAGGAAGGCTTTCCTTCAGGAAGATTTATCCTTCTAATCATTCTAGAAGGATACATTATCTCTAGCTTCCAAGGCTATCTATTATTCCAACAAGCTTCTTCTCTGGGAAGTTGGGCCAAGTAGGAACATGAGAAAACAAGTGAGAACTGAAGAGCAAACGTTTATTATAAAGGACTGAAGTATAAAGTTGATGAAATTGATAACTAGAATAGTGTTCCAATGGAATTTTACATACTTCTTTTTAAGGATGTAGCATTTAGGTTGCTTTTTGGGGGGAGTGGGTAGAGGGTAACCAGGGATTGAACTCAGGGCACTTAACCACTGAGCCACATCCCCAGCCCTGTTTTGTATTTTATTTAGAGACAGGGTCTCACTGAGTTGTTTAATGCCTCACTGTTGCTGAGGCTGGCTTTACCCTCCTGCCTCAGCCTCCCCGGCCGCCGAGATTACAGGCATGCACCACCATGCCTGGCTGGTAGCTTATTTTTGAAATCCATCTCCACACTAGATGAGAGAATTCATGAGACCCTTAGGCCAGGCATTACATTTAAATATTGCCAGTATCTAGCAGAGCACTTGGAACTTACAAGCATCTAGTAAATTCTCGTTTAATTAATATATACAACAAAACTCTTCATATATTTTTTCTATAACTTATGTGTATTTATTTTTACCGTTTGTCGTTTCTTAGAAGGTGAAAATATATTAATTTCTCCATCATTTGTCTTCCTTCAAAGTCTATTGTTGCACTGATTCAAATATCTCTAAAGCTTTTTAATCTTCAAGTTTCTTTCTCTATTTACTTTTCTTCCTATGTTGGCTCTGTCTCTTTGTCTTCTTTTTATTCCTCTTTAATCTCCTAGACCAAACACTCATGTTATTATTATAAGTGTTCCAAGTGCTTAACATTAAGTAAATTATTTTTGATTGGAGAAAATGGTATTTCTCAAAATCCAATTAACCTCCTCATTTAAATAGCTCCTGCATATGAAGAGATATGTTTCATTTTCAAATTAAAAAGAATTGAACCTTTATTTTAATTCTGTAATGCTTCAAATAACATCTGAAACAATCTAATTTTTTTCCATATTTTGGCCATTTCTAAAGTGCTCATAAGTACTATCATTAATATTTCATGTATATGAGGTCTATACATAGGGAACTATCACCTCCTCACAGCATAAGTAGCTGTCAGACACAGCTGCTGGGCAGTATAACCAACCCATTTACCAGATGCCAGCCTGCCTCTGTAGACATTTTTTGTACTGCCATAATGTGTTGCATGGAGACACAAAGAAAGAGAGGTCACATTTTATTCATCCAAATGCAGCTGCAAATTCAAGATACTTATTACTTTAAACAATGTCTTCTCTCTATATATTTTAGGGTTTGGACTTGGGACTTTTTAAAATACCTAAATATTGTTAATGTATTGTATTGCCACTCTTTTGCAACAAATATCCTAACAAAACTAGACATACTGAGAGCTATGTACCATGCCTTCTTAGCTGCTAAAAGAAAAACAAAAAAATACAATTAAAAGTGAGAAGGTTTACAAGAGATAATGTGGTTGTGGACACTTTTCCAATTGCCTCAAACTCAATAACCAGAGCTGATGGAAGAAATAATAACATTATATACGTAATATAATGTCTATAATATAATGTATATAATAATTGTATTATATATAATACAATTATAAATAATGCAATTATTATATAGCATATAAAATGATATATAAATAAAATAATATATAATTTTACCATTATACATATAAAATTATATATTATTTATAGATGAGTTTTATATAACATGTTTATATTACATGTATCAATTATATAACATATAAACATATATAATACAGTTTATACATAAAATTATTATGATGCATTATATAAAATTAAATATAATTTTAATATTTGCTCATATATATATACATATCTATATATATGTGGAGTTCCTTTTAATAAGCTTTTGACTTTTAGTTGTTCACTTAGTTTGATTAAAAACAATATATTAGTTCATGCATAAGACAAATTTTTATTCTCTGCTCATAGTTGAAGGATAAAGTAGACCCTCTACTGTACAGAGTTGACAACTTTAGTTCTGATTCTGCGGAGGAACTGCAGAGTAGATCTTAGGGCAACTCTCATGTCTTACTTGGAGAAGGACCATGAAACATTGCACTTAATATTCAGAATCAGACATGCTTCAACCAGATTTTATATATATGTATGTGTGTGTGTGTGTGTGTGTGTGTGTGTTTATACAGTACTAAAATGATATATGCTTATGTGCCCTGAAGTCTAGTAACTTCTATTTTACTCTATTCTAGTTCAGTAAAAAATTCTTGTTCTTAAAAATTCCTGATTGAGAACATACATAATTTTAGGAGAGCTTTAGTTTTTTAAAATAAATGTCCCATTCTGTTGATTGTTTATGACAGAAGGAAATCAGATAGGCATGATGATTTAATGATTTCTGCCTTTCAAATTTATCATGAATGTCTGGGTAATGTGCCTGGCATAGTATCTAGTCAACTGTAGTTGCATATATTTGACAGTTACTACTGGTTGAAAGGTTATTGCACTGGAACCTTCCATCAGTCCCTTGTGCCATTGTATTCTAAATGAAATGAGTGTGAAGACTCTTGTCTTCCTTACTTCCAAATAGATTGGGTGGCAGCACAAGTGATTGTGTTTCACATGCTGCAGTAAATACCTGGTCTGTCCCAAATCCCGCCTCCTGCTTAATGAAGTCCTACTTAAAGAAGAAAAGTAAGACTTTCATTCTATACAGATACAGGTTAGAATATTGTCCTCCATGGAAGAACAGAAGGACATAGAAACAGAGGAAGGTAAGTTTGAAAATACAGGAAGGTAAGTTTGAAAGTTACCAGACAGGGAGGGCCTCAAACAATTGCACATTGCTCATGCCACCAGTTTGCTGGTGGCTGATAGTTAGAAAATCATCTTTCCACACCTGAATATTGTATGATTTGCTTCTTCAATAAACAGCCAACAGAACAGAAAATTTATTTTTAAAAAATGAAGCCTCTCCTAAAATTTTGTATGTTCTAAATCAGGAATTTTTAAGAACTAGAATTTTTGTAACAAACTAGAATGGAATAAAATAGAAGTTACTAGACTTCAGTGCATGTAAATGTGTATCATTTTAGTACTGTATAAACACACCCACACACTCTTACATATATATGTATATGCATATAGCTAAATCATAAGCTAAAATATATTTTTTGTCTGGGTGTGTTCAAAAATTTTGAAAGCCACTTTCCTAAACTTATTTAATTCAGAGCAGAAGTTTTGAATAATTAGAAATTTTATTTATTTATTTTTGATTCTTTTGTTTATTTTGTTTTAAAGGACTTGGAGCTTCAGTAATGGGAGGTACTCTGAAATATAATCCCAAAATCCTGGATGACTGTGTAGCTGGATGAATAACTCTTCCCAAAAAATTCTCCATTGGGAATATTGGCCCCTTCAGCAAAGATTATTGGGTGCTTCTGGAGGCAGGACCACCTTTCTGTTTCTTAATTTACATACCATATAGCTTGGGTTCATCCATAGGATAGTCATTGCAATTGACCCTGGAGCAGCAGATGGCTTTACTCAGATCATGCAGATAGAACTGCCTGCAATTGCAATGGTTTACCTAAAGGGACCCTAAGTTACACTTGGAAATATTTTTTAATCTTCTCTCTTGACACTTTTTCAGAGAAAGATTTTCAATGCAAGTAGTAAGCTTAATCTTCAATGTACCACATTTGATGGGTTCCTTTCAAGACCCTGAACATAATTTTCACTTTATAATTTTTGTATCATTTTTGCCAAAAGAAGTTTTCAAATTTGAACACTTTCACATCTCACAAAGTCCAGATCCACCTTTATATTAACCATAGACTAATCACTTATGTGAAAGCCCTCACATTTATAATATTATTAGTTTTATGGGTGTGCTGAGAACACTTTTCAGAAACAGGTGGATCTTTCTGATCTTGAGTAAGTTGATTTCCCTGACAGTCTATTTTCTGAACAATGAATTTGAATTAATTACTCATGGATCAACTTTAAGGAGTAAATATATCCTCCCACATGATAGTGGTAAGTATTAACATTTCCCTCCAAACTTAAGGCTGAGACTAAGTCTATTGTAGAACTGAGTTAACTTCCTCCTCCAAGGTCCTGGTGCTATTAGAAAGGAGACCTGACAGGCGCTAAGCAACTCAGTGAGACCCTGTCTCTACATAAAACACAAAATAGGGCTGGGGATGTGGCTCAGTGGTCGAGTACCCCTGAGTTCAATCCCCAGTACCGAAAAAAAAAAAAAAAAGGATACCTGAGTGTTTGTGTGAAGTTGGGGGTGGGGGGATAAATGAGCAAAATAGCATACTTGCCCTGATCATTTCCTGCCCATGAGGTTCCTATTCTCAGTGCTCTATTTCTCTTCTAATATAAGAAATCAGTAAATTGTGATGATTCTCTGATTCATAAGTATGTGAAAGCATTATAGTGCTTGAAATTGGCTGTGCAGCTGTACCAACATACCATTTTCATCAATGCAGAAGAGAAAGTAGACAATTTACTATAACTTTATACAAAATGGGTATTTGGCATTATAAAACTGAAACACTACCTGAGTAACTAAAATTGACTCTTGTCATACATTTATTTTGCCATCAGGTTATCAGCCTTGAAGTCTTTTCTTTATAATAAAAAAAAAAGAAAGAAAGAAAGAAAAGAAAAGTGGAGGGTGGAGGGAAGACATCTTCAAAAACCTTGTCATATCACGTCATGCAAAGTTAGTTTCAGAGCTAAATTAATCAATGGAAAATTAAAAGAAAACAAATTTGATTGGGGTAGGTTCTGTAAGGAAGGATTTGTTCTCTCCCATAATTCCAAATTCATTTCAAAACGCATGAAATGCTATCAGTTAAGAAAGGCAAATTAAAGATGGCCACATTATAACTGATGAAGGGTTGCTAAATGTTTAGATAGTGATCATCATTGGCAGACATCTTCCCAGAGAGCCATTTCATAAATTCTCCAGTGTGCTACAGCATGAAGAAACTGCTCCTGGACAGCATTACATACTGCCAGCTGTGAAGAGCCTACCCCACCCCTTGCCACAGCTCAGGGAGTTTGCGTGACAAAAGAATAATTGAATTGGTAATGCAACAGTACATGACATAGATCACCATTTTGCAACAGGAACCTTTAAGTCATGAATAATGAAGTGATTTCCTCCAGAGTAATTTATGGCACTGATACATTAGCAAAGCAAGCTCCCCTAGGTGAGCAAATGCAACACACCTCTGACCCAGGAGAGCTTGGTAAGGTCTCTCAGCTCATTTAAATCCCTTTCTTTATGACTTGCAATTAGAGTGGATAGCAGGGTGGCAGGTGTGAGGAAGTGGGGGATGTTTGTGTTTCATTATATACATGGGAGAGGTTTACGAAAGCAGCTTAATATTGAACATGGAGCTGCTGCCAAGGAATCCTAACTTCTGATCATTGCTGACCTCTATTGAATTTGAGGCATTATTTCTGGTCACATTCAGAATACAAACCATCCTACAGTCAGTGCTGCCAGCAAGTTAGTCCCCGGGAAGCGGAAGTGTAGAAAAGTAGACACCACTGCTCCATCTTCAGATATTAAAAGATTGTCTTTTCTCCATTTACAAAACTACATCTCTCAACAATTTATAACAAAAATTTTATGTGAAGAATAAAAAGAGGTCTTACATGTTATGAAAAAGGTTTCAAGAAAGATTTTTTACTCTTACATCAATAGAAAAACTGCTGTGGAAGAGTATAATAGCAATATAGAAGGGAGAAAGGATGAGGGTGATAACATTGTTTTAGAAATAAAAGATAATGACCAGATTTAAACAAAAGGGTCTAACAGAAAGTCCATTGAATTATTTTGATAACTAAGCTGCATTTACATCGATGATTAAAAGTGCATTACATACAAGAGCCATGACCCTTACAGCAACAATAGTGATTATAGCTGCAGTTTACTCAGCTGCTACTACACTATGTATCAGGCACTGTGCAAAGCACTTTCTGTATACTTTGTCACTTATCTTACTGAATCTTACCAATAGCTCCATAGAGTTGGTAATCATTTCATTCCTATTTTCTAGATAAGGAAACAGAAGATCAGAACTGTTAGGTAACTTCATCAAAGTCAGAAAGTAGCTGAACTGGAAAATGATTTTATCCTCAAAGATCAAAATATTATTTTTAACTATCAAAATAAAAATCAAGTTAAACAAACCAACAAGAAAACGATTCCTTCTGTTAGTAATCCTACACTGAGGCCCTTTCTGTACCAAGCCCTATGCTAGTCACCAGCAATACAAAAATGAAGAAAATACCTTCAAGCCCCTCATAGTCTAGTGTACGAAGCAAAATCATGAACACATAATTGTAGGTATGTGTTGATTTGGAGGCATAATGGACGGTTTATCAATATATGTTCTTAACGTACAAAGAAAAGGAATTGACTCTGGGTAACTGGTACAGTTTGGATCTTAGATGCTCCTCATAGGTTCATATGTCGAAGGCATGATCCCACAGCAGTTTTTCTATTGATGTAATAGTAAATAATCTTTTTCATAACATGTAAGGCACTGTCGGGTAGAACCTTCAGGAGGCCAGACCTTGTGAAAAGAGGGTAGGTCATTGGGGATGTGTCCTTGAAGGAGATTTGGGACCCAGGCCCCTCCTCTTCTTCTCTCTTTCTCTTCCTAGCTGCTATAAAGTGAGCAGCTTTCTCTGCCAAAAAGTGCTCTCTCAGTGATACGCTTGCCTTGCCATAGACCAAAAATAATGACAAGAGACCATGGACTGAAACTATCAAAAGTGTAAAACAAAAAGAACCTGTTCTTTTCTTAAGCTGATTATCTCAGGTATTTTGTTACAGTGACAGAAAGCTGAGTAGCCTAGTAATTAAAGCAAGAAATTATTTGACCAGAAAAATAGAGTAATTAAATTGGTTGTATTAAATAACAATAAATATTGCAAGAACACTAAAAAAAATCAGTGATGAAACTCAACAGAGGTTTGATTATTGTTTACATCATAACCTGAGACAGTGAGGTACTGGCCAAAGAGTCACCCAGGGATGTAGGTTATTTCCACTGTGTATTTTTTGCCTCAAGGTGACCTGGCAGAAAGGGAAGGATCACTGGGGCACATCGGTTCTTGTCAACTTGGCTCAGAAACTGCACATCGTTTCTTCTCATAGTCTATCAGCCAGAATCAGTCATGTGGTCTCAGAATAACTACAGAGAAGGATGGGAGTACAGGGGTTGACGTGAGATTCTGGGCGGACACTAACTCTCTCTGGCTCATAGACTGATGGTAAGGCCAAAGCAGCAAGCAGGAGACAAGAACGAAAACAGGACACCCTGGGGAACTTCAGTGCTCCCCTCAGGAAGCACTGTCGGGGTGAATGAGAACCACCAGTTTTTCTTCTTTACATCTCTCCTCTCAAGAGATTCATAACTGTTGCCTACAGGAAGAGAGAACACTGATATACAGCCCAGCAAGAC
>CM053402.1:65514995-65542247 GCA_028644305.1 Xerus rutilus
CCCCACTTGATCATGGTGCACTATTTTTTTGATATGTTTTTGTATGCGATTTGCCAGAATTTTATTGAGAATTTTTGCATCTATGTTCATCAGGAATATTGGTCTGAAGTTTTCTTTCTTTGATGTGTCTCTGTCTGGTTTTGGAATCAGGGTGATACTTGCCCCATAGAATGAGTTTAAAAGGATTCTCTCCTTTTCTATTTCATGAAATAGTTTGAGGAGAATTGGTATTAGTTATTCTTTGAAGGTCTTGTAGAACTCAGCTGAGAATCCATCTGGACCTGGACTTTTCTTGGTTGGCAGGCTCTTGATGGCATCTCCTATTTCCTTGCTTGAAATTGATCTGTTTAAGTTGTGTATGTCCTCTTGGTTCAGTTTGGGTAGGTCATATGCCTCTAGAAATTTGTCGGTGTCTTCAGGGTTTTCTATTTTACTGGAGTATAAATTTTCAAAATAGTTTCTAATTATCCTCTGTATTTCAGTAGTATCTGTTGTGATATTTCCTTTTTCATCATGAATTTTAGTAATTTGGGTTTTCTCCCTCCTCCTTTTTGTTAGGGTGGCTAAGGGTTTTTCAATTTTGTTTGATTTTTCAAAGAACCAGCTTTTTGTTTTGTCAATTTTTTGAATTGTTTATTTTGTTTCAATTTCATTGATTTCAGCCCTAATTTTGATTATTTCCTGTCTTCTACTTCTTTGTTGTTCCTTTTCTAAGGCTTTGAGATGAAGAGTCAATTCATTTCTTTGTTGGTTTTTACTTCTTCTGATGAATGAGTTTAGTTTGAAAAGGAAAAAGAATTGTGTAGTGAATGAGAATTATCAGGTAAACAAAAGAGGGCAATATCTACGGCAAATACATAGGAGGGAAAAGTGATGTGGTTGGGATAGGAAGCTTCTAGCAGCTTTTGGTGATACTAGATTTTTGAGCTCTGATGCATAAGGGATGAGTCTGGAGAGGTCAGGTAATGGCTGATCATAGAAAGTATTGTTCAATCACCTAATCCTATGATCTAGTAAGAAAAGGTGCAATCTGAGATGTAGGACCCCAGGTGGGTGGAGTGCCTTCTGTACCTGTAGAGTCATTTCCTTGTTCCAAAATCTGAGCACCAGGGAGAAAGCACAGGACAGACACCTCTGCCCTCTTTGCCAGCACATACACACACACACAGAGGCACCTACATACACGCACATGCTGACCCTCCTCTCCACTCACCCATATACTTCACACACAAATGCTGGCACAAAATGATGGAAGCAAAATAAATATAAGGATCTCCAAGGATGTCACAAAATTCAAAATTTGACATAGTTAATTATGGATCATTCTTAGAAAGATTTAAATGGAGTTGGAGATATGATCGAATAAATTCAAAATGAAGTGACTCAGGGTTAAATGACATACTAGGAATAAGAGAAAATCCTGGGACTGACAGTCACTACTTGTATTCATCTTTTGCCAATACTTCAGGGTGTGACCTCATATGACTTACAGATATTATCTTAGACAGTTTCCTCACTGTTATCACTATGGGGAAAACATTATCTTTTTTTATTATGGGTCCCAAATGTGAAAGTGATTTTAAAATAAAGTGCATTCAATAGAAGAGGTCATATTTCACATAAAAGCCCTCATACATTTATGCTTCAACCGAAAATTAATTTGAGCATGGCCCCAAATAGACATGCCTCTGAGAGACATGATGTGGAGAGAAGACAAGCGCAGCCCTGGGGTTGGGAAGGCACAGAGTTCCTGCCTGGGCCTCCAGGCTGCAGTAGGTTATACCTAGCACAGGTAACATAAGGAACTAGCAATTGACATTGTGTACTCAGGTTGATCAGTAATAATTCATTGAAACTATAACAAATCAATTTGTAAGCATGTAATTTTTTAAAATTAAATTTCAAAAAAATGCAGTAATGGCCCTTGCTAATGGCAAAAGTGCAGTTAATTCAAATGAGTTTCAACCAGATATTATAGACAGGAAAGATAAAAATAAATTGGCACATTTAGTCCAAGAAAAATAATAAAAAGTATTAAGTTATTTTCATAAGGTATAGGACCTATCTCTAAGCTGAAGAAAAAACAAGAAAAAATAAAAACATGTTTGCTTTTATTAAAAAAATTAAGTTAGACATAAGAAGAAATTAAAATAATTGCCAATTAGAAGAAAGCACTAAGGACAAAGAAGGCATAAAATGAAAATTACTGTAAAACAAGGAAAGGAGGTTATATTTTTTTCTCAGTGGTAGAAATTATTTGGATAAGTCATTTAATTATCTTAATACTCTAAATAATCAAATGTGAGAGATATATGTGTATATATATGTATAAGATTATATATATAATCTCCTCTCAAACATTTTTTTTTCATCCTCATGAGGATTAAACCCAGGATGCTCCACCATTGAGCTGTATCCCCAGCCTTTTAAAATTTTATTTTGCGGCAGGATCTCACTAAGTTGCCAGGGCTGACTTTTAACTTGCCATCCTGCTGCCTCAGTCTTCTGAGTACAAGGGATTACAGGCATGTACCATAATGCCTGGCTCAAAACCTATTCTTAATCTTGCATTTCTAATTTCTATTAATTATACATAATTCTTCTGAAGAGCCAGAATCACACATCAGACCTTCTCTACTTCCCATTTCGTCCTCACGCTGGTCACCTATGGATGACCTGTCTTTACCACCCTTCTTCATCCCTTCATTCTCCCCTACACTTTGGATTTTTACAAGCTCTTGTCTGGGCTGTGTCTCCTGTCTTCTGATTGGTCTCCCAACCTGGTGTGGTTCCTCAGTTCAGTCTCCTCTTGGTGGAGGTTTAATCTTCTAATTCAGAGCTGTGGCTATGTGCATGAATGGGAAAGGACATTTCTTTTCCTCTAAAATCAAATAAAACACTTTCCTTTATTTGTGTGTGAACTTTAGGTCCATTTGAGAGCTTGTCTGAAAATATCTTTCTAAAATTATATATCAATTCAACTGCTTTGTGTCATATTTTTTATAATCCCACCTGATTGATCTATTGATTCTAAGTACTCTTTTTAGATATCTTCTTCCGGAAAAATGTAGCAATAAGGATTAGATTTATTGTTCCACCAGAAACAACTAAGATACTACATACAATACATTGAAACATGGTTTTAGAAACAATGATCTTCAGGAAACAAAAGGCAGTCATTTGGGGAAAACAAATGAAGTGCGCCACACATGGATCAGTTTTCTATCTGGAGAGGGTTTCAAGCTCACAATGCAGGAAAAGGGAACACAGCTGTAGTGTGGAGTGTCCTTCGATGGAGAATATAATAGAGAATTAGAAGCTCCTTTGGCTAAAAGCACTGACTCCTTATTTGGGTCTTCAGGTGCCCAATGAGTAACTAAAAGCGCAACAAAGATTGACATCTCTGCCTTCATTGAGTATCTGTCTTCATATTCCTGCTCAGCTCTGTTCATAGGAATGTTAATAATTTAAGGAGTGTTCATCTAAAACTGGTGTGAGGTTTATTAGCCCTAAATTTACCTAATCCATCACATCTGCTGTAAAGACTGAGCACATCAAGATTAGAATATTTGTATCAAAATTTGTAGGGAGATTTCACTGCTCCCTCTACAACACCCTGCTGAAGACCTAGAGAGTGTCACCTGTAACTCTTCATTCATTGCCTACAATTTCCAGGAATAGCAAGGGGCAGGGAGATCACCCTAAGATGATACTGATCCTGCTAAGCAGGAGCAGTTGCAACACATGGGAAGCAAAATTGTCCAAACAGCCTGAGTAACAAATAGAAATTGCAGCCTTCAGTGACAAGGACTTCTCTGGAGCCATCAGTCAGAACCAAAACTGAGATAGTGATCAATCAGACCACAATTTGACCAAGGCTACTTTACTGCACATACAATTACACAATTCTTCCTCTATTTAGACCTGAAGCTCATGTCAGTGTCTTGAAGACAGGGCTGAGATATTTGATCTCACTTTGCCTTTCCAATACGGCCATACTGATTAAAGTTCCTTTCCTGCTGTTCACCATTACATATTCCATTTATTATTTGGTGCGAGTGGTCAAATTTGATTTGTTGGGACTCCTAGAATTGGGCCTCTGCTTTAGGACTCTAGTAACAAGGAGATGGAGATGGATCTGGAGGCTATAGGGACCATAGTTGCTCAAGTGCGTGTGATAGAAAGGAGTTGCACTCAGAGAATGTTCCAGAAATGTACAGAGGGTCCTATTCAAATCTTTAGTCCTTTAGTGATCACTGGAGAAACTGCCGAGACCAAGGAAATAATCACTTCCCAAATTAGAGGAAAAGATACAGGAGCTCACACAGGTCCGGAAATAATCCCTGCTTCAAGGAGGCAGAGTTGAAAACCTCATCCTTTGAAAGGCAGTGGGGAAAGATTGTGCCTCTTTTCATTCTGGGAAAAACAATGTTCTGGTTCTGCCCAATAAAGTTTGAAAGTGAGACGTGAAAGGCTAAAACTATTTCCAAGTTAACAAAATTGCATCCCAAATTAGGACTAAACAATACTTATAGAAATTAAAAAATATTCAGCGCCAAACAAAATAAACTACACAAAATCAGATATTCATTTAAAAGAAAAAATCACCAAGTATAGCCCAAATCAGAAAACTATGTGTGACCCATGATTTTGACAAAAACCAATCAAAAACTAACCCACAATATAAAAGAATAAGTAGACAATAAAAATTACTGTAACTTTATTAATTATGCTCAAAACACTACAGAAAACATTAAATGTTAAAAAAGAGGAAAGATATTTAAAAAACCAAAATTGAACTTTTAGAGGTACAAATTGTAATGTCTGAGATTAAAAATACACTTGATAGGCTCAACAGCAGATTAGACATTGCAAAAAGAAAAAAAAAGAGATTAGTCAATTTGAAGATATGGCAACAGAAACAGCCAACAGACGGGGAAAACAGAAAGGAATAGAGCATTGTGATGTTGTAAATATACCACTGATACTTATCTCCATTTCCTGGCATACATCTCCTAAAATCCTTAGAATCTCCAAAGCAATAAGAGTTTTGGCATGCTAATGGGATGATGGGTGGCTGGTCATGCCTAGGTACATTTAGGATGGGGACTAATCTCAGGAAACACCAAACAGAATTGCAGAATTGGGACCCTCAGCCCCCCCCCCAGACCTACCCTCTAGGGAGGGGAGAACATCTGAAGATTAAGTTGGTCACTACTGGCCAATGATTTAATCAGTTATGCCTATGTAATTAAGCCTTCATAAAATAACAAGGAGACAAAGTTCAGATAAGGGAATGTGCAGGGTTCCTGGAGGGTTATGCACTTGGAGAGGGCATGGAAGCCCCCAACTTTTTCCTGCATACTTTGCCCTGTGCAGCTTTCTTCATCTGTACCACTTGAAATATCCTTTACAATACATTGGTAATGTGTTTCCCTGAGCTCTGAGCTGCTCTAGTGAATTATCTGGATTCAAGGAGGGGAGTGTGAGAACCCCAAAAGCTGTTGGTTCTGAAGCACAAGTAAAATGACTTCAGGCTGAGGACCGACATCTGAAACAGGTGTGTAGGCAGAGCCCTCAACCTATGGGATCTGATGTTCTCCGTAGGTAGACGGTTTCAGAATTGAATTATTAGAGGACATTTGGTGAGTGTCCACTCCTGAGGCATTGCTTGATTGATGGGTTGAGGGGAGAGAAAAAAAAAAAAAAAAGACATCTCTTGTCAGAAATGTGTTCAATGGGAATATAAAAGAAACTGAGTTCTAATTTGCTTATTCCTATGTCTACAAAAACATCCATGAATTGTGGGATTGTAAGCAACCTAATATAGAGTCCCAAAGAGAGAGAAGAGGAAGAGGAATGGGGGAAAAAATGTATTTGGAGCAGCTATGGTTGAAATTTTCCCAAATTTAATGAAAACCATAAGCCCATAGATTTAAGAATCTCAGTGAACAAGAAACAAAAGAAAACCACATGAAAGCGTATCAGTAGCGATTTGCTGAAATCCAGTGATAAAGAGAAGAATCTTAAAAGCAGCCAGAAAAAAATTATACATTATATATAAGGAACAAATATAAGAATGATTGCAAACGGTCCTTTTCTGTTCTCCCTCAGGCGCTTCTTTGAGGGACTTAAATGAAGTCTAAATTGGTATTCAAAGCGTATTTGATGATAGAAAGGAATATGAAGATAATTCCAAGAGTGGGGGCCAAATTCTACAATATTTTGCCTGCAAATCCTGGCATCCCCTTGTATTTGTGGTCTGTTTCTCATGGCAATATTTCAATCAAGAGCTGTTTTATGAGCACGTGCTCTGTCTACAGGACTCACTCATTGAGAGCCTACTGCAATTTGTAGCTTGATTTGAAGCAAGAACGAGAGGACTGATCAATAGGCACATAGCTCTACATTTGGTCAGCTAGCTACATGCAACTCCCTTCCCACCCATATGTTTAATGAGGAACGTGGAACTGAGTAGCCTTTGGAGGTCCTCCTGGTTGGAAATAGTTTAAATGTCCTGCCATTTTTGTTGTTCTTCTTTCTGTTCATTGAAAGTTCGCTAGTATAAACTAAATGTGTATGAAAGAATAGTACCAGTAACCTTTAAAACTCTGACCCAAAATTACTTTGTATAGTAAATAGGATTCTGATCTCTAGAGTTAAATGATCCTTCTTAAAGAGCTCAGAGTTTGAACAAAGTGTTTGTCAATGTACACAAAGAAATAAATACTATTTCCAAAAGCTCGGGAAATTTTAGAAATACTGACATCAAAGGTGTTTTAAAATTTTATCTAAGGAAATGTGTGCTTGTATTTGCAAAACACAACTTTGTATTCAGGAAGAATACCCTGGCTGTGATGGCCTTGAGACAAAATTTAAAAATTATCCAAACATGAGTCACCAACTTAGTGTCATAGATTGAAGAGACAGTAAAAAAGCAAAAGTCTAATATCTGATGTTTGCCAATATACATGTGCAATCATCTAGAAATGTGTTAAATTATGAAATTTTATAAAAATTTCACATCCCTCATACTGCTACTGTGTAGCATTTAAAATCCCAAATTTTAACTGAGGTTCAACCCCAAAGGAAACCAGATGTGTCCAAGATAGTGATGGGCATCCCTTGAAATGCCATTGTACCATGTTCCCTGGGGACCAAAAGCTAAAAAATGGGGTACTGTGATTCACATACTTGTGCTAACTCTTCATGCTCTGGTGTACTTGACAGAGAACTTCTCTGTCCAGTACAGCAGGCCACAGTGGTCATTAATTTAGCTAGCATCCATTAGGCCCAAGGTACTGAGGACAGATGGTGAAAATAAGTCTCTACCTTGAAGAAGCCAGTCTATCAAGGAGGACATCAGGCACTGCAATTCACTAAGATGAGGGCCATGGGAGATTGATGTGGAAAATCTCCTATCTGAACTTTTTGGCCAGATTTGTTTTGTAATTCAGAACTTTTCAATGTCAAGAAGAGGTAATGCAGTACTTATATGATATATAAGGTATCATGTCCTTTTTGTAAGGCAGCACCCAATAAACAAATACATTGATGTTTTTGAGGTAGTCTATGAATATTCACACTGAATATGCAAGAGTCAATATATAGCCTCACATCTGTTCAGATCATATTTGCTCCCAAATGAGTTCAGGTTAGCTCAGGTCTCATCACCAAATCAGTTAAGAACTTTAGGACATTTTGGAATAGAGAGTAAAAGACCTGAATTAGCAAGTACAGTGGGAGGGACTGATTAACTCTGCTGAGAATATTAAAGATTTTCCCCTTTCGGAAACTCCCCTTCTTACTCATACTTTCATCTGCTCATCTGCCTTGCAAATTCAAGACTCCATATTTCTTGACATTTATTTTCTTGTACCTTGCTCACTGTATAGAATGGTTGGGGACATACTAAGTGCTAAATATTTAATTTAAAAAAATCTGAACACACACTTTAACAGTTGTAGAAATTAATGCATGTGAGAAACAGTTATATTAAGTGAAAAACCTGAAAATAATTCCACATTTTTAATACAATTAAGAAAGCTTTAAAATGCAGGAAAATATTCTGGAAAGAGATACACAAAAATGGAATTGCTGTTGTGTTTGATGGTGGAACTATAAAAATTTTTCCTACTATCCATTGTTTGGATTCTTTCCCCCAATTTTTTCTAACGAGCATGTATTTTTAATTAAGCTTGAAAAATTCCAAAGTTCTACTGAACTTTGAAATAATTTTACTTTTATATATCTCCACCACAATTTTAAGATTTATTTGATGCTGGTGATTTGTTTTCAGGAATTTTATATTTTCAATAAAGTGATTAATAGTTTCTAAATCCCTATGCAAAATTCCAAGCTTCAACATTAACAAGGTTTCTTAAGTGATACTTCTGGCAAAAGGAAGCACAATCCCATATGTGTAATAAAAGAGAGAATGATTAATGCCGCATCTTCTAAGACTGAAATGTGTGTCAATGTCCAAATCTTCTCACCCCACAGATTTCTAAAAGGAAAAAGGAAAAGAGATACTGTTTGCTTCTTTATTATGGCTGCTATTAGCCTTGAATTTGGTGTAAAGTAAATGTACATCCTAAGGGGTTGAAGGACTTATCTCGACCATATGTCTTAAGCACTTATCCCACAAAAGTTTTCTGTGAACTTTTGCTTGTGGTAAATTACAAATAGCACAAAATTAATCATCCTAATCATTTTGAAGTGTGCAGTTTAGGGATATTTAGAATATTTCCTTTGTTGTGCAACCAGTACTATCATTCATCTCCAGAAAGATTTTCATACTGAAAAACTTTAACATGAGACCCATTAAGCAATAATTTCTCATACCTGTATTTTCAAATGTTTTTATTGTGGTAAAGTATACATGACATAAAATTGACCATCCTAGTCATTTCTAAGTGTACAGCTCAGTGGTTTTGTGATTGGTAAAGTGTGTGTGTGTATCTATGTGTGTACACCACATTTTAATTATCCATTCATCTATCAATGAATAATTGGGTTGCTTCTAGCTTCAAGTTACTGCCAAGTGTCCTTTCTTTCAACCTGCAGGATTTTCTTTAACATTGTTTATTTACAGGGAAACCAGTGGTAAAAGATTTTCTTTTGATACTATTTATGTGAGACTGACTTATTTCTTCCACACTTTTGAAGGACTGTTTTTCCAGATATAGAATCCTTGCATGATTTTTCTTCTTCCACCAATTTGAATATATCACTACACTAACTTCTAGCCTCCAAAGTTTCTAATGACAAATCTGCGTATGATCTTATTGTGGACTCCTTGCATGTGACAAACCACTTTACTGCTTTCAAGATGCCTTGTCTTTGTCTTTTGAGATTTTATTGCAATATGTCTCATGTGAATGTCTTTAAGTTCATCCTACTTTAAGTTCATTGAGTTTCTTGAACCTTTATATTCCTGTCAATTCATTTGGGAAGTTTTCTGTCATTATTTCTTAAAGTATTTCTTAAAGCATCTCTCTCTCATACTCTGGACCTCCCACAATGCATATGTTGATCTACTTAAAGCTGTCCCATCATCAAATGAAAGTAAAGAAACAGAGAGTTTTGAATCTACCATGCAGATGAGCTGATGGCTATACCATTCAATTTTCTTCAATTTTTTTCCATTGTGTTCCTCAGACTCAATAATTTCAATGGGTCTGTTTTCAAGTTTTCTCATTCTTTTTCTGCTTTCTCAAATTGCTTTTTAAATTCCTTTGTTGTTTTCCTCAATTAAAAAACTTGTTACTGATATTTTTAGCTCCAGAATTTCTTTTTGGTTCCCTTTTAAGTTTTTAATGTCTTTACTGTTATTTCCATTTGGTGCATGCTTGCTTTTTTTTTTTTAAGGCTTTCTTTTTATCTTTTTTATATCTTTGAGTATTTTTAAAGACAATTGTTTTGAAAGTCTATGTCTTATAAGCCCTCCTTTTGGTATTTCTCAGAGATGATTTCTGTTGATTTAATTTTTATCCTTTAAAGAAACTGTATGTTCTTCATGTTTTATATGCCTTGCGATTTTCTTCTCTTTGCTTTTCTCTCTCTCCTTCTCCCCACCCCCTGCCCTTTTCTTCATTTAAACAAGACTTCTGAACTTGATGTGGTAACTGGAAATCAAATAAATTCCCTTCTCCAAGGTTTGCTGTTATTTTGATTTTGAATTGCTATAGGCTAACTTTGTGATCAGGATCACTTTTAGTGTAAATTCAAGGCCTTCCTAAACCTTTTGAGGCTGCATCTTTCATTGGGCATATATATTAACTTTCTAAATACCCTTGTATTGCTGTCACTTTTAAATGTCCTATTCTTTAAATGTCTGTCTCCTAAAAGGGGCAAGAAAAAAATAAAAGAGGAAAAAATTACTGGCCATTTAAATCTTTAGCATGGGGTACTGGGGCCAAAGACTTGAAATAATGGAAAGGGGTTGCAACAATGACTTCCTACCTCTGTGCCTGCATTTTCGCAATCAAAAGCAGCAATAAGCAATCAAGTTTGTTTGCAGGCAAGATCCTTATTGCTCACCCCGAATCCCACAAGCTTAATGAAAGCTCCTGGAACACATGCACAACTGCCTGTCATGGGGTTGGGTAGCAGAGGATGGGTAGCCAGTGTTGAACTAAAAACTGATGTTGACAGGAATTAAGTGTGATGTACAGTTCAGGCCTTTCCCTGGATGTTGCAAGCATTCAATATGCTGCAGAGTTCCAAAATAATCACATCAGACTGACTCTGCTTGTGCAGTTATTGTCTGGGTGTAGAGATGGAGTCTTCCTGTTTCCTATTTTGCATCTTCTTACAATACTCTTTACATTTTTATTTTGACATAGATTATTTTCTTCTAATAACTTTACCAATTTGTATAAACATGTAATGATTCCCCAAATCTTCAGAGAAGTAACACACATAGTTTTCAAACTGCTTTCGTAGGAAGAACATTGTGTTGTCAGTGGTGGGAATTTTTTAAATACAAGTCAAGATCTTTTCCTTAAGACTTTAAATTTTTATTGTTACAACATTACTCCCTGTACACAAACAAGGAAAGAATATCTTCAGAGAACAGAACATTAGGAGGGCTAAAATAATATTATAGAAATTAAAAACATATATTAAATGAACAGAAACAAATGAGTGGACTGTCATCTGGATCCAAACACATAAAACATTGTGATATTAAACTGGCAGTTCAATTCTGAAGAGAAGAGGCCAGTACAAAGATTTAGAGGAGAGTCACACGAAGTCCACCTGGCAGAGGAATGGAGCATGAAAGAGGCAGCGAATAGAGACTATAATGAATTCAATAAACTTATTTACCATTAATCCATCCACTCTTGCTGCCCCATGTCTGCTTTCTTTGCAGTTCCTTCAGGCTAAAAATTCTGTTTTTTAGTTAGTTTGTTTGTTTCCCAGCACCATTTGTTGAAGAGGCTATCTTTTCTCCATTACATGTTTTTGGTAACTTTGTCTAATATAAAATAACTGTACTATTAGTTGCTTCAGAAAAGCAACTAATTAACTCTTCTTGTTGGGCTGTTGTTTTTATTGTTTGATCTTTCCCATAGCATTAATAGTGTTCGTTATGAAGATGGATGATTAAATTTTTCAATAGTCTATTTCTATAATTTTCTATTTTTTCCATCCTAATAATCAGTGGACCACTCCAAATTTCTTCTACTTCACCTTCTTTCAATCACTCTCCTGAAAATGACCTCCTTCTTTCAAGTCCCTTACAAAATTTATTTCTTTGTTTCTAAATTTGTTTATTCTAATTAGGTATACACGACAGCAGAATGCATTTTGATTCATTGTACACAAATGGAGCATAACTTTTCATTTCACTGGTTGTACATGATGTAGAATCGTGCTATATGTGCAGTTGTACATGTACCTAGGTCAACGATGTCCATCTCATTCCACTAAAATCCTCTCTCATGTCCCATCCTCTCCCCTACCACTCCTTTGTTCAAAGTTCCTCCATTCTTCCTGTACCCCTTCCTCTGTTATGGATCAACATCCACTTATCAGAGAGAATATTCGGCCTTTGGTTTTTAGGGACTGGCTTACTTTGCTTAGCATGATGTTCTCCAACTCCATCCATTTACCTGCAAATGCCATAATTTTTTTCTCTTTTAATGCTGAGTAATATTCCATTCAGTATATATACCACAGTTTCTTTATTTATTCATCTCTTGAAGAGCATCTAGGTTAGTTCCACAGTTTAGCTATTAAGGATTGAGCTGCTATAAACATTGAAGTGGCTGCAACATTGTAGTATGCTGTTTTTAATTCTTTTGGGTATAGACCAAAGAGTGGGATAGCTGGGTTGAATGGTGGTTCCATTCCAAGGTTTCTAAGAAATCTTCATTCTGCTTTCCAGATTGGTTGCACCAATTTGCAGTCCCATCAGTAATGTATGAGTGTGTCTTTTTCCCCACATCCTGGCCAACAGTTATTGTTGTTTTTATTCTTGATAATTGCCATTCTGACTGGCGTAAGATGAAATCTTAGTTTTGATTTGCATTTCTCTAATTGCTAGAGATGTTGAACAATTTTTCATATGTCTGTTGATCGATTGTATATCTTCTTCTGAGAAGTGTCTGTTCAGCTCCTTAGCCCATTCATTGATTGGATTGTTTGTTCTTTTGGTGTTAAGTTTTTTGAGTTCTTTATATATCCTGGAGATTAGTGCTCTATCTGATGTGCATGTGGCAAAATTTTCTCCCAGAATGTAGGCTCTCTATTCACTTCATTGACTGTATCTTTTGCTGAGAAGAAGCTTTTTAGTTTGAATCCATCCCGTTTATTCATTCTTGATTTTATTTATTGTGCGTTAGGAGTCTTACTAAGGAAGTTGAGGCCTAATCGGAAATCATGAAGATTTGAGCCTACTTTTTCTTCTATTAGGCCTAGGGTCTCTGGTCTAATTCCTAGGCCCTTGATCCACTTTGAATTGAGTTTTGTGCATGGTGAGAGATAGGGATTTAGTTTATTTTGCTGCATATGGATTTCCAGTTTTCCTAGCACCATTTGTTGAAGAGGTTATCTTTTCTCCAGTATATGTTTTTGGTACCTTTGTCTAGTATAAAATAACTGTACTTAAGTGGGTTTGTCTCTGTGTCTTCTATTCTGTACCATTGGTCTACATGTCTAATTTGGTGCCAATACCATTCTCTTTTGGTTACTATAGCTTTGTAGTATAATTTAAGTCTTGTATTGTGATTCCTCCTGCTTCACTCTTATTGCTAAGGATTGCTTTGTTTATTCTGAGTCTCTTATTTTTCCAAATGAATTTCATGATTGCTTTTCTATTTCTACAAAGAATGATTTTAATTGGAATTGCATTGAATCTGTATAGTCCTTGGGGTAATAGGGCCATTTTGACAATATTGATTCTGACTATTCAAGAGCATAGGAGATCTTTCCATCTTCTAATATCTTCGTCAATTTCTTTCTTTAGTGTCCTATAGTTTTCATTGTAGAAGTCTTTTACCTCTTTTGTTAAATTGATTCCCATGTATTTCATTTTTTTTTGAGGCTATTGGAATGGGGAAGTTTTTCTAATTTCTCTTTCAGAAGATTCATCACTGATGAATAGAAATGCAATTGATTTATGGGTATTGATTTTATATCCTGCTACTTTGCTGAATCCGTTTATTAATTCTAGAAGTTTTCTGATAGAAGTTTTTGGATCCTCTAAGTATAGAATCATGTTGCTGGTAAATAATGGTAGTTTGAGTTCTTTTCCTATTTGTATTTCTTTAATTTCTTCCTTTAATTGCTCTGGCTAGATTTTCAAGGACTATGTTGAATAGAAGTGGTGAAAGAGGGTATACCTGTCTTATTCTCATTTTTAGATGGAATGCTTCCAATTTTTTTCCATTTAGGATGATGTTGGCCTTCAGTTTAGAGTAGATAGCTTTTATAATGTGGAGGTATGTTAGTACTATCCCTAATTTTTCTAGTGTTTTGAACATGAAAGTGTGCTGTATTTTGTCAAATGCTTTCTCCGCATCAATTGATATAATCATATAATTATCATCTTTAAGCCTATTGATGTTATGGATTATGTTTATTTATTTCTCTATGTTGAACCAACCTTGCATCCCTGGAATGAACCCCACTTGATCATGGTGCACTTTTTTATTATGTTTTTGTATGTGATTTGCCAAACTTTTCTTGAGAATTTTTGCATCAATGTTCATTAGGGCTATTGATCTGAAAGTTTCTTTCTTTTATGTGTCTCTAGTTTTGGTATCAGGGTGATACTAGCCACATAGAATGAGTTTGAAGGGGTTCCTTCCTTTTCTATTTCATGGAATAATTTGAAAAGTATTGCTATTAATTCTTTTTTGTAGGTCTTACAGAACTCTATCTGAGAATCCATCTGGTCCTGGGCTTTTCTTGGTTGGTAGGCTTTAGATGACATCTTCTATTTCCTTGCTTAAAATTGATCTAAGTCATGTATGTCCTCCTGGTTCAGGTTGGGTAGGTCATATGCCTCTAGAAATTTGCCTATGTCTTCAGGGTTTTCTATTTTACTGGAGTATAAACTTTCAAAATAGTTTCTCATTATCCTCTGTATTTCAATAGCATCTGTCATGATATTTCCTTTTTCATCCAAATTTTAGTAATTTGAGTTTTCTCCTTTTCGTTAGGGTAACTAAGAGCTTGTCAATTTTATTTATGTTTTCATAGAATCAGCTTTTTGTTTTGTCAATTTTTAAAATTTTCTTTTGTTTCAATTTAATTGATTTCAGCCCTGATTTTAATTTTTTTCAGTGTTTTACTTCTTTGGGTGTTGGTTTGTTCTTCTTTTCCTAGGGCTTTGAGATGTAGTGTCAAGTCATTTATTTGTTGATTTTTTTCTTCTAATGAATGAGCTTAATGCAATCAACTTTCCTCTTAGCACTGCCTTCATAGTGTCCTAGAGAATTTGATGTTGTATCAGAGTTCTCATTTATCACTAAGAATATTTTTTATCTCCTCCCTGATGTCTTCTGTTATCCATGCATCATTCAATAGTGTGTTATTTAGTCTCTAGGTGTAGCTTCTATGTTTTAATATGTCATTGATTTCTAATTTCATTTCATTATGGTCAGATAGAATGCAGGATAGTATTGCTATTTTTTAATTGTGTTTGCTACTAGTTGCTTTGAGGCATAATATATGCTCTATTTTGAAGAAGGATCCATGTGCTGCTGAGAAAACAGTGTATTCACTTGTTGATGCATGGAATATTCTATAGATGTCTGTTAAGTCTAAATTATTGTTTTATTGAGTTCCATAGTTTGTTTGGGTTTTTTTTTTGGAAGATCTATCCAGTGGTGAGAGAGGTGAGTTAATGTCACCAAGTATTATTGCGTTGTGATCTATTTGATTCTTGTAGTTGAGAAGGGTTTTTTGATATACATATATGCCCCATTGTTTGGGGAATAGATATTTATGGTTGTTATGTCTTATTGATGTATGATTCCCTTAAGCAATATGAAATCTCCTTTTTTAAAAATATTTTTTAGTTGTTAATGGACCTTTATTTTGTTTATTTATATTTGGTGCTGAGAATCGAACCCAGTGCCTCACACATGCTAGGTAAGCGCTCTACCACTGAGCCACAACTCCAGCCCTGAAATTGCCTTCTTTATGTCTTTAACTAACTTTGATTTGAAGTCCACTTTATCTGATATGAGGATGGAAACCCCTGCTTGATTACATGGTCCATGCGAGTGATACGTTTTTTCCCACCCTTTCACCTTCAGTCTACAGATGTCTTTTCCTGTGAGATGAAGTCTCTTAAAGGCAGCATATTGTTGAGTCTTTTTTTTTTAAGCCAATCTGTCAGTCTATGTCTTTTAATTGAGTAGTTTAGGCCATTCACATTCAAGGTTACTATTGAAATATGATTTGTCTTCCCAGTCATTATGGTTTATTTTTGGTTTTTAACTTGACTTGGTTTTTCCTTTGATTGGCCTTCCCTTTAGTGTGGTTCTATTCTTTGCAGATTATCATTGTTGGTTATCACTTCCTCCTCATGGAATATTTTGCTGAGAATGCTCTATAGTGCAGGCTTTCTCACTATAAATTCTTTTAACTTTTGTTTATCATGGAAGGTTTTTATGTCATCATCAAATCTGAAGCTTAATCTTGATGGATAAAAGATTTTTGGTTGGCATACATTTTCTTTCAGAGCTTGGTATATGTTGTTCCAGGATCTCCTGGCTTTAAGGATCTGGGTTGAAAAATTTGCTGAGATCCAAATTGTTCTTCCTCTATGTGTAATCTGATTCCTCTCTCTTGCAGCCTTGTATAATTCTGTCCTTATTCTGTATGCTAGGCATTTTCATTATAATGTTCTTTGGTGTAGATCTGTTGTAATTTTGTACATTTGGTGTCCTGTAAGCCTCTTGTATTTGATTTTCCAATTCATTTTTCATGTTTGGAAAATTTTCTGATATTATTTCATTGAGAAGATTGTGCATTCCTTTGGTTTGTATCTCTGTGCTTTCCTCTATCCCAATAAATCTTAGATTTGGTCTTTTGATATTATCCCATAATTTTTTCATGTTTTGTTCATGACTTCTTACCATCTTCACTGTATGGTGAACTTTATTTTCAAGATTGTATATTTTGTGTTTATTATCTGAGGTTCTGTCTTCCAAGTGATCTATTCTGTTGGTGATGTTTTCTATTGAGATTTTAATTTGGTTTATTTTTTCTTTTGAGGATTTCTGTTTGATTCTGTTTCAGAATCTATATCTCCTTGTTGAAGTATTCTTTTGCTACCTGTACTTGCTTCCTTATCTCTCTGTTGGTATAACCAATGGTTGCCTGTATTTGTTCTCTTATCTCTTTGTTGGAGTGATCAAATTTGCCTGTATTTGCTCTCTTAGGTCATTCTTTAATTTACATATCATTTTAATTTGTACATTCTGAACTCCTCTGACATTTCATCAACTGTGCTGTCAATGGGTTCTATTATTGTAGTATCTTGGTTTGTTTGGGACATTTTCTTCCCTTGTATTTTCATGTTGACTATGTATCTTCCTTTATTACAATACAGATCTGAGGTATTGCAGTTTCTACCATATAATCTTATAATGTCCCTATAGATTACCTGTACCTCATCTTGGTGTTCACTTCCCTTCCCTGGCAGGTGTCCCCAGATGGATGCTACTGCAACTAAAAAGATGATGGCAGCAATAGTGGAGGTAACTCAAGATAGCAGAGGGAGGTGGTCCAAGATGGATGCAACCACTTTCAGAGATGGGGCTGAAAGGGTGGGACTTACAATGGCTTTGGGCTGCCTGTTTGGAGATGCAGAGCTCCTGCATGTTGTGCAGTGTCAGGCAGTTGTCTCCAGGCCCTGTCTGTTGCCCCAAGGTGGAGGCCACTACGTGGGGAGGGCTATGGGGATGGCTGCAGTGTCCCAAGATGGATATGGGCCGGGGAGTGACAGAGTGGACCTCCACTCTGTGCAGGGATGGTCCTGGACTTGGGCTCTCACACAGGTCGGGAGGGGTGGTCTCAGGCCTGACCTAGGTCTGGGCTTCTGTGCAGGTGCCTGAGGCAGTCCTGGGCCCAGGCCTGGGCTCCCACGGGTCAGCAGTGTTGGTCCTCACAAAATTTATTTCATGTTCTAAAATCTTAGCATTTATTACTTGATGCTTTCTGGAAAGAATTTTATAGAAATCCTTCCTAAAATGTAGTGTTTATAGGATGATTTTGGGGTCTTGTTACAATACAGATTCTAACTCAACATAAGTTTACAGTGGGTCCTAAGATTTCATGTCTATAACAAGATCCCAGGTGATCCTAAGGCTTTTAATCCATGCACTATCCTTGGAGAGCCAAGATGTGTGTGTTTATAATACCATGACGTTAACACTAAGTAAGTAAATAAGTAAATTAATAATGTTTTTAATCATGAAGCATGTGCAATAAAGGGTTTTGTTTTGTTTTGTTTTTTATAAAACATCTTCTAGTCTAGATTGTATTCCAAACTTGCCCAATAAAAAACATCCCTCTGGGTCTGTGGAGGAAGAAAACTATAGCAAGCAGTGATAAAAATAAAAATAGATTAATATGGTCATGCTGTACTTCAAAAATTTTAATTCACAAAAAGTTTTGATTATAAAGCTTATAATCAAAAAATCAGAGAAATTCAAACATTCACTCCACAGTGTTGGTGAACAATAAACCACAGCTCTCCAGGAACAAACAGAACAGATGTAAAAGTCCTAGTGTAGATGGGAAGGGAGAATGATTTGCAATACCCAGGAAATTCATTCTTTTCAATTGAATGGAATTACAAACAATTTTAAAATGGAGCCAAAATTGTACAAGAAGCATTCCAAACAAAAATAAAAATATATAAAATAAACAAAGTTTATAGTCATGTTAACAATTTTAAATGCTAATTATGAAAGTTTCCAAATCGTACTTCACTCCCAGATGGGTAAAGAAAAAATATGATAGGATACAGTGTTTCAAGATCTTGGAAAATGAGGGCTCTACTTTTTCTGATACTATAACTGATAAAACATTTTGGGGAATATCTAGCAAAATGTGAAATGTTCATAATGTTTGATCTCAAAATTATACCCACAACTTTTCTTCAAATTCTTGCAAATGCTTTGTATCAGTTTTTCCTTTTTTTTAAGCTGTTCAGCTAGACATGTGGAGGCATCTCCTTGTGGTTTTGTGTTTTTCCAATGTTTAATGATGTTAAACATCTTTTTGTGTTTATTTGCCACCTGTACAGCCCTTTTGGTGTAATGTCAGTTCATGTCTTTTAGATATTTTCAAACTAGATTGTGTTTTCCTCTTGGTACTCAAAAATTCTTTATATATTATCAATATAGTTCTTCCTAGAATAAGTGGTTTGCAAATATTTTCTTCCATTATGGAGTTTGTCTTTTCATTCTCATAACAGAATTCCTCACAGAGCAAATTTTTAATTTTAAGTCCATTTTCTCAATTTTTCCTTGTAGAGATTATTCTTTTTGTATAAAGTTGGTATAAAGTCTTAAGGACTCTCAGCATAACCATAGACCCCAAAGATTTTCATCTATTATAGTTCTATGTTTTACCTTTCTTTTCATTAACTTTTGTGAAGCACATGAAAGTTAGGTAAAGGCTTGCTTTTTTTTTTTGTTATGAATGTCCAGTTATTTCAACACCAATCATGGGAAAGGCTCTTTCCTCTCGTGAATGGCTCTTGCAACTTTGTTAAACGTAAGTAAGGTATATTTGACTTGGTTCCTCCCTGTGTTTCTTGTGCTCTTCTCCAGCCTTACCTGTTTAGACCTTCTAGCACTGTGTTGCATTAGGTTGCTGACGGTGGATATACATGCCTTGTTTCATGCCTTGTTTCTGATCCTCAGGGGAAACAATTCAGCTTTTACTATTATGTATAAAGTGAGTTGTAGGATTTTTGGCTAATATAAATAACTTATCAAGTTAAGAACATTTCCATCATTTCTATTTTCTGAGTGTTTTTATCATCAGTACTGACTTGTCAAATGTTTGTCTTTATCAATTAATGTAATAACAACTTTTCTTTAGCCTGTTAATATGGTGGATTAGGTCAATTAGTTTTCAAGTACTAAACTGTACTTGCACATTAAAAGAAATCTCATTTGGTTATGGCATATAATTCTTTCTATATATTGTAAAATTTCATATGCTAATATATATAAAGACTTTTTGCATCTGAATTAATGTGGAATATTGGTTTGTAGTTTTTGTAGTATAGAGGCTAAACTTCTTTATGAATTGATCATGTGATTTCTCTCCTTGATTAATATGCTACCATTTTAGTAAAATATAAAAGTATACATGAGATACATATTTCTATCTAGGGAAGAAAGACACTTTCAAAATGTGAAAATGATTCTATTGGTAGCCTGAGAAAAGTAAAACTAGGAAAATAAAGAACAGAATTAGAATACACTAATTTATACCAATTTAAATTTACTCTAAATTTTAAATTTTAAGCCATGTGGCCATACTACCTATTCAATAAAGATTAAAAGTTAAATTTAGTATCAAGTAAATGTAGTGAGAAAAACTTCACAGAATGTTGGACTTTGTTTCTACAGTCATCACAAGCATTTTTTTTTTTTTTGGATAGAGGACTTTAAATAAGGAATATACATTAAAATATATTATGAAAATATTAATTTTCTCATGTATAGTAATGGTATTATAGTTATAAAATTTTTTGACACACGAATTACTAAGAGGTTGAGCTTGACAAATTGCAACTTATTTTTAATGATTTCACTAAAACCTAAATTAATTTTAAATTTCCAAGTGAATTCTTAATATTTTATTAATTTATAGTTTATTATAACAAAAGTTGTAATATGTTTATGCTTTATAACTTGAAGCATAGTATGTTTTGTGTGATTCAACTTCACTACTTGAAAACAAAATATATATATTTTAATAATAGATTTTGATCTCTACAAAATATGCCATATTAAATCATCTGTAACCCTGCTTATTTTTTGTCTTCTTTCTCTGTCATGAGTTGGGAAAGATAAATGAAACTGTGCTACTTTTTTCAATATTTTTCTCAATATCACCTACAGCTTTATTTATGTATTTATTTGGCACTAGGGATTGAACCCAGAGCAAAAATTTCCAAGTGGCTAGTTAGGGTCTCTTTTGTGGTTTCATTGAACAGTAAATATTTGCATTTCTTTTTGCAAAATTGACAAAATTAAGAAGTATATACATGGAAGAATAGTGTAAGCAGAAGATTAGAATTTTCAACACAAGCATAGGTAGCATTTAGTCAAAGGATGTGCTAATACTTATTTTATAAGTAGTTTTGGAGTTAGTCTAAATTTTGTCTTTCTATTTGGTTTCTATGCATAACTTTATATAAAAGGACCTTTGGCCTCCATAGTGAGCTGAATTTCTCCTCACAATGACCCAATGTTTATTAATTGCCCACCAAATGAAGCACAAGGCATACTAGTTTTTTCCCCCACAATAAGGTCATAATATTTGAAATGAGATAGTTTGAAATAAGATATTTGAAATTTGATTTGCTTTTAACTAAATATTTGTTTTTCAGTTTTCCAGAACAACCCAGTCTCAGACCAGTGAGAACTGGCCCCATGGTACTAAGACTGAAGAAAGTGGCAGGAGAATCCAGGACACAGAGTGCAACTTACTAGGGACTTACTGGCGGAAGCATGTTCCTGGGAGGCAGCAAAACCAGGGGATCCTTGCAATTCAGGTCAAAAAGATGGAACCCAAAAGATGGGTCAGGATAGAAGTGACTTCATCTAAATCACAATGTACATCATCTATCTCAAATTAATTTTAAAGAATGAAGAACACTCTGTGCACCACAGTCTGGGTGTAAAACTCCACACATCAGTCTAATCATTTTGTTTTCTATTCATAGAGCTGGAAAACCATGCAGGGAAGGCAGACTGTGGTTACTCAGGAGCAATCATGGTGGTTAGGACAGCTGCAGTTATGTCAAGAGAAATCCATGTCCTGGTCTCGAGGCTTTTTCAATGGACAAGGCTCTGTCTAGGCATTGTTCTAAAGCATTGGTACAGTCCAGAATGAATACATATAATCTCTGCCCTCACAATACTCACACTCTCCAAGCAAACCACCACTGAATATATATTCTATCCTTAAGTAACAAATGTTATACATTATACAGTAAAATGTATGTGATGTTAGATCACAGTTTCTAAATTAATCTGAATTATTGCATTTTTCTACGCAGTCCATCCTTCTTCCCTCTTTCTCTCACTTCGTTTTGTCTCAAGACCTTGTTCCTCATTCTTCTCTATTAGCTTAATCTCTGTGTTGGCTTTCTGTTCCTGGCTTCCTCAAAGGGAGTGCCTTCAAGCTTTCCCCATTCAACATACTCATTCCATGACTTTTCTCACTCAGTGTGCATGTTCAGACTGAAGGCTCCACACAGTAAGGCACAAGAGTTTGTGATGTAAGTGAGGGAACTTTAAAATGGACATGTGAGATGGCAGGAACTGAAAAGAGGACAATATCACAGTGAATTAGAGTTGAAGTGATGTGGAAAATTTCCAAGAAAAAGATGGAAGTGGATTTGAGACATGATTAAGACACAGGTAAGCAGGAACAGAGATGATCCCTGCTCAAAATTCTCATAAGCAAATCAAAGAGTGATTTTTTTCTTTCTATTTTTAAAAATAATTTTGATTAATATGTAAAAACAAAAATTGAATATATTAATGAAGTACCATATGATATTTTGATATACATATACGTTGTGTAATGTTTAAAGCAGGTTAAACATATCTATTTCCTTATATACTTTCTTTTTTTGGTAACAGAGATTGACCCAGGGTGCTTAACCACCAAGCCACATCCCCAGCCTTTTTATGTTTTGAGACAGGGTCTCACTAAGTTGCTGAGGATGGCTTTGCATTTGTGATTCTCCTGTCTCGACCTCCTAAGCTACTGGGATTACAGGTGTGCACTGCCACACCTGACTATATATGAAACACACCTGACTTTATGGTGAAAACAATACTTTCTTCTAGCTTTTAGAAATACACAGTACTGACTTTATAGATTTGTTCTCTATAGTCCCCTACTGTGCAATACCGTGCAATAGCACAGCAGAACCTCTTACACCTCTAGAACTGCAACTTAGTACTCACTGATCATTTCCCCATCCTTACTTTCCTATCGCCTCTCCCCAGCCTATGGTAACTACCATTCTACTCTCAACTTCTTTGAGATCAACATTTTTAGGTACCACTTATGAATGACATAATGCAGTTCTTGTTTTTCCATGCTTGACTCGTTTTGCTTAACTAATCTCCAATGACATCCCTGCTATTGCAAATGACAAGTTCCATTCTTTGTTATGGTGGAATAGTATTCCATGGTGTCTGTGTAGCACATTTTCTTTATCCATTCATATGCTGATAGACACTGGTTGTTTCCATTTCTTGCCTGTTGTGAATACTGTTACAATGAACATGGAAGTGCAGGTGTCTCTTTAGTACACTGTTTTCATCTCCTTTGGATGCATGCCAAGTACGAGGATTACTGGGTCAGTGGTAGTTACATTTTTCATTTTTAAGGAATATCCATACTGTTTTCCAAAATGGCTATACTGATTTATATTCTAACCACCTGTGCATAAGTATTCCTTTTTCTCCACATCCTCAGCAGCTCCCTTGTTATCTTTATCATTTTTTACTGGAGTGAGAAGATATTTCATGGTGGTTTTGATTAGCATATCCCTGATGATTAGTCCTGTTGAATATTTTTCATAGAACTATTAGTTAGTGGTATGTTTCCTTTCAAAAATGCATATACTTAATTCTATTGCATATTTATTGTGTTTTATTGAGTTCCTTTTATATTCTGAATGTTAACCCTTTGTAAAATGTATAGCTTGCATATTTTCTCTCCCATTAACTCTGAAGATTATTTCCCTTTCTGTGCAGAATCTTTTTAGTTTGATAAAATCCCATTTGGTGCTTTTGCTTTTGTTTCCTGTACTTAAAAAAAGACTCCTTGCAAATTCCAATGAAGCATTACCTCAATGTTTTCTTCTAGTAGCTTCATAGTTTAAAGTCTTATATTTAAGTCTTTAATTCATTTTGAGTACATTTTTGTGGGTAGTGAGAGATAAGAGTCGAGTTTCATTTCACTGCAAGCAATTTGATTGAATAAGCCCTCAAGTGAAAGATTAGAGCAAGTTAAACTGAAAATGAGATATAAAAAAGAATAAAGTAATTTATATAGCCTGTTTTTACACTGCCTGATACAATACCTAACTATGGGCACATATAGGTACATGGAAATGGAGAAGAAAATGACTCAGAAAAACTTTTGACAAAATTGCTGATGCCAAAATATCCTGCAGATTTTTATACTATTCAACAAACTGATGCTATTTACATCTTTTACCTAATGTTAAACTTGAAAATCAAACAAATGTTGATTTTTCTGAAACAAAAAGTAATTGAACTACATCACATTCATTTTAATAGTTTACTGAAAGAACTGACTTTAAATATAAGCAACAAGGAGAATAAATTTTTAAAAGTAAATCAACAATAAGAATAGGAAATAGCAACACATTTTAGACTGGTATAACATTCTCTAATGTTACATTACAAGCATATTAACTTTTTCTGCCTGAAAATTTCTGTTCACCTTATGATCAAAATTCTTTGATTATCTCTGCCTTTGTCAGATATTCTTCAAGATTCATGAAAGGACCGTTCTAATTTTATTTATTTTTCAAGCATGCAATATAGAAACAAGAATAATTGTTTTGATTAGATGGCATTACATACAATGGAAAAATGTTCTTACCGACAAGTAATAGGTATTCTTCTACTGTAAGATTTAGAAGAAGCATTTATCCCATAATAATAGGTCTGCCTTTTTTTTCCCACCTGAAATTCCATATCATTTTATTTTTCTGCTTTGAGTGGTTGAGTCTCGGAAAGGATTACCTTCCATCAAGTGATAATGAATCAAACTCTTATAATCCATCATGTCATTGAGAGAAAAAAGTATACATGATAGGAGAAATTCAAGTTTGTTGGAGAGGAGTGAAGAAAGATTTTCAATTTTAAGATAGAAAACTATCCTAGAGCTGCCTAAATTATTCCTCAGATAAAGCCTGGAGACTTAGAAAAAAACAAGGTATCAGAATGGATGCAAAGTAGAAAAAAACTCAGAAGAATCCTTAGAAGACTAAAGATGGTTGAGTCTCATGTAAGAGAGGTGGCTGGAAGGACAGAGCAGGGATCTGCATCCCTGAGCAGGGTCTGTGTACTGCTGAATAGGAAACCTGTAGAAGTTTGGAGGTATACCCTTCGCCTTCTGACAGTAGGCATGAGCTGAGTGGATCCTCTGATATGTGAGAACATTGCATGCCGTTGTTAGCCAGGTAAACCCTCAGAATATTGAGTCAGACAAATAAACAGATGGGTGTGCTGTCATCTGAAGGTCCACCTTGCCCAAGTTCTTCATGATGAAAGCCGTACTGTCCTTGCTCTCAAAGCAGTGGAATCAGGAAGATAATTCCAGAATCAGGCTAAGGAAAAAAAAAAAGGCACACATACAACAGCTAGTGTGTTATCTATATAACTTGTTTTGAATTAGGCAACTAAAGCTAAGGGTGTGTGTCACTAGACAAGAGCAATACCTTGAGCATAGAAGGAAGGTGCTCTGGATCAAAGGATGCCCTGAAAAAATGAGGTGTTTGAGCCTGCACAACAGTATGTAGTTCATAACTTTGACTTGCTCTTCATCATCTCACTTTTATAAGAGAAGGATGAGTCTAGTAGCTGACATTTCTAAGAGGACTCACCTGAGTCTGGAGAAAAAGTCTACAGTATAGGTGAAGCTTTGAAAAATAAAGGCCAAAGGAAATTTATCTGCAACAGAAGAGACAAGTACAACGGAGCACTGTGAGGAGGGACTGAAAACGAACACAATTAATATTGCAGAGGTATAAACAAGGCATTTAGAAACATGAAGTAAGAGCAAGTTGTTCTGACTGAGACAAAGTTGGGAGATATTGGATATGAAAAATAAATTTTTAAAACAACTCATGGGTACCACCTGGAGGCCTCTCCAGCACACAATATCCTAAATTCCCAGTGGTCCATGAGTTCCATCGGGACATGTATGGTTCTCAAAGAGCACTTGGCCTTGGATACACAATGAGTATCTGCTAATCTCCAATGACAGTGTTGATTGGTGTACTGGTATGTTACCTAAAGTACTAAAATCAAAAAGATCCGATTTCTCTAGGAACTTGAGGGACACAAATATTTCTAGATGATGACTCTGGATTATGTGGTGTGAAGCTCAAAGAAATTTTTCTACCATAATAGAAATTAGTCTGAACAGTGAAGATCAGAGGTGAACCCTGTTAATACTTCAGCTGAAGACTGGTATATCCTGGTCACGTGTACCATGAAGTTCTATTTTATCTTCAAAATAAAATTGGGTTTCCTTTTACTCGTAAGCAAAAGGGCTCAAACTGATAATAGTAAGTTGAAATGTAGAATAGAGTTTTAAAAGCAAATTGGTAAGCTAATAGGATATCTTCCAAAAAGTAGCACAAAGAAATAAAGAATGGAAAATTAAAAAGATAAGATTAGGAAAAAGGTAAAGGCAAAAGTGCCACGTTGTCTAGAGAGAAAAGGAAATAAGTTAAAACACAATACGGATGCATTTTAAAAATCTATATAAAGTATGTGTTTTTAAAACATGTTAGATTTCAGTGAAAGACTTTATGGAGTGCCAAGATTTTAAGAGAAGTGATGGACCCACTACAAACTCACATAAGGTCCCAGAAATCATGTGATAGACTCTCTCTGATAACACTTGGGGAGAAAAGTTACAGTAATGTACCAAAATGATTCTGTGAAAAAATCAAAAGAATAGAAGCAAAAGCAATGGTATTTGGTTGAACTAGAAATAATATTTAGTATACACCATTGTTTCATGTACCACCAAAAAAGAAAAAGATTAAACCATAACCACAAGCTTCCCTACCATATTGACATTTAGATGGATACTAATTTAAGAAATAAAAATGTTGTTTTAAAAAAAGTGTCTTAGAACCAATGAAGTACAATTATAAAATATATTTTTGTTAGTAAGATAGAAAAGAAACTTACCAGAAATTTCTGCAACAATATGAGATTAAAACTTGAGGTTGAGTTGGCCTGGTAGGTTAGAGAAGTAAAAGATGGGTGAATGACATGGCATAACTAAATCATTACTTTGTCTCCTACGAGATTATTTAGGTACTGATCATCTTTAATTATCAGGAAAATGTGTGTGCATAAAGACCTTGGTTATTAAAGACCTAGTTATAAAAACTAGGTATTAGTATCAAAAACTGAAATCTTTAACCATCAAGGGCAGAAAAAGGCAAATTGAAAAATCTAACAATAGAACTAATAGTATGTATTTTTTAAATGAAAAAAAGGGTCACAATGAGAAAATAGAACCAACAAGTGTTAAAATAATAAAGCTGGTCATTATTATGACAAAATAGTATTCAAATAAAAATGAAAATGTGACAAAAAGAAAAATGAGTACTAATTAAAGGAAAGATCTTTACCAAGCAGATAACAATCATAACTATACATATATATTTATATACATGATTACATATCCTTGAACTACATAATATATCTAAGAACAAAGGACCATAGGAAATGTACAATCTAC
>CM053402.1:65542747-65654786 GCA_028644305.1 Xerus rutilus
CTCTCTCTCTCTCTCTCTCTCTATCTATATATATATACACACACACACACATACACACACATATATAAAAATTATGCATGTTATATCTACATATAAAACTATATACACATAGATATATCTCTGTATATCACCTTACATAAAAATCCTAAGAACTCATTAAAACTAATAAATGACTTCATCAAGTTTGTCAAATAGCAATATACTCAAAT
This sequence comes from Xerus rutilus, assembly GCA_028644305.1. Taxonomy (NCBI): domain Eukaryota; kingdom Metazoa; phylum Chordata; class Mammalia; order Rodentia; family Sciuridae; genus Xerus; species Xerus rutilus. Next base: position 65,542,957 of record CM053402.1, read on the forward strand.
CACAGAATAGCTCATACACTTGCAATAAATAATACAAAAATCATACTAAGAAAATTATATCATTTCCAGTGACATAAAAAATGATAAAATTTTAGGAATAAATTTAAGAAAAATGTGCAAGACTTATACACTGAAAGCCACAAATACTATTGAAAGAAAATTTTAATTTAGAGATCTAAGTAAGTGACTATTATCTTATGATCATTAATTAGAAGGCCTAATATTGTTAAGATGAAAATATTCCCCAAACTTATTTACATATTCCACATAATTCCCAACAGAATTCTAATAGTTTTCTTTGTAGAAATTGAAAATCTGTTCTCAAAATTCAAACGGAACTGCTATTGGATCCTTTTTTTTTTTTTTTTTTTTTTTTTTTTTTTTTGTGGTACTGGGGATTGAACTCAGGGGCACTCGACCACTGAGCCACATCCCCAGCCCTATTTTGTGTTTTATGTAGAGACAGGGTCTCACTGAGTTGCTCGCTTTGCGCCTCGCCATTGCTGAGGCTGGCTTTGAACTCGCGATTCTCCTGTCTCAGCCTCCCTAAGTGCTGGGATTACAGGCTTGAGCCACCGCGCCCGGCTCTATTGGATCCTTAATAACCAAAACAACCTTGAAAAAGAAGATAAAGTTGCAGAATTCACACTTTCCAATTTAAAAAATGATGCAAAACAACATGAATCCAGATAGCATAGTCCTGGCCACAGGGTGAACAAATAGATCAATGGATATAATTGAGAGTGAAGAAAAATTATACATCAGTTGATTTTTGACAGAGTGCCAAGAGCATGTGATGGAGGGAAATAATCTCATCAAGAAACAGTGCTGGAACAACTTGACAGACGTGCAAAAGAATGAAGTTCAACACCTACCTTCTATTTTATGAAAAAAAAAAATCCCTAATTCAAAATTGATCAAAGACCTAAATGTAAATGCTAAAACTACCAGATTCTGAAAAGTGAACATAAGAATAAACATGTATAACCTCAAATTTGGCATTAAGTTCTTTGATACAGCACTAAAAGAACAAACATAAACAAAAGAAATAAATTTGAAGTGTAGCTTATTTTATGTCAATTACACGTCAGTATTGCCATTAAAATTGCACGTTCTTGCTTTACAGAAACAAATACAATTAAAGGGTAAATAAGTCACAAAAATGTTTGTCATCTTCTGAAAAATTTCAAAAAATATGCATCAAGTGGGAGTATGTGTGTGTAATTATCTTATTAGGGGAAAAAAGAAGGCAACTAAATTTTCCTTGAAAGAAATATATATAAATATATATATATATATATTTAATTTTGAGCAAAGGAGATGAGCAGCAATTTAATAATGGTTAAACTCAAGTGTCTATTAAGAATACGAATAAATGTCCTACCTCACAAATTAAGAGAGAAATTAATTTGAGTAACAATAAGGAATCAGTCTATAAGAATTAGAATTGCTAAAAAAATGTACAAGTCAGAATTCTCATTGCTAATAGAATTGAAAACTGGTACAGTCACTTTTCAGATATATTTGGAAGTATTTGTTTAAATTAAGATATGCATTATCTTATAGCAATTCTACCCTCATACAACCCCTCATTTAGTAGATAAAAAGATATTGATGTGTCTATTCATCATGGCTTGATTTGTCAAAATGAGTGGAAAATAACTTACATGGGAATAATATTTTTAAACTATCATATGCAAATGGTAGTGTATAACACATTATCTAAGGAAAGAACTAGGTTTAAATATATTAACAGGAGTGGATGTCAAAAACAATATAAGTAAATGAAAATAGAATTAGAGTATTCCTTAAGTAAATCAGCAAAATACCTCTCTGAACTCTCAAAACACTTGGTCCTCTGCACTTCACAGATGCATAAGCATAAACAACTGTAAGAAAAATGGAAGAGAAGGAAGAACACACATTAAATAAGAGCAGTAACCAGTAAGGAGGAATAAAATTTAGAGCACTGTAGAATTAGCAAGGGGGTTTGTAGGGAAAATAAGTTTAAAAATAAAATGAAAGGCAACTACATAGAAAAAAGTGTGGGCTTAGATCAATGATGGTGACAAATATAGTCTGAGACAACATCAATCTACTGTGAACCTGCAATCCTGACTTAATAAGTTAATTTACAAAAACATTATGACACATTGTATGCTTTCTGGATTTTTTATAACCCAGAATGCAGTGTTTTGCTGCTATGTTGCTATGTCAAGAAGACAGTGTGCATGAAGGTGGTGGGTAATCAATAGGAAATGTAGCAAATGGATCAGAAGATGCCAACTTACTTAAAAGAGAGTACATTAGTAAGTAGTTCTCAGACTTACTCTTTTTATTTATTTATTTATTTATTTAGGTACCAGAAATTGAACTCAGGGGCACTCGACCACTGAGCCACATCCCCGGCCCGATTTTGTTTTATGTAGAGACAGGGTCTCACTGAGTTGCCTAGCGCCTCACCATTGCTGAGGCTGGCTTTGAACTCGTGATTCTGTCTCAGCCTCCCTAAGTGCTGGGATTACAGGCTTGTGCTACCGTGCCCGGCTTTATTTTTATTTTTTGCCGAGTTGGGAATTGAGCCCATTGGTTCCCACATGCTAGGAAAATGCTCTGCCATTGAACTTCTACTTAGCCCTCTTCAAACTTATTTTGGTGACAGAACAACACTTCCTATATAACATTATTAAATATTACTATATTAAATTCTATGAAATTTAGAAAGCATTTCTAAAAGGACGTATGGAAGCAACTAACCTAGAAATAGACACCTGAATATTTGGCTAGCATTTTCTATTTGTTTTTATTACTCTCTGGTACTAGAAGATTATTTGTTTGAAAACAGGAGTCAGTACTAATGCATTATAAGAAACTTTAAATTTAGAAAACATTCTTTGTTCAATCGATTCTCTAAATGTGGAAAAAATTTCTTTATTCCAAGTGTGCAGAGTCATTCTTTTATCTAGATTCTAGTCTACCCATGCTTTATGAATGCATAGTTGGGAAACATTTCTTTCAGTAATTGTAGAGTTTCCAATCCAAGTCCAAATTTATGCAGCACAGTATATTACTCAAGAGAAAAAATTTTGTTTTCTGTATTTGAATCGGATTACTAAACCTTAGGGAAAAAGTCAGTCCTTATTTCCATTTGCACAAATATTCTACAGATACAAGTCCTATAAGAAGAGTAAAATTATCTTGGAAAAGAAAAAATTAAGTATGTCTAGACTTAAGAACTAAGAGAATGGGGAAAGTGATGGTTGATTTGTTTATGCATTGAAGAAAATGTTCTATTCTGCAGCACTCTAACTATCCCCTCTATGATTCCTCTGTGATTAAACACTGCGTTTTTAAATTTTTTTTCGCATGCCTTAAATTATTTACCCTACAACCCTCAATCAGATAATGAGATAGTGCTGTTACCAACAGTATAGCATATCTGACAAGAACAAAAGGAAAAGGATGGAATCAGTGACTGAGCATAAGTACTCAAAGCCTAATGGACAATATTTTTTTATTATAAAATACCAATTTGGTCCTGTTTCCTTCATCCTTAAATGGAAATGACATGGTCTCATGTTTTAGGCTCTTCATACTTGGAAGTTATTTCCACATTTTGCTTTGAAGTGTTAGTAGGGCTTAAGGCATTTTTGAGACATTCAAGAAGTATCAAGGAGACAGTCAAAAGAGGTTTGGTGCTGAGGCAGACGCTGTAGCCATCATGGCCCAAATCAAATGTGCTGTTGACATGGCAAGGAAGGAATGGCACAGTCAGAGTAGAAGGAGTCTTTAGGATGTAGTATAGACAGGAATACAGGGAAAAGAAGAGAAGGAAGTGAAATAGGAAGAGCCAGGTTGAGTTGGTCCAAGAGAAGACAATACCAATATGGAGGGTGGTTCAGACCCACAGATAATGAGAGGTTAGATCAATGAAGACTGGAAATTGTCCACAAGACTCAGTGACATGGAAGTCAGTGTGACCTAGTGCTTAGGAGTCCACAAGAGAGATGAGTAGAGAGAGACAACAATGCAAAGAAATAGAGATAACAAATAGAGAAGATTAGTGGTACAAGGAAAGAAAACATTTATTAGCTTTGTTTAGAAAGTGAAGAGAGCTTGAAGGGGAAGTCTATTTTAGATTTTAAAGAAATGAGTTTGATATGGTTTAATTTTTTTAAGTCAATGTGATAAGATAACTTCAGAAAATTCTTATTACATAGGAAAGGTGTGGACTAATAAATAATTTATAATTCCTGGGGAAAAACAAAAGAGATGAGATAGAATTCAAATCCAAGAAAAAGAGATTACCTCAGGTAGGAGGATGACAGGCTGTTTGTGTCCAGTAGTGACATAACAATTTTGACCAAGTGAATACATCCATTTTGACCATTTCCAATCATCACCACAGGTCCACCAAGATACTGGACCCATTTTACAAATGGTAAAACAACACCAGGACAGTCTAACCCATATAAGTGACAGAGGAAAAGTAAAAGAATCAAAATGTATATCTAATTGAAAGCTCAACATAATTTTCTAAACCAGGAATTGGAATTTTTTCTGTAAAGGTTCAGATAATAAATATTTTAGGCTTTATGGGTCATATAGCCCTGTTATAACTACTCAATTCTACTATTTGTGTAGATAACACATACACAAATAAACTGGCTGGATTATAAACTTTAATGGATGCTGAAATCCTAATAAGTCTACATAATTTTACATGTCACAAAATCTTATTCATTTTTCATCTGATTTTTATTTTAACCAACTAAGAATGTAAAAAGCATTTCTACCTCCCGGATCATACAAAAATAGGCAGTGATCAGGAGTGACCCATGAGCCATAGTTTATTGACTATCATCTGCCATCCATTATAGCTAAGTATCCTATCAACTTTCAAATTGTTTGCTTCCTACCTTAGCAAAGTCCCCTTGGTCTTTTTAGAATCTAATCCCTACTTATTTTCCAGTCATCACTGAATTCTCTCTACACATGTAGTACTAATATTTTTGTCACTCTAAATCAGACATCCTCATTTTCTCCCTTTCCCTCAGCACCTGTGCCTCACTTCTCACGTCTTGTGAACACCTTTACTTGGCTGAGCATATCTCACAATCCAAAGTCATTGCATTTTGCATTGTATCACGATGGCTTTCAGCTAGGCAAATGTGCTTGCTGCTCAGATACCATTAGCTTTTCTTGGTTCTAGCAGCAAAGCTACATTTTTTTCACTTATTAAGATAACTTTTCTTTGTGCATTCCTAGTTTCAAAGTTCAAAGGAGGAGAAAATATATAATTATACCATGCCCGTCCCATCTCCACCTGTCTTCTGATCTCAGGAGCCTATTTGTCATGTTGCCTGACAGAGCAAAAGGTGTGTCCAACTGTACCAGTGCTTTGATAGATCTCAGCAGACAGGGCTATTCCTGAAGGCTATGTTTTATCTCAAATATGCAACTGAATTAATCTCTGGGTTATACCACAATCTTTTTTGGCACTTGGTTATAAATGTTATAAGACATACATTAAAAATAACTTTTCCTTTAAACTAGGATATTTCTGACAACTGATCCTGGATTTACTCTCATCCAGAAGGAACTGGATTTGAAGGGAGCCTTTTGTTTGTGAATTAAAGGCTGAGCCCCCATCTCCTAGTCTCCTGCCCTGAACTGGGTCTTTCTCTGAATAAACTCTTAATTATCTTTCTACTGAACTACAGGCTCATTAATAATCCACTAGTTTATGCAGTCACTTAATTCCCTAAGGCTTTGATTCCCTGAAAATGCAAACTGAATATTTTAAGTATAATGCTTGTAAAAGTAGATCATGTCAGGATATGAAAAAGAGCCATGTAATCAACTTTATTCCATCTGCATAAAAACCTGATAAATGTATCATATTTCAGATGAACAAGTCCACTGTGCCATTCTAAGTATTCAAATCTTTTCTAAAAATAATTTCATTTCTATCTCATATACAAGCTTTGAGGAACTGATAAGACTGACAGAAAAATACAAAAACAGAAAGATGAGTGACTAAGTGGAGAATGGAAACTGAATGGTGGGAGCTGTTCGGTTCACAAGCCCTATGTGAAAATTGCGAAACCTATGGAGACATTACACCTTTTTTTTAAGCTGACATCTAAGAATTTGATCAAAATTGTAGCAAGTACAAAAGATATGTTTTTTCAGTGTATTACATGTTTTATAATGTTTTATACATATATATTTATATATATTTTAATTAAAATCTTCAGAGTTAGTTCATTAACTTTAAGACAAATTCCAGTCTTCACTGTCAAACCAATCAGTCAAAGAAATTGATTTTATTTTTAAAATTAAATAAACTTGTTAATTAATACACACCCCCTCACGAAATTCTCACTGCTGAATTTGAAATCTGAGAAGTTACCTTGGGAGCCTTGCCTGGATGTACTTCCTAGTAAAAAAAAAAAAAAAGCCCTGTTTCCGAGGAGAGACACATTCCCAAATTGTTCTTGGTAGGTACCCCGGAGCTTTAATATTACATCACTTTAGTGAATTCCAAACAGGGAGACATTTACCTGTTTTCAGAGGAGTTCCATGTAAAGTAGAAAAGAACCACAGATAAGGAAATTGAGAAAGGACAATCAGGAGATGGACGCTTGAGCAGAATGCTCTGAAGGAAGAGCACAGACAGAAGTTGAGACGCTAGACATTGATTTTCTTATACTACCCATGGTCCTGGAAAAGATTCCCATGTCCATAGAGATGTAAATACCTGGTTTAAAGACGTCTGATGATAGATCTCTAAGGAAGACAGGAAGAAATAACAAAAGGCAAGATAATGAACAAGATGCCGACAACCAGAGAAAACCATCAAGTCCTTCAGCCCTCCAAGGGCCCCATGAGAGAACTCAGTGATATGCAGGCTACCTTACTGTATTATTCAATTTTTTGTCACCATGACTGAAATATCTGACAAAAACAACTTAGAGGAGGAAATGTTTATTTTGGTTAATTTAAAGCTCTAATTTCATCTAAATTTAATCTAAAGCTCTAATTTCAGAGCTTTCAGTCTATGGTTGGCTGGCTCCTTTGCTCTGGGCCTGAGGTGAGATAGATCATCATGGTGGAAGGATGTGGCTGAAAAAGCTGTTCAACTCAAGTATTCTGGCATCAAGCTGGGGAGGAGCTGGGACTAGCTACAGACCCCAAGGGCATTCCTCCAGTGTTCTGCTTCCTCTATCTGTGCTTCATCTGCCTACAGTAGTCCATTCAAATTATGAATCCACCAAATGAATGAATCCATGAGACTGTTTGAGCCTTCAGGATTCAATCACCTCCCAAAGTTCACCTCTGGACATTGCTGCATTGGGGACCATGTCCTCAACACGAACTTTTGGGGGACATTCTAGATCCAAACCATAACAACTATATAGTACACACAGCAGATAGAATTTAAAGTTGGTTATAAAACATTTCCTAAGAAGGGAATAAAAATGCCTGACAAAGCAATCAGAGGAACAAGATCAGAGCCAGCAAAGAACACAGTGCCTCTGGCCTACTCACAGATCCAGCATCTTTAGTGGACCCCAGAAATTCTGGGAGTCTAAATCCACAAGAAAGGTTATGTCAACAAAGCTGGGACAATCTGTGTTTTCAAGAGTCTCAATCTCTTTATGTGATCTAAGGAATGTTTGAAATGTTTTATAGTATCTTGTCCAACTTGCTGCTGTAGGATTGCTGATGTTTCAGATGTGCTTGGGAATCCTGAGCATGTTCAATAGGCCATCATACAGTGTTTCATAAAGCTAATTAGTGAGGAGAAAGTCACTCAAATGGCAGTTTGCAACTATGAACCACTGACACCTTGAAGCAGATGAAGTTCATGTTGCTTTATTATCAGTTTGACACAATTATATTAACTGCCTACCATGTGCAAAGCACACCTAATAACGAAGACGGCAGGTAGTAAATTCATAGAATGCAGTATGGAAAGTCTACTTTACAAGATAGATGTTATGGCATAGAGAGTTCACAAATGTGACCCTGCCATCATACCTATCAAATATTCCATTGCCAGTTGGCATTTTCTAATGTCTGTGCTTCCCTCACACCATTTCCCTACCTGCATATTTTCCCTAGACCCTGGCTTTCTCTCCCTGGGGGAGTGAACTCATGTGTATGTTGCCCAACACAGAAAAGCATGTGGCCACAATACCACTATGTGTGAATTGTGGTTTCAGTCACCACATGACACCATTTTTGTCTGCCAGTATCTCTCACCAGTCAATGAAGAATAGCATGTCTCACTCTTCTTTATAGATCCAATGTTTAACTCTAACACATAGTAGGCATCATAGGGCCAAACTGTACTTTCAGAGTCAATTTAAGGACCTTGAACTCCATGAAATATCTCTATCTGCGCTTTGATTTTAGGTCTCCTTTTCTCCCTGAGCTCATACACCACTTTTTGTGTATCCAAAAGTTGTTCTCAAATCCTGCATGTATTGCAGCTACTTGTACTAAAAGATTCTAACTAGACTCTGAGCTCTTTGGGGAAAGGAGATGCATTTTCCTTTTCTCTGTATCTTCCATTTAATTCACCAGAAAAGGGGAATGACCCATTGCTTACATGGTCCAAGCAAACTAAGCATAGCAGCCCTGCCCGACTGCTCCAACTTTTGTCTTTACCACTCTCTTTTGTGGTCGCTAACTTGTGCCACTTGGACATTTGTTCTGATCCTTGACTCCTGTCCAGCTCATTCCTGTCTGAGGGCCTTTGCAATTGTTGCTCCTTCTGTGCAATCTCAGCTCTTTGCTTTTCAAAGTCTAACTCTTCTGATTCAATCAGAGCTAAGCTTAAATTTAAAGATCATTCCCAGCCACACTAGTTTATGTAGCCTGAACTTCTCTATCAAGTCCATCACTCCAATTATCTCAGTCAGTTTTTATTATTTATTTACTGTCCACACACTACCCTGATGTGCACACCTATATACCATTCAGCCACACATACAAATACAAAGTAAGTCAACAGAGTCCTGGTCCATCTGCTGTCACTGTCCTAGTCCCAGAAGCTTTGTACAACATAGGTACATAATAAATATTATAGAGTGAGTAAATAAATTATAAAAAATTCAAGAATGATGGTTAGAATAAAAATATGAACAAACAAAATGATAAAGTCCTTGTACTCAATTTTATTCATTGTTTTAAAAATACAGAAAAGCATTTTCTGAAGAAGAATTTTTTTCTCTGACCCCTACATCCCTACATCACTTTGGAAAACCTAAATTCAGGTGTTGAGACCTTTGAAAAAATGGACATTTCTGAGAAAAAATGAGTTCTGAACAAAATTCAATTCAAAATTGCATCAAAAGCAAAAGTCCCATGACATTCCTGTGGAAACCAGGATAATGTATTATTCAGTAAAACCACAGACTCTCCTAAATAAAATTGGAAATACAGTTGGACCCTACATTTTTAAGAATCACATTCATGGTTTACCAACTGGGCAAGGGCTTGGGTTTTTTTGTTTGTTTGTTTGTTTGTTTTCCCCAGAAGATCATGTATACCTACAGTCAAATCTGAGAACAGATCCTTGCAAAGAAGCCTTGTTCATGAGCCAGGCCTGGGCTAAGCTCAAGTGGTTCATAGACCAAGAAAAGATGGTGGACAGTCAGAAACAGAATTGTAAAGGGTGGAGAAGGGCATTGCTGGGGAGGTATCATGGAGAAGGTATTTATACATACATAATGACCTACTTTGAGAAAGTTAAGGAAGAAAACGAAGTGAGATCTGATACTACAGAGAAGCAATAACTGTAAAGAAGGACTTAATGAAGTCAGTCCACACTCACATCAAATTGTATTTTAGCAGCAAGCAAAGAGAACTGAAAAAAATAAGTTAAAATATTTGGGACACACAACCATTATTTATGAAATAGTATAATTATCAAGTAAGAATGAAATCTCAAAAGTTTTGATTTAACATTTTCAAGAACAATTATTGAGAAAAACAAATTTTGTTGAGCTTAACTGGACATTTAGACTAAACTTTAGTCCTCAAATAGATTTATTTAATAAACTTTTAATTTTGAAATAAGTTTAGGTTTGCAGAGAATGCACATAGTACAAAAAGTACCCATCTGTCCTTTACACAGTTCCTGCTCTTATAACATCTTATACCACCATGGTATTATTGGGGCTCAGAACATGACACCCCAAAGTATGGTACCTTAGCATGTCCTTTAAGCCAAAGGACTCTGGAAGGACCTTAGAGCCAAAGGATTTTCTGGCCATCTCCTGCCTGCCTGTCTCCACTCCTCCATCTCCCCATGAAGAGATTCATAGAAATTGAAACTTTCTTCCAAGACAGGCTATAGAAACTCTTCTTACCCAATAGAAGCCATTAAATCTAGAAAGTTCTCACTCTGACCTTTTACCTTCTACCTTGACAGGTGCCCTGTCAAGGAAAGGAAAGAAATGTGATAAATCTGAACGGACAGGACTTGCTGGGTTTCCCTTTTGTTTGTTACCATTGAATCATAGCCTCTTGTCCAGTCATATTTCTACAAGGCTCTCCATTCTTCACCAAACCTATCCAATAAAATAGACAGTTCTCCATGGGTCTCTGGGTCTTTATTTCTGAAGGCTTTTGTGTCACAAAGAACTTTTCTGAGTGATATTTGTAGTTCTCTTGATAACCTGTCTTCTGTTCTAGGAGTGCTGGCCATGATGCCTATTATGGTTGAGAAAGGTTGTCATCTACAGTGCATTGGTAAAAATTAAGAAACCAAAAAAGTATACTACTATGAATGAAATTACAGATTGTGTTCATTTCATCAGTTTTTTTCACTAAGGCTCTTTATGTGTTCCAAGATCAAACATCCCACAGCATTTAATGAACAGAGTATTTTAAATCATAGCCTTATTCTTAATGAGGATAAGATTAATTATAGTTATAAATAAATTCTGAAAAGATGGATGTCATAACACCATTACCGATTTTTATAATAAAGGAATGTTATACTATATAAAATTTATTTCCTAGTAAAACATTACTAGAAAATTATACTTTGAATATTAAATTAAATTTCCTATTGATTTTCATTATAATTTCATAATATCTTGGTTTTATTTTCTAAACTATCTTTGATAAACAGTGGCTCCCAGCACTTAGCTTTAATTTCCTTCTTTTCACACTCTTGAGCAGGTAATGATGTGTAAACATATCCTGACTTATATTAAGATATTGATGCAACTTCCATTTTTTTGGAAGATTTTTTTAATCTATCACCTTCAGAAATTTGTTTATGAGGCTTTCTAACAATGTGTTTACAGAGGGAGTGTGTCAATCTTAGGGTCACACAGACCCACTGATGTGTAACAGAATCATCTCACCTCAGTAAGGTAGGCTTATTCTCTATGACTTGAGCAATCACTTAGCTCATCCCTCTAGCTCATCCTCAAGAAGAGGAGAAAGAACTCCAGAGAAATGACAGCCCAACAAGGAAGGATGGACAGCCTGGAAAAGGCAATGCAGAAGAAATGAAACAAACATACTACACAAATATAATATTCTATTTAGGTACATTTCATCAGGGATAATAGCTTTCTTTCATCCCATCACTCTTTCCTTCTTTTCATTTCCCTTTTTAAATAGAAGTAGGACATAGAAAATTAAATTTAAGTGCTCTTCATTATTCTCCTGTCTCCTTGCTCTCTTAAAGACTGTCCTGTAGATACAATTATTTTGATGTTTTGTATTGTAATCACTATTTTGATAATTTTATGAAATAAATGAAGAATCCCCACCCACCCACAACTATCCGTTGATTCAAATGGTAGAGTTAATCCAGATGAAAGAGCATATGTCTGTAGGCTGCATGAAAACCTTGTTTGAAACCCCACTTGCCCACATCATTCCCTCTTCCCCAACCTTCTCTGGATAATAATGCATACCTAGTGCAGAGTTGGTTCTAAGTAAATGGTGGCTTCAGCTGTCTTATTTTTCCTTCTCTAGTTGTCTGGAAGGCACATCATTCTTCCAGTCATGATCATGGTATTCTTTGGTTTGTTTTCCAGAAAAAAAATCTTGGTTTGTTCTGCATCCTGGTTCTCAATCTCTACCATGGGTACTAGTAGAGGCTTATGAGTAGGAGTGGATTTTCTAAACATAGAAAGAAGAATAAATAAACCTGCCAGGAGAAAAAGAAAGTACAATATATTAGAGGTTCTGATCATCCTATTTGTCACAGATAAATAGCAGATGCATTAGTGCACATAGCACTTATAATTCAGAGATCATTGTCACATCAAATGACAAATGATGTTACTATAATTTGCAATTTGTCTTTTTTCACATAGTTAAAAAACATAATTACAAAAAATTATGACAACTTGCCAATTAAACAGTCTCATTCACCCACAGATGAAGCATACATCTTTGCATTTTTCAAATTAAGTTGGGGTGGGATGGAGAGGCTTAGAACAAAATATGTAGTACAGTGATTTATTAGGAAGCCTAAACAGATATGCATTAACAGTGAAACAATTCCACCTCCTTTATAAGGCCTCTGAGCCACCTGGAAAATATTTTCAGTTATAAAAATAAGATCTTTCTGATTTCTTATTTACTACAATCTCACTTGTGAGCCTAATCCAATTTCATCTTTCTTTCACTTTTATTGTGCCAATGGGCAAATGATCTAATATAAGTAAAAGGAATGGATTAATTTTACAGGACACAAAGAAAAAAATGAATTGTAAATGTGTATAAAACTACTAGGCATATCATTTTGTAAATAGAGAATGAGATACAGCATGTCCTCATGGAAAAATTGTACAGAAAGAGAAGAAAGATAAGACAACATATGTCCAACTTGAGGATGTGAAGAGACTTGGAAGAAGGGTTGGTCAGGGCCTGCAGACATCCAGTTCTGATGAAGAAAAGAACAAAGTAACAGAAATCTCAAGAGGAAGATTTAGGTCCAGACGGCTTTGGGCCCCAAAAGGATGAAGGGAGCCCCCTCAGCAGGTGGAGTTCAACTTCATTCTTATGTTTACGCGAATGTGTGAACTTACGTATCTTTGGTGGTAGAAACTTCCATTTGCATGTCAGCAGACCACCCTTTGTTTGGAAGAAACCACCTTTTTGATCATACAGAATGTAAAATAATGAGCTATTCCTTTTCCCACTTATTAAGGAAAACAAAACAGTGAAGCAACCCCAATGGAGATATTTTAGGTTTGTTTAGTAAGAGAAACCATGGTGTGCATTAAAGCATCAACTCAAGACCGTAGTAGAGTGTGTGGTAGACGCACAGGTTGTGGGGAGAGCAAGGAGGGATCTCATCCCAGTTTCCCCACATCATTGCTACTGTCATAGGGTAATTCACTTAAATTCTCTCTCCCCCATTTTCTCATCTTAAAATGAGACCGATCATAGTAACTAAGTCATGGGACTATTGTGAGGAGTCAAGAATTGAATCTTGCACCCATGGTAGATTCTCCCTAAGTGTCAGGTGCTGTCTGCTGGATGAAGGGGACTATTCTTTTCCTTCTGTATTTAGATAGAAGAATCCAAACCTGGGGCCTGGTTTCTTGGAGATAGATCTGATTTGCAGAAAGCATCTCAGTGTAAGAGCAGAAATATGTCCCTGCCGTCTGTTGGAATGTGAGATATGCCAGCTATGATTATTGGAAAGGGCTAATTAATTTAAGACTGGATAAAGCCCAAAAAGCAGAGTCTTTGTTTGCAAACAAAATTGTGTTATAGCCAAAGCTTTGTCAAAGAAAAATCAAAATACTTCTAAAAGCTCATTTTTGTATTTTGTGAAGATAGGATCATCATGGACAGCAAAAAAAAAAAAAAAAAAAAAAAAAAAATCTATTTCTCCAGCACTGATAAAACTGGGAATGATAATATATTCTAAATAGCAAATTTAGTTTCTCTCACCACCATATGAGATTGTGGAATTCCCATTTTTACCAGCTATATTTCCCTTTACAGAACTGTTTGAATTTCCCCTGGGAAGAGAAATAATGCAGACTCAATCTGAAACTTGGGCAACTTGGCCAAAACATGCACATTTGTTTCCTTTTAATTTGTTCAAATGCATCATCAACACAATCAAAATCCCTGTGCAGTTGGTACTGGACTAGTTAATTAGCAAGTATAAATAAATATGTGAGAGAAAATAAATTTGCTATTTAGAATATATTTGGCTACTTTGGGGCAAATATTCAGAAAGAGCTTTTCCATTTCTAAAGAAGAATGCCATATCTGACTTGGATGGGTAGATGATCCTAATCTACCGTATTTTGCCAAGTGTTATTTAATGCAATATGGGAAATGCTATTTCAGCACTTAGTAGTGGCCCACAAAGAGGAGGATAGGAGGATATTTATAGAGTTTGAGGGTCTGGGTCTAAATAGTTTATGGCATATCTTTCAAGTCTGGGAATCAATTGTCATTATAGTATAGGACTGGTAGCACAAAGGGTGAGGTCTTCAAATGAGTCGGAGGAATAGATTGGATTACATAGGTGAACTGATGAGCAAACCATTTGCCTACACAAATTGGTTTGCAGAAATTCCCTAAGGCATCAGGGAAGTTATATTTTGGTTTGCATCCTTCTGTTTCTGACCAAGAATTTCCTGGACCAAATAGGAAATTGGATAGAGGCAGCTTAGTACTCTACCCTGACTGAAGGTCTGTGGTCACAGGTTGTCTCTCTCTCATGTGATCCCAAGTCAAGAACTCTTTCCCTCATACCTCACTTTGACTTCTCTCTCCTCAGGGTTAGAATTCTTACCCTTAAGAACCCAAACACCATACCCTTTTCTCACTTCTCATTCCCTCTCTCTCTTCTAAGTACACAGAAGTAGAGGCAAACAGTTTAAAGCCCTGAGTCCTTGGCTTATGAGCTGTTTGTGGTCTTATGTCATAATTCCCTGGTGAGTTTTATTTCCTCTCACAAACCTCCATGTTTCACATATCTTCCTAGGAAACAGGTACATCCAGGTTTCTGAATCCCTGAACCAGGGAACAGAAGAAGTAATAGTCTAATGTTTCTCAAGCTGATTCAAGTCAAAGAAGATTTAAACACCTTTCTGTTCTCTCCACGACACCATGAGTCATGTCAGATGCACATACTTTTAATCTAAATAATTACATATGAAATTTCAGACTATAGTTTACTAGTAATAAGCAGTAACAGGTAGAAAATATAAACACATTTCATGGAGGAATTTTTATAATTAAAAATATTTTTCCCATCAAATTCTTCACATTGAACACTGAGGGAAGAAAACAGTTAGATCACCTTGTGTCTGACTGAAGCAGTAGAACACAGCAGAGAATGAGAACCACTGGACCAGAAACACAGCTGGCAAACTCAGTCTGTGAGGCTGCCTAATTAGCAGCTGTAGGGGATCCCTTTTGCATTCTAACAGAAAGTGTTCTGCCATAATTTGAAGGAGATACAGGAAGTAAGAGTTACAGTCTCTCTGAACACAAGGTAGGGACAATGATGCTTTTTTTTCTTGTTTTAGTTGGAGAGATTCTGAAACTTCCTCATCTTTGTGTTTGGGTAGCCACCACTTCTGCCATGAGACTGGTCCCTAGTCCCTGTTACAAATGTTTTTTGTTTTATAATTCCAGTTCAGACAGAATGTGCTAGGTTATGCCTCAATAAAAGACAACCCTCAAATCTGTGTGACTTAGCACATCAAGCATGCCCCTCACCCTCACACTAATGGCAATGTGGATTAACTAGTGGTTCTGCCAGAGAGTGCAGACTAATGGGGTTCCATTTCTGCACATGTTTATATGATCATGGTAAAAGAAAGGGTCATAAAGAATCATACACTGGCTTTCAAGTTTCTTTATAGAAACAACACAGTTCACTGTCATTCAAATTTCATTTGCCAGGGGGCTGGGATTGTAGCTCAGTGCTAGAGTGCTTGCCTCATTTGCGTGAGGCACTGGGTTCGATCCTCAGTGTCACATAAAAATAAATAAATAAAATATTGTGTCCATCTACAACCAATGAATCAAAATGTATTCTGCTATCATGTATACCTAAGTAGAATAAATAAATTTTTAAAAAATTAAAAACTGAGATTTGTAGTTTAAAAAAATTTTTTTTTATTTGCCAAAGTTAGTTTCATGGCCAGGCATAATTTCAAAGGGGAAAGAAAGTTCAACTCCTCCATTTATCCAGAAAGAAAAGCACAGAAGATAACATTTATCAACAATCCTAATTGTTGCCACAATCTCTAATAGTAGCCCAGAGTAGAGAAGTAGACATTCTTACACTCCAGTTGCAACTATAACCACAAATAGCAGGCAACTTGAAAAGTATGAGGCAGAACATGATCTCCCAGAGAAGCTGTTTGCATTGTCCTTCTGATGGTTTGCACTGGTGAGCTGTTAAGTTAAAGGTGACAAATCAGAAAAGAAATTACTTATTCCACTGTATCTCATCATTTAATCAATGCTCAATTCCTTCCTCCTCTCTAAAATGCCCTGTGACTACTTCAGGCTCTTTTTCTCTCCTCTTTCTTCATTTATAGTCCAGTTCACTGACATATCATCAATGTTTAACACATCCAAGCATCAGTATTCTTTGATAACTATGGTTAAATGAAAGAATACTTGTTAAATCCATATACCAGAGCAAAAAGTTCTCCTCTATGGTGCTTCTTAAAGTCCTCGGGCCAAAGATAGGCACATAGAACAATAGCCATAAGTCTTTGACATGTGATTAACTGAATTATAAAAAAAAGAAAAAAGAAATAAGCACCAAAGTGATGGATATGAGCTGAGCTCCTCTTGGTTCCTTACAGAATAGATACTATTTCCATGAAAAGCACATAGCTTACTTTTCCCACTCAGCTTTGCCACACAGAGTGAGTTGGAAGACAGCTGAATATCAATGACATTTGGCTGGGCCCATTTGAGGACAGCCATTAATATTGTTAACAGGCCCATGTGTTACACTTGGCCCAGCAAGACCACCAGATGCATCCTCCCAGGCAACCTGGAGGCCCTTCTGAGGACTCCTCCAGGCCAAGCACACTGCATCTGCTTCCATTCAGGCAGCCTGGCTGCTTGGCTGGAGACAGAGCATCTATGGCAAGAACTCTCTCCTAGTGAGGCTCCACTTTATGAAAAATGAATGTAGCTGGGGGGTTGAGTCCTGCCACCAGATCTGGCCTACAGATGGTGTACTTCTTCTGATGACAGGGGACAACCAATTAAAAGATAATCTAGAGCTGCTTCTGTGGTCCAAGTTGAGTTAAGTGAATTCAACAAGAATTTACACAAAGTCATATGCCTACCTTGGATCTACCCTGTGATGGGCAAAATGGGAGATCAGATATCCAGAACACAGATGAAGCAAGGTGCCCTTTGGCAAAGATATGATAATAGAGTTAGATGTGATTAATTAGAAAAGGAAATAAATTCTCCTCTGTAGTTGAGGGTAAAGCATCTTCCAAACTTTTAACCAAGGGATTCACAGACATCATTTCTTTTAATACTTGCAATCATCCTATTTTCCAGATGAGAAAACCAAAGCTGAGAGGTTATATGGATTCCCCATGGCCCAACAGTTGAAAGAGAAAGGATCTGAACTTTGATTCTGAAGACTATGTTTTCAGACTTTCTATCAGACATTGAGGGCTTGCTAAATTCAGAAAAGGCAGGCTTAGAATGTGGCTAATAACTAATTAACATTTCTATAGTGCTCACTAGGTACCTGGCAACTGTCTGAATGCTTTCCAAATAATAGCACATTTATCCTTCATATCAACTTTGTAAATTAGGTTCTAATATAGCCTCACTTTACAAATAAGAAAACTTACACAGAGAATCTAAGTAATTAGCCCAAAGTCACACAACTAAATGCAGAAGTGGGAATTTTAACTCAGATAGAACAGTCTTTCTTTCTGCCCATGAAACTGTGTTAAATAGTACTAGTAATGGTCATTCCCCTTTTCCCCAAAAGTGTGACCAGGGCTTTGTCTAAGAGGGTTATTAATTGTTTTTATCTGTTTTGATTCAATTAAGAAGTTTCTAAACTCCTGGAGAACAGCCATCCCTGGTCTTTGTTCTCAAAACCTAGAGAGGGAAGACTTTAAAGCTTAGGCGTGGTCCAAGTTTAGGCAGATGGATGGATAGACAGAGAGAACATAGATATTGATTTTATTTTTAGGTTTCTACCCAAACTAGGAAACCAGTAGGATAGATGGGAGACCCCACAGGTGAAGGCAGCAATCACCCTGCTCGCAATTCAGCATCCTGGAGACCTGGTAGGATTTCCCATAGCAAGGTGCATGATAAGATGACTGTACCAGAAAGGTAAGGCGCCTAGCCTCACTAATGATCCCTCTGTACAAGCTTGACATAGAAACAATATTGCAATGGACTTCAGGAAACCATGCTGTCTTAAATAACTATATATATCCCTGCTGACCAGAGGATCTGAACTTAGTATTCTTGAATCCAAAATCCCAAATGATTTCCCAGAGGGTGAGGGTTCTCCAAAACAGAAGGTATTAAATTTCTCATCTATCTTGGCAAATAGGGGCTTAGAGTCAGATTTAATTTTATTTGGAATAAATAATGGAATGAAAATTTCTTGGATGTAAGTTAAAACCCTTTTGGTGTGTATATATAATCTTGAAATTCTGCACTTTAAATATTTGGTACAGTATTAGCTTGAGTATCTGAGAAAAATGCCCTCTTTAAGTCATGCACATGCATGAACATGTGCGTGCACACACACACACACACGATGTAAGAAAGGAATGGAAAGCAGGAAAATTAACAAAGCTAGAATGATTTTCAGTGGCAGATGCAAAAATGAATACCAACTGTTTTTCCAAGTAATAAAATCAAATGTTTAGTTTAGCGGGAGTCTCTTATGTATCTAATTTTTCCATTAAGATTTTCATAGACAGAGACCTGATAATCACTTTTGCAGTGAATACTGAAGAGGTGCACTTGCTTGGCTGAAGGGGAGGAAAATGAATATGTGCATTTAAAATTTTTATGATTACTTTTTAGTGAAGAGAGGAGGATGACTATAGTTTCGTGACTGCTTTAATGCAATTGGTTCCACTTAGAGGAGATGACATGTTGAAATATGAAGAGTAAAAATGTGTAGGACGCTTTCTCCATAATTGGAATTCAAGCAACAACAATAACACTGGGCATTGCTGAGTCCTTTACAGCTTTTTAAAAAAAGTTTTCCTTCTTTCTTTCTGAAAAAAAGAGCATATATTATAGAACATCATGACCTTACTCAACAGTAAAAAGGGAAATTAAAAATTATTTCACCTGAGTGCATCTGCATTTGAATCAAGCATATGCTAAAGTTTATGCAACTTCTAACTGCTCAATTTCTTCTCTCAGCTTCCTCCTGTTATAAAATTATAGGATTTTAGAGCTGAATGCTAAATCTTAGGAGTAATTTTGCATCCAATTCTCAACTTGGAGATGAGGAAATAAAGTCATGGAGTAGTAGAGAAACTTACCTATGGATAGACAGTCAGCCGGTGACAAAAACAGCACCAAACTCAGAGCTTTTGGTTCTGTTACTTTGTACAGGAAGAGGAGGGAATCTAAGGATTAGTGGAGGATTACACAGGTCAGATGAAGGGAGGACTTCAGGAACCAGGAACAAATTATGCTGGGGCAGCGTCAATAAGATCTGAGCAAGAAGAACAGCTGATTAAATTTTATTGGCTGGAATAAGCAGATCTATTGCTGGTCTTTTTAGTCAGGACTCTTGATCATGTGAGGTAAGAAACCATCTAAAACTATCTTGAACTAAATGAAAAATTTACATCCTCATGTAACCAAGAAGGCCAAATTTAAAGATGGTTTCATTTCCCCCTGGACTCAGGTGCTCAAATGACCAGCAGTGCTTTCTTTCCTGCTCCATTTCTTAGATGTCTGTGTTGGTCTCATCCTTTCCTTCAAGTAGCATTTTTCCAAACACTAAGGAGAAGGGTCACCTGTAATCCCATATTCAATTCTCCCAGTTTCAGCCACCTCCACTGAAAAAGAACGCCTGTCATCCAATGTTCACACAATAACCACAGGGCAGAACATTAATTATCCTGTTAAGGTCATATACTAATAAACTGGTTAGTATGACTGGATACATTTGTGTTACACTCCAGCCCTACAACTGACACAATACAGAGGGATTTTGTGATCTGTGAACCAACTTGGAATAAGTTTAACTTAAAGAGAAGATTAACTTAAAAAATAAGATTAACTTAAAGAGAAGGGACTATGTACTTGAAGGAACATGCTAAAGATTGAAACATTAGCTCAAGTCTTCCTTTCAGTGGCCATAAAGCACTCAGACTATTCTTCTCAAACATTCAATTACACCTAAAAAATTACAAATATCTATGTACAATTAATATTATGCTCAACAATTCCAAAGGGATTATAGTTCAAAGTCAATATCAGATGCTACATACTGATTGCATGACATGAATACCTTGAGCTTTAGAGCAAATGGAAATTCTTTCTGACTCTGTCTATTGAAATCCTATTTCAACATTTGGTGGTTTAGGAATAGAACAAATGACCAATTTCAACATCTAAAGCATATGAGTTTAAAAATGAAATGAAAATAACCATCCAAGTACTCCCATTTATAAAACAGAGAAAAGGAAACAGGACAAGTAATATCCTTGTCTTTAATATCCTTGCTCTAATGGAGCTAACATGCTCTTGGTTGATTAATCTGGCTGGCTCACTTCTGTTCTCTGGCACCTTTGACCCCATCATCATTCCAAACAGAGGCATGGAAACAAGTTACATCCCTAAAGTTGGAATCTCATTTCCTTTAGGTACAGTTTTGTGGATTTTTGTGTTGTCTTACTAATTGAGAAAACATACAACCGTAACTGGAAATATGATGTTTCTCTGACAATATCACAACTTTAAAACTCCAGTCAGCTGCAAGTTTGTTATATTCCTATGAATTCCCTATAAACAACACTGAGATGTTTTTAAAGATATGATCCATGTGTGTGGCTCTGAGCCTGGTAGATTGTTTTCAACAGCCATAGATTTTGATGTTAGGCTGTAGTGAGTGCCATAGGGCACCTCTCTGAAATGTATACAGGATAGAATCCCTCAGACCACTATTGTAGGTAGTTTGAGCAGCCAACAGCTTTCATATTTCCTCTCTGGAACTTGCCCTTGGCTGAAAAGAGCTTCCTTTCATGATTTTTATCTTCCCTGGTTTTAGGTGCATATCCAGTGATCAATGCAAAAGTGGAAGTACCCAGCCTCCTTGTCCAATCTTACACAAGTCTGAAGGGGAAACTGTTTTAGTCATCTTTTCACTGCTGTGACTAACAGGACCAAACCAGAACAAATGTAGAGGAGGAAAAGTTTATCTGGGGGCTCACAGTTTCAGAGACCTCAATCCATAGACAGCACACTCCATTCCTCATGGCTCAAGATGGGGCTGAACATCAAGGCTACAATCAAGGAGTTTTCCAGGGCAAGGAAAGAGGCCCTATGGAGTTTGTGAGGCGACACAAAAGGAAAAATCACAGCATGGATGCCAACAAGGAGTAGAAGGAAGAGGGACTACAAGCCTCTCCTAGGCTTCCCCCTTGGGGAAACTATGCCTCCCGTTTCCACATCTCCAGTTCCTACACAGCTAGAGTCCTACTCCCCAAAGTGACAACTGCTGCTTGGTCACTTCTGATTCTTCTTGCCAAGAGATCAGCAAGGAAAGGAGTCAACATCCTGTTAGGATAGATGGTTCTGGTTACCAGAATGTTTTTAATATATGAAAAAGGCAGGAAAGAATATACGTATTCCCCAGGTGATCCAAACAGTATCTCCCTCTACCCCTTACCCAATTTTGATGTTAAGTAGAAAAGCACAACAGAGATCTAAAAGGTGTGGTGTCAAGGGAATCAGGAATACAGGTCTGGTCGCTTCACCAGTAAATCACTTAGACCAACATAATGAAAATTGATGTGAGAGGAAACTTGAATGAGTGGTTCAAGGGGAGAGATAACCACTACTTACATCCCATCCCATCCAGTGAGGAACTCTTGCAATGGGGAACCTGGATAACACAACAGAACTCAATTACAGTTCACCCTTGCACCATGTGAATCTGCATATAATACATTTTAGTGGCAGCACCTTCAGAATTCATGAGAACTCTTTTTTCTAAGGGAAACTAACAAGTTGCCTATATATATGTATGTATGCATTGGTTGATTGATGGATGAGTGAATTGGTTCTGTGGATTGAACCCAGGGACACTTAACCACTGAGCCACATCCCCAGCCCTTTTTATTTTATTATTATTTTTTATCTAAAAACAGGGTCCTGTTATGTTGCTCAGGGCCTCACTAGGTTTGAACTTCAGATTCTTCTGCCTCAGTCTCTCAAGTTGCTGAGATTACATGCATGCTCCACCATCTCTGGCACAACCTGTTTTAAAGATTTGAGGGAAACATGGTTGTGCAATGTAACTGTACAATAGTTGGTTACAAAGACTATCCTATTTAGACTAATAAAATCTCACAACCCAAATTCACACACTCATCACAGTTGCTAATGTTTTCTCCTACTTCTGGTAATGCAGTATTCCAACTGGAAATCTCCTGAACTTAATTTGGTATTCTCTGGCTATCAATCATTGTTCCCTGAACATGCTCTGCTACCAATGCCTCATTCTAGCTATAGGGACACAGCCACTATGGTCTGACCTATTGTAATGCCACTGCATTACATGTGGTCCACCTGGGTGGTATATGGTCCAAGTAGAACCAGTCAATAGCCACTCCAGTGATTGATATGTATTAAGTAGCTTTTCATTATTATAAAAAAAAATACATGAGACAGTCAATTTATAAATAAAAACAGTTTATTTTGGCTAGTGGCTTTAGAGGATATAATCCATGATCAAGTGGGCTCAATACTTTTAGACCTTTGGTGGGAATGCCAGGTGGCAATGGCAGGAATCATACAGGAGAACAAAACTGCTCCCTCATGCCCAAGAAAGAAAGAGAGAGTCAAGTGGGATCTCGGGTCTCAGAATCCTCTTTGAGAGTACATCCCCCACAACCTAAAGAATTTCCACTAGGTGCCACCTCTCAAAGCTTCATTACCTCCCAATAGTGCAGCCCTGAAGGCCACATGTGTAACACAAGTTCCTATAACTTTAGGGAACACCTAAGTTCCCAACTGTAACAATACATAAATACTGAAGAAGCCCTCTTTTTTTTCCTGCCATTGCTCAACTTGTAACTTCTAGTATGTGCCAGTGGCCATAACTTTATATAACTCATTCTCTCAGTCAATAGATCATCTATCTTCCCATTTCTGTTTCTGTATTACTTTTCATGAAACTTTCCAACCTTTAATATCACCTCTTGAATTCCCATTTATACAGAAAAATATATTTTCTTTTGAAGTTAGCCTAGATCAGGCTTGAAATTGATTAGGAAGAGAGGGGATCCATTAATAGGTTTCAGATAAAATTGATACATAAAGGACCCTGAGAAATGATAAGGTCATACCAAGTCCCTCCCATACCTCTTTCCCTGATATGTAGTAATCCTCAACATTAAAAAGTCATGAGAAACAATCAGGGAATACAAGGGAAATTATTTTTGCCTCACCTGTTCAACTCTATCTTTCAAAATATCTTTTGTCAGAAACTATGAAGAAAAATCCTTAAATAGAATGTTAGGCCTCTAGATCTATGTCACAGGTTGAGTTTCCCAGGAAGCAGCCTCTAGGGGACAGATTGTTGTATGATGAATGTATTGAGGACAGCTTTCAGGTTCAAAACCTGTTGGGAAAGTAAAGGAAACAGAATTGAGCAGAGAAAAAAAAGGAATGTAATGTTGTTATAACAAAGATTTCATCTGAACCCCTTGGGCACTCTTGAGCCAGATATCTTTCAACAGTGTCCCACATTAGATCAGGAAGCCAAGTATTTATATCCTGCCTCAACCAATCATTAGAGATGACCTTCCCCTGAGAAGTGGGAATGACTTTTCTAACATGGTTTCTGCAAGCAAAAGCAAGTCCCAGACACAGAGTTCACTGGAAACTGTGAGCCATTTACACCACCAGGGGCTGGGGGGATGAGTGTGGTAGTTAAAGTTGTTTTTTTTTTTTTTGCTTTTATTTTTATTTATTTTTTTCATATTTAATTTATTTATTTGTTCTATTTAGGCTTACATGATAACAGAATGCCATTTGATTCATTGTACATAGATAGAGGATAACATATCAATTCTCTAGTTGTAAGTTGTATAGAATCACAACATATATGCAGTCATACATAAAGTTAGGGCTATGATGACCATCATATTCCACCACCTTTACTGTCCCCATGCCCCCTCCCACCTTACACCCCTGTGAACAGAGTTCTACCATTGTTCCCATGACCTTCCCCACATTATGGATCAGCATCCACTTATCAGCGAGTACATTTGGCATTTGGTTTTCTGAGACTGGCTTACTTCACTTAGTATGGTAGTTAAAGTTTAAGAAATTATTTAAAATTTTTAAATTTTCTTCCATGATTTTTATTATATCACTTAATCTTTTAGTTTATTCTTCATCACCAACCCTATCTCTTTTCTTTTATGACATTATTTGTACTTAATCAAAATGGACAGGGGTTCATTTAGTTAGTACTTTCAAGGAAACATTTAGCATTTGTTAGTTCATTCTATGTTTTATTTTTTTCTCAATGAAAATAGATTCTCATCTTTATTATATCGTTCCCTTTATACTCTATCAAATTTAATTACTTTTCCTTTCTCTGAATACTTTTTTCCCATTTTTTTATTTATTCTACTTAGGTATACATGATAGCAGAATGCATTCTGATTCTTTGTACACAGATGGAGCACAACTATACATTTCTCTGGTTGTATGTGATATAGAATCACATCATATATGCAGTCATACATGAAGCTAGGGCTATGATGTCCATCATTTTCCACCATCTTTACTGTCCCCATGTCTCCACGCCCCCACTCCCCTTTGACCAAAGTTCCTCCATTCTTCCCGTATCCTCTCCCTCATTATGGATCAACATCCACTTATCAGACAGAACATTCAGCATTTGGTTTTTTGGGATTGGCTTATTTCGCTTAGCATGATCTTCTCCAACTCCATCTATTTACCTGCAAATGCCATAATTTTATTCTCTTTTATTGCTGAGTAATATTCCATTGTGTATATATACCACAATTTCTCTATCCATTCATCTATCAAAGGGCATCTAGATTGGTTCTACAGTTTAGCTATTGTGAACTGAGCTGCTACAAACATTGAAGTGGCTGTGTCACTGTAGTATGCTGTTTTTAATTCCTTTCGGTATAGACCAAGGTGTGGGATAGCTGGGTCAAATGGTGGTTCCATTCCAAGTTTTCTAAGAAATATCTATACTGCTTTCCAGATTGGTTGTACTAATTTGCAGTCCCACCAGCAATGTACAAGTGTCCTTTTCCCTCACATCTGCGCCAATAGTTATTATTTATATTCTTGATAATTGCCATTCTAACTGGCATGAGATTAAGTCTTAGAGTAGTTTTGATTTGCATTTTTCTAATTGCTAGAGATAGTGAACATTTTTTCATATGTCTGTTGATTGATTGCATGTCTTCTTCTGAGAAGTGTCTCTTCAGCTCCTTGACCCGTTTATTGATTGGGTTGTTTGGTTTTGGGGTGATAAGTTTTTTGAGTTCTTTATATATCCTGGAGATTAGTGCTCTATCTGATGTGCATGTGGCAAAAATTTGTTCCCAGAAAGTCAGCTCTCTGTCACTTCATTGATTGTTTCTTTTGCTGAGAAGAAACCTTTTAGTTTGAATCCATCCCATTTATTGATTCTTGATTTTAGTTTTTGCACTATAGGAGTCTTGTTAAGGAAGTAAAGTCCTAATCCAACATGATGATTTGGGTCTACTTTTTCTTCTATTAGGCATAGAGTCTCTGGTCTAATTCCCAGATCCTTGATCCACTTTGAATTGAGTTTTGTGCATGGTGAGAGATAGGGGCTTAGTTTTATTTTACTGCATATGGATTTCGAGTTTTCCCAGCACCATTTGTTGAACAGGCTATCTTTTCTCCAGTGTACATGTTTGGCTCCTTTGTCTAGTTAAAAATGACTGTATTTAATTGGGTTCGTCTCTGTGTCTTCTATTCTGTGCCATTGGTCTACATGTCTATTTTGGTGCCAGTACCATGCCATTTTTGTTACTATAGCTTTGTAGTATTTTTTAAGGCCTGGTCTTGTGATGCCTCCTGCTTCACTCTTCCTGCTAATGATTGCTTTGGCTATTCTGGGTCTCTTATTCTTCCAAATGAATTTCATGATTGCCTTTTCTATTTCTATCAGGTATGACGTTGGGATTTTTAGTTGGAATTGCATTGAATCTATATAGTGCTTTGGGATGTATGACCATTTTGACAATATTGATTCTGCCTATCCAGGAGCATGGGAGATTTTTTCCATCTTCTAAGGTCTTGTACAATTTCTTTCTTTAGTGTAGTTTCTTTCTAGTCCTGTAGTTTTCATTGTAGAGGTCTTTCACCTCTTTTGTTAAATTGATTCCCAAGTATTCTATTTTATTTTTTTGAGGCAATTGTGAATGGGATAGTTTTCCTAATTTCTCTTTCAGGGGGTTTATCACTGAGGTATAGAAATGCAATTGATTCATGGGTGTTGATTTTATATCCTGCCACTTTGCTGAATTCCTTTATTAATTCTAGAAGTTTTCGGGTAGAATTTTTTGGATCCTCTAAGTATAGAATCATGTTGTCTGCAAATAATGATAGTTTGAGCTCTTCTTTTCCTATGCATATCCCTTTAATTTCTTTCATCTGTCTAATTGCTTTGGCTAGTGTTTCAAGGACTATGTTAAATAGCAGTGGTGAAAGAGGGCATCCCTGTCTTGTCCCTGTTTTTAGAGGGAATGCTTCCAATTTTTCTCCATTTAGGTTGATGTTGGCCTTGGGTTTAGCATAGATAGCTTTTACAAAGATGAGGTATGCTCATACTATCCCTAGCTTTTCATAGTGTTTTGAACATGAAAGGGTGTTGTATTTTGTCAAATGCTTTCTCTGCATTGATTGATAGAATCACATGACTCTTATCTTTAAGTCTATTGATATGATGGATTATGTTAATTGATTTCCATATGTTGAACCAACCTTGCATCCCTGGCATGAACCCCACTTGATCATGGTGCACTATTTTTCTGATATGTTTTTGTATGCAATTTTCCAGAATTTTATTGAGAATTTTTGCATCTATGTTCACCAGGAATATTGGTCTGAAGTTTTCTTTCTTTGATGTGTCTCTGTCTGGTTTTGGAATCAGAATGATACTAGCCTCATAGAATGAGTTTGGAAGTGTTCCCTTCTTTTCTATTTCATGAAATAGTTTGAGGAGTATTGGTATTAATTCTTCTTTGAAGGTCTTGTAGAACTTGGCTGAGAATCCGTCTGGCTGAGAATCCATCTGGGTGGCAGGCTTTAGATGAGAATCCATCTGGGTGGCAGGCTTTAGATGGCATCTTCTATTTCCTTGCTTGAAATTGATCTGTTTAAGTTGTGTATGACCTCTTGGTTCAGTTTGGGTACATCATATGCCTCTGGAAATTTGTCACTGTCTTCAGGGTTTTCTATTCTACTGGAGTATAAATTTTCAAAATAATTTCCAATTATCCTCTGTATTTCAATAGTATCTGTCATGATTTTTTCTGTTTCACCACGAATTTTAGTAATTTGGATTTTCTTTCTTCTTCTTTTCATTAGGGTGGCTAAGAGTTTGTCAATTTTGTTTATTTTTCGAAGAACCAGCTTTTTGTTTTGTCAATTTTTTGAATAAGTTTTTTTGTTTCAATTTTGTTGATTTCAGCCTTGATATTTAGTTATTTACATCTTTTGGTGTTGGTTTGTTCTTCTTTTTCTAGGGCTTTGAGATGCAGTGTCAAGTCATTTATTTGTTGACTTTTTCTTCTGTTAATTAATGAGCTTAATGAAATGAACTTTCCTCTTAGCACTGCCTTCATGGTGTCCCAGAGATTTTGATATGTTGTGTCGCAGTTTTTATTTGCCTCTAAGAATTATTTAGTCTCTTCCCTGATGTCTCTGTTATCCATGCATCATTCAATAGCATATTATTTAATTTCCAGGTGTTGGAGTAGTTTCTATTTTTTAATCTGTCATTGATTTTTAATTTTATTCCATTATGGTCAGATAGAATGCACAGTAGTATCTCTATTTTTTTGTATTTGCTAAGATTTGCTTTGTGACATAATAATATATGATATATTTTGGAGAAGGATCCGTGTGCTGCTGATAAAAAAGTGTATTCACTCATTGATGGATAGAATACTCTATATATGTCTGTTAAGTCTAAATTATTGATTGTTTTATTGAGTTCTATGGTTTCTTTGTTTAGTTTTTGCTTGGAAGATCTATCCAGTAGTGAGAGAGCTGTGTTAAAGTCACCAAGTATTATTGTGTTGTGGTCCATTTGACTCTTGTAGTTGAGAAAGATTTGTATGATATATGTAGATGCCCCATTGTTTGGGCATAGATATTTATGATTGTTATGTCTTGTTGATGTATGATTCCATTAAGAAGTATGAAATGTCCTTCTTTATCCCTTTTCACTAACTTTGGTTTATAGTCCACTTTATGTGATATGAAGATGGAAACCCCTGCTTGTTTACATGGTCCATGTGAGTGATACATTTTTTCCCACCCTTTCACTTTCAGTCTGTGGATGCCTTTTCCTGTGAGATGTGTCTCTTGAAGGCAGCATATTGTTGAGTCTTTTTTTTTTTTATCCAGTCTGTCTGTTTATGTCTTTTAATTGATGAGTTTAGGCCATTCACATTCAGGGTTATTCCTGAAATATAATTTGTAATCCCAATCATTTTGGTTTATTTTTGGTTTTTACCTTGGTTTCTACTTTGATTGGTCTTTTTTTTTTTTTTTTTTTTTTTACTGTAGTTCCTCTCTTTGTATATTTTCATTGTTGGTTATCATTTCCTCCTCATGGAATATTTTGCTGAGAATGCTGTGTAGTGCAGGCTTTTTTTATGTAAATTCTTTTAACTTTTGTTTATCATGGAAGGTTTTTATTTCATCATCAAATCTGAAGCTCAGTTTTGCTGCATATATGATTCTTGGTTGGCATCCATTTTCTTTCAGAGCTTGGTATGTATTGTTCCATGATCTCCTGGCTTTTACGGTCTGGGTTGAAAAATCTGCTAAAATCAAAATTGGTCTCCCCTTATCTGTAATCTGTTTTCTTCTCCTATGCTGCCTTTAAAATTCTATCCTTATTCTGTATGCTGGGCATTTTCATTATAATGTGCCTTGGTGTAGATATGTTGTAGTTTTGTACCTTTGATGTCCTGTACGCCTCTTGTATTTGATTTTCCAATTCATTCTTCATGTTGGAGAAATTTTCTGATATCATTTCATTGAAGAGACTGTGCATGCCTTTGGTTTGAAATTCTGTGCCTTCTTCTGTCCTGATAAATCTTAGATTTGGTCTTTTGATGCTATCCCATAATTCTTGTATGTTCTGTTCATGATTTCTTACCATCTTCACTGTATGGTCCACTTTACTTTCAAGATTGTATATTTTGTCTTCATTATCCGAGGTTCTGTCTTCCAAGTGACCTAGTCTTCTGGTGATGCTTTCTATAGAGTTTTTTATTTGGTTTATTGAGTACTTCATTTCAAGAATTTCTGATTTTTTTTTCACAATCTCTAGTTCTTTCTTAATCTTTTGCTACCTGTATTTGCTCTCTTATCTTTTTGTTGGAGTTATCAATGGTTGCCTTTATTTGCTCTCTTATTTCTTTGTTGGAGTGATCAATTTTTACTTGTATTTGCTCACTTAAGTCATTCTTTAATTTACAGATCATTTTAATTACATACATTCTGAATTCTTTCTCTGACATTTCATCAACTGTGTGTCAATGGATTCTACTATTATAGTATCTAGGTTTATTTGGGGCACTTTCCTTGTTTTTTCATGTTGATTATGTATCTTCCTTTCTTTCAATGCCATTCTGAGGTATTGTAGTTTCTATCCTATAATCTTATAGTGACATTACTGATTACCTGTATCTCACCTTGGAGGACACTCCCCAGCGAGTGTCCACAGATGGACACTACTGCCACTAAAGATGGTGGCAGCAGCAGTGGAGGGAACTCAAGATGGCAGTGGGAGTGGCCTTGGCTGTGCTCCCGCCGTGGTCCCTGAAGGTTGTCCTGGGCCTTGGCCTGTGCTTCTGCCAATTGGCAGAAATTCTGGTGCTGCCCTCCTTCTAAATATTTGAAAGGGAGAAATTACTCATTAAATAATATTTTCTCATCTATTTTCTTTATATAATATATATATTTTCTAAAACAAGTATTTATTTGTTGGAACCACTTTTATAACATATTTATATCATGAGATTCTCAGGACGACTAAAAACTTCATAAATCATTTCAAAGTGAGATTTCCTTGATCTAATGTGGCAATAATTCATAACCCCAAATTCTTCAATAGGCCTTCTTTTGACAAGTGGGACCTGTGTTCCCAGTTTTGAAGTTTATATCTGTTTCATAAAATAGAGTAGGGTAGAAGTGTTTGTATGTGTCTTCTGTGTATTGGTCAGGAAAGTTACAGTTTCCTACTGACTCTGTGGATCAGTCACTCTGAAGGAAACCAGCCTTGTTACAAAGTACAACTATGACTTTGAGATGACTTTGCTAGAGAGGTCACATTTGACAGTATAGTTGAAATAAATAGCTGAGTTCACAGATGATGGCTAGAAAAACTGCCTACAAAGTGAATACCACATCCTGAATACCACAACCCAGCTGGGCCTTCTGATAACTGTCTTCCAGGGTTCCAGGCTGCCATCTGACTGCAGCCACCTAGAAAAACCAAATAAGAACTGCTCTGTTAGGACCTTTTCAAATATGGTACCTACAACATCATAGGAAAAATAAAATGATCTGCTGTACCCAACAAAGATTTTTGGTAATATGTTATCCAGGGTCAAGACTAGAATAGAATTTGGTAACAAAAGTTGAGTGCTAGAATCTCAAATGTTCAGTGCTTATAGAATTGGGAAGCACTAGGGAGAAGTTGAAAGGCTTCTAGGAGACTCTTGAGGAAATCTGATGGGACTCAAGGAGGCTATTATCAAAGACTTAAAGGAACATGGTATTGGAAGTTGAGTGGTGTCCTGATCCTGACACTACCAGGAGGAAGAGGCCCTGGGCAGCTGCTTGTGTTGGCATTCTCTGCTGAGACCTCAGACAACAGCCAGTATCATTTCTTAAATGTATGTGTGAGCTTAATGAATACCCAAGAATGCCTGATACAGTTTTTATATAGAAAAAGCCTTTGAATTTTACCTTTACTTTTGTAAACCATGCATATTTCTATTAGAGTTGTTATTATCTTGAGTTTTTATACTATAGAATTGACATTTGAAATTTTTTTCTATATTTGTACATTTTATTTTTCTTGTATAGACTAGAACAACTAAGAGAATTTTAAGTAAAAGTGAGTATGCAAGATATTTTTGACTTGTCCTACATTCAAGGTAACTTAAGGAAGCTTTTTTAACAATTATAACACTTATCATTCATTAATATGATGTGATATATGCATAATAATGGTATAACAGAGTGCTTAAGAGCAGAAAATCAAAAGCCAGAGTATCAGTGTTTTAATTAAGTCCAAGCTCTTCCTGAGTAACATAGGAGGGCAAGTCATTTTACTCATCTATGCTTTACTTTCTTCCTCTATAAAATGGAAATTTCAGTGGTCTACTGATCTTAATGTACTTTTTGAGGATTAAATGAATAAATTCAGCATTACTTTGTGCAATAGTTGATCTTTAGTGAGTATAAGTGGCTCCTTTTTCTAATTTTTATCAAGTGTCTACTGCATTCAGTCTCTATGCTGAAAGCTTTAATACATTGCTACATATAATGTTTACATATAATGTTTACATTATATGTAGCAATATCTCATCATATTCTTTATGAGATATATACTATTTTCACAATATTTCAGATGAATCTGCAGGTCCAAAGGATAATAAAACTTGTCTAGTTTCTTAAGTACAAATGACACAGCAAGGTTTTGAACTCAAGGCTATCTGACTTTTAAGCTCATGTTTTCTCCCGAATATACAGTATGCTTCCAGTTCCATTCAAAGTACTTGGCAAAGAAAAAGAGAAATATTATATATACCTCCTGCCCTCATGGGTCAGGACTGCCAGTAAAGTACTCAGTTTGCTGGATCACTGGAAAGAAGGAGAGAAGAGCAGCTGCAATGAACTTGGCTCCATTCAAAGTGCTAAATTTTGAAGTTAAGGAAAGTAGCCACCCTGGATTTCTCTGAAGAGCAGTGAGCTGTCAGGTGCTGAGATTTCATTAGACAAAGGACCTAGGTCATCTCCCTGTGGGAATCTGATATTTGACCTCAGTTTGCTTTTATTCTGAAGTTGTAATGAAAGGCTGGGATAAGGAATGCCAAAGAAATGTCTGGCATACAAGTTTGGTTCCCTGAATAAATTGCAGTGATTAGGGAATGAACATGTTTGGAGACCTGTGAAAAGAATTTTCCATTTTAATATTGCGTTATTGCAAATATACTGTCTATTCAAACTTGACCTTCCTCAAGATGTTCAGTTCCATGTTTTCAGTTGTTTCCTGGATGATCTAATAGGTAAGAACAATAATACCTTTGGAATCTAAAATAATCCAAGTAAAACAAATTATCTTCCAAATTTACCTCGCCACTTAGACCTCATTGTCACTGATGTTACCTTATTGTACATGCTCTGAAAGCATTTTTCTCTCTCCTGAAGGGTAATTTGTAGGTACTATTGAAATTTTCTCATAGCTCTCATGGTCTCTCTCGCTCGCTCTGCCTTACTCCCTCCTTCCTACAGGTAACCCTCTAGTTCATACCTATACAAGCTCACACTCAGAATATGACAATTTTCTGATGAAACTCCCTCCATTTGCTTCAAATCCCTTTTACTCAGTATGTCAAAATAAGTTTTAAAAATCCTCTATACAACAGAAAGCTATCAATGGTAACTTTAAAGTGAAGAAAGTTAACACATACTACCTCAGTCATATGTTGAAAGTTAAGATCACCATATTTATTTATCATGTGGCTATAATGACCCCATCATATAATGTGACTACCTTATCCTAGCCTAATCATATATATCAGATTGGGAGATATATTAGTGTATTAGTTAGGGTACCTTAGAGGAACAGACCAAAATTTATTAGATTGGCTTACACAATCAAAATCTGGATAGTTCTCCAATGACCATATACAGTCTAGAAAGCTGGAGGAATCAGCAACTTCTGTCCAAGAAGCTGGAGCTTTAGAAGAAGAGAGATCAATGGCTGCATTCTCAGTCTGGGACTAGAGGCCCAAGAACTCTCTAAAGAATTGCTGGTTGGAGTCTTTGGGAACAATGAAGTATATGGAATCCTACACTCTCCGATGATGCAGCAGCAAAGCAAGCACCCCAGGAGAGAGAGAGAGAGAATTTCTCTCCTTTGGCTTCCTCCTTCCACCCTCCTTCCATCAAGGCCTCCAGCCCATTGAACCACATCACTCACATTTAGAGTGGGTCTACCCCACTCAGCTGTCCCACATGTCAATCATCTCTGGCAACAACCTCATGATCATACCCCAAAGTCTTTTAATCCAATCAAGCTGGCAATCCATTTTAACCATTATGGGAGATATTCTGCAGGATATTTGTTCAGAACTCTCTAAGACTGTGAAGACTGAAAAACAAAACTGAGAAACTCACAGGCCAGAAGACTCTGGAGAGTTGTGACAAATGCAATGTGTTATCCTGAGTTTAATCCTGGAGTAGAGAGAGAACATGAATGGAAAAACCATGGAAACCCAAATAATGACTGCAGTTTAGTTAGGAGTAATGTATCAATGTTGATTTCTCAGTTTTGACAAATATACCAACTTATACAAAAGGATGGAGGTGGGCTATAGGAGGGGTTCATAGAAACACTCTGTGTGTTCCATAACTTCTTAGAAATCTAAAATTATTCCAAAATAGAAAGTTTATTTAGGAATGGGAATGCTTTGGGAGCAAAAAAATCTTTCAATAGAGCACCACTGTTTCCAGGTCTATGGATATTAATCTGCTGTTCATGGCTCACTGTTTCCTCCAGTAATTTCTGGTGGGCAGAATAGCATCCCCAACTCAAAGTATGTCTACACCCTAATCTCTGTGTTCTGTGAAGATGACCATTTACATGAAGCGATCACAGTTAGGCACCTTGAGACAGGGAGATCATCCTGAATTATGTGGGTAGCTCTGACAAATCCTACCAATCACCTGAAAAGTGGGAAACTTTGGTTGGAATCAGAAAAGATGAGGCAGAAGGATTAGTTCAAGAGATTCCAAGCAGCAGAAGGATGTGGGGCTCTGTAGCTAAATCTGTCATGCAGGGCCCACAAGCAAGGGCGAGGGGAAGGGGATAGAAAGAGAGAGAGCGAGTGCTAGATCTTTTAGAGATGAGGGCTGCCCCTGTTGACAGCCAGCAAAGAGAAAAGGAATTCGATTCTACAGCTGTAAGGAACTGGATTCTGTTGATAGATTTACTGAGCTTGGAAAGGATTTTTTTCCCCCAGATCTTTTGCTAAGAGTCCATGCCAACCAACATCTTGATTTTGGCTTTCTGAAACTCAAAGCAGAGGAATCAGTCTGGATGATCCAGATTTCTGACCTGTAGAACATGATAAAAATGGGTGCTTTTATAAGTTGCCAAATTGGTGGTATTTGTTACCCCAGCAAGAGACAGTTAATTCATCCTCTTACTCTACAAACTTTGTGTTTCTTTCAAATATGCAAACATATACATAAATTCCACAAAACTACATGCTATTTCTATTCAGTCTTTTCTAAATCCATTACCTCTAACTGGTTTTCCTTTTTATAAATTCAAATGATGCAGTACATTCTTTTTACTCCAATGTAGTCTTTTCCATGTTGTTTTCAATATTTCTGCCATTCTCTTGGCATGTGGGTTAGATTGCCTTTTATGATTTTTCTCCATAAAAAATGAAGCATTTCCCCCACTAGATTGTAATTTCTTAAAGGGCTATGGCCTTGCTTTATCCAGCCTGTGTGTGTTTCCAGCAGCTTACTGCTACTTTAAGAACTCTCCCTGATCTTCCCTGCTTCCATTTACTTTTTAGGCTTCTCACCCATCACTTTCTGACACATACCTTAGGTTATAGTCTATACTTGGTAAATATCTGTTGTATGTAAAACAGGACTGTCCAGTGTTCAAACATGGTTATTAAATAGCATGATCGTTGTGGTGGCAAAAAATGGGGAACAAGAGTTTAGTGTAGATTCTGAGATAAGACAATAAAGGAAAATAATTTGGGGCATGGTAGATAACCTCAAAAATGGTTGTTTTCATTGTGGTCAGTTTGTCCCCAGGGACTATTTGATAAAGCCCGGATTTTTTTTTATTATCATGATAGGGCAAGGAGAATTTCCACTGACATTGATGAGACCAGAGATGTTGCTGAACAGCCTATAATGCCCAGGACTACACTCACATCCAATCCAAAGTATCAATGGTATCATTGTCAAAAACCTTATTCTAAAACCACACTGCCCAGTTTTGCCTAATTTTCCTATTATATTTGGAATATAAACAAGAAATTACACAAGCAATCCACAGATTCATTCCTTGGGAATGCTGTAAATTTCACAGAACAATAGCATTTTTATGCACTTCTGTTGGTATCTCTCCCATGTCTAGATATGTTTGTCAGCATCTGAAATTAAAATATTTTCTTGAACTATAAATTAGAATGAGCATCTTTAAACAGCTAACCCTAAAGGTAAGATTATGTCACAGAAGGTAAAGGAAAAGCCAGTGCTCAGCACATTATCTAATTAGCAGCCAACACTGCCATGTACTTACCGCCCCTGTGTGCCATTTCCACCCTTTGAAGGCCAGCCCTCATTTGCACAAATGTTAACATTCCATCCTGATGATATTTGTCTTGTCAAGTTATGAAAAATTGCTGAAAAGTTGTTTTGCATATCTTTGGGCATTTGAGTCCTAGAGCGATGTTTAAGCCCAGTGAAGGGTCCATTTGCCAGACTCTGCTTCACTGGAGGGAAAATAGATTTTGCCAAAAACTCTTTTCCTCACAAATTTTTCTAAATAAATAATTTCTCCTATATCTTCCCAGACCCCAGTGTACCACTTTTTAAGCTGCTTGAGAGCCAAGACATCTATACAAGATAAATTTAGTTAAGGGGAAAAATGTGGCTTTCAAGATCAGAAACTGGTAAACTACTTTCACATCAGAAGTTCAATTTAATCTGAAAGAAAAACAAATCCATCAATGTCCATTCAACTTGCTGGAAAACCTGAGGGACATTAAGTTTTCTCCTAGTTGAATCTGTGTGTTCGATGCTATTTGGGTCTTTGTTTCTCAAATGCTTGTCCTAAGGTGTATCACATAATTGAATTTTGCATTCTTTTTCTCAGTTTGTTTATGTCTATCTGCATTTTTCAAATGCTCCTTAGGTTTTTAAGTGCAGATAAAATTTCCTTAAAACAAAAGGAGATAATTTTTTTCCTCACACAATGATGTTCAGTAATTTCAGGGAATCAGGCTGGTATTCTCGAGTGAACTATAATAAGCTCATCTGATACTGATTCAGTGGCCCTTGCCTTCCATTATAGAGTGAAAATTTTGCCACAGTAGAGTCCCTCATCAAAGCTCAGTCATGTTTGGGGGATAATAGTCTGATGGAAACACATTTTAGGAAGAAGTAATTTTATTGACATTTCACACAAAGACCAACTTTAATAGCGCAGCTTGAATCTAACAATTTCTATTAAAGACAGAAGGCTCTGTAACATTGCAACAGTTTGGGCACTTTCTTTTGATGCAGAAACCTAGACAAATCCTCAAGAGCAGCAGACATTTGACTGTCCCTTAACTGCAGTGGAAAGAACCAACTTCCTTTTGTCAAACACTCACATTTCCTAAGTACCACTCATAGATGAGCACTTTTAAATGCATTTTAAAAATAAAGAAACCAAGGTTCAGAGCATTTTAGTAACTTTACCAAGGTCACACAGTAGAATGGGAGTCAGTATTTGAACTTGGGCTTTCTCTGCTCCAAAGACCTTCACTTAATTCCCCTTAATACACTGAGTGTGAACTACTTGACTGCCAGCTCCAATGTTATACCAGCTACTCTTGACCACCAAACAACATGATAGTTTTTAAAAAGAAAACTATTGGTTTTTCTTTCTTGTCCCAATTACAATTATTGAGAACGTTTCTTGATGTTCTTAAAAATACATATGTGGCATGAATTAGACTTTTAAGAAGCTTTAGACTTTCTTAAAGTGGATTCCCTTTGCTGAAATTCCATATGTGAAATGGATCATACTGCTCGTGATGGGAATACAAGCAATAAGCTCAAGTAGTTGAAGAGTTCGAGATGCTTTCTTTTTGTTTGTTCAACTCTTTATTGCTTTTGTGATGATTTCCTCAAGGAGGAAGAGTCATGCCATGAGTTAGCTACTCTTCAGTCAATCAGATGTGCCTCAGGCCCTGGCTCTTTCCCCATCTGTGGCCGGAACAGCATTGAGCAGGCAATTTAGACTCACCAAAACTTAACTTCCTTCACCTCTCAGATGAAGATCACTCTGGTCATGCACTATGTTTCAAAGTGTTAAATAAATGTACTGAATACTCCATGTATATTTCCAAAAACAGGGAAAGTGTCCTTACCCGAGCCCTTCCCTCTGTATGCAATAGATTAAAATGGAAAACTTAGCCAGACCCTTCCAAGGCCAGAAACCCAGAAGAACCACCAACCATGGCTGACAAAACCTTAAGTTCCAGCAAACCCACCCAATTCCCAATAGAGAATGACCTTTTCACTGCCTGCATCTTTATCCTTCATAAGTTGAAAAGCACAAATGCAAAATTTAGACAGACAACTGCATGTGACTTCGATTATGTGGAATGTCAGTGAGGGAGCCCTTGTGGGAGGAGATGGCCTCCCCTTCTTGAGACAACTGTGGCTCACCTTTGCCACTATGAAAATCTGAACCCTGCAGCTTTTCTGCAGGATTCATAGACCCTCAGAGAATCCCTGGTAAGATGTGACTTTCAAAATACTGCAACAGGCTCAGTGCCTGGACGTACTGTGCTCATCTCCCGTCCCTGCTGGTGTGTTCATTTCAGATGGCAGCCAAGTGTACGGAGGACTGGGCCAAGAATATCCAGGACTCCACCTCCCCGACTCTCCTCCCCAGGAGTTTTCTCAGAGATCCAGAAAATTTGCCAAAGCAGTTCCTTGTTTTTTGGCCAGCAGACTGTACTAAGTCCTCTGAATTAAGTGAGAGTCCACTCACTTACAGCCTGTGGCAGGCAGCCTCATGGTGCTCCTAATGACCCTCACTTCCTGGACTCACATTATCATGAACTTCCCTTCCTCTGATTGTGAGCTAGACTTACCACTTGCATCTAATTAATAAAGCATGGAAGAATTTATAGGATGATTTTGCAGAGATTAGGTTGCAAAAAAGATGTTGGCTTTGTCTAAGGTAAACTTATCTCTCTCGCTAGCTCTGATTAAAGCTAACAACAATGTATGGGCTGCCCTTGGCAAGACCCATATGGCAATGAACTGAGAGAGGTCTTTGGCCAATAGTCTTAACTGAGGCCCAGTTCAGCAGCACACAAGGAACTGAATCCTTCCTATGACCACTTGAATGAGCTTAGAAGTGGGTTCTCCCCAATCCAGTTATCACAGAGGACTACAGTGCCTAACGACACCTTGATTGCCTCCTTGCAAGAGACCCTGAGTCAGAAACACTTCCATAGCCATGCAAGATTTGTATCCATAGAAACATAGTTATTTTATGTCCTTAACTTTTGGGATAATTTGTTACACAGCCAGAGAGAACTAGTTTATCACCTTTTACAGATATTCCCAAGAACCTCATTAGACAAAAGAACTTTTTTCAAATAAATACTTTCCCACCACAAGGAAACAGCTCTGAATATGGATTAGCTGATCTCCAGAATCATCAATTCTGTGTCTGTTTTCTGACAGACACATATGGTTTACTAGGAGATTGAGATTGGTTGAGATTGGTTTAATATGATAGCAAAGAGCCCAGACTTCTGGGTTTAAACACTGAGTTCACTACCCACTAACTCCATGGTTTTGAGGAAGTTACTCAGCTCTTCTCTGCCTTGGTTTCTTCAAATGTATAATAGGAATCATACTCCATAGATTGGGCTAGTTTATGTTAGTATTCTTAGAATGTAACATGGTTCCTATTATGTATTAGAAGCAAGCCAGAATTTTACATCAGTGAATCTGTAAGACTTGATCCTCTTATCTCTATAACTATACTGTAATCTACTGTAGGCCATGGGCCACCTCTCATGTTATTATTTTTATCACATCACATGTTATATACAAAGAGGTAACTAAAGAAGTATTTTTGCCTACTTTTACACTCACAGAGCCATGTTGTCCATTGGTCACATATTTTTACTTGAATTTCTGTTTGCTATAAAGACATAAGTCAGTCATCTCTGATTCTACTAACCACTTGAATTCTTCTTAATCTGTGGATTTTATAAAATATCTGATTTTCTATTTCTATTGCCTTCAACCACCATGAGTACAATGTGTCTGTTTTTTCTTTCAATGAAATAATCAAAATCCAGACATACTAAGTTTATGCCCAACACTTTGACTATTGAAAGTGAACATGGAGACACTTCAGGTAACAGACTTTGTAGGAGCACAGTTTTGATACTTCTCTGCAAGATACATCATTAAGGAAGCCTATAATTCATCAGCAGAGAATCCCTGGGGATGTAAGGCAAAGATGTCTTTGTGTACTGTGATTTATACTTCCAAATCCCAAATGGATCTATCCCAAACTTGCCTGCTGCTTCATGTACTCATCACACTGATTGGTAATCACTGATCTACGTAGCTGTCTGCTGTGTCTAGAGATCAGTGGCTTTCAAAATGGCATGCAGACTAGCAGCATCTCATCACCTGAAGATTTGCTAAAAATAAAAATGATTGAGTCCCACCCCAGAACTAGTGAATTGACACTTCAGGAGCTAGGGCCAGCCAACAGCCTATTTTTTGACAAGCTTTCCAGATGATTCTGATATATCTTAAAATTTGAGAATCACTGCTATAGATAATGTGTTCTTTATATATATATTTAGTTATACATGGACACAGTGTCTTTATTGTGTTCTATTTATTTTTATGTGGTGCTGAGGATTGAACCCAGTGCCTCACACATGGGAGGCAAGCGCTCTGCCACTGAGCCACATCCTCAGCCCTAGATAATGTGTTCTTTAAGAGCCAAGACTATGGATTATTCAACATGATATTTCTAGTGTCCAGTATTCAAATGAAAGTTAAGTTAACATTCAGTAAAACTTTTAGGAAAAGTGACTGAACAAAGGTTTGGGTTTTGAACCTTGTATATGTCTCCATGGTTCTTCTGGACCATCTGTAAAGAGGGGAATATGAGATGACCGGATCCATATGACAAAAACAGAAATTTTCAGGAAAGGCCTGTGACTGACAAACTCAAGCTCCTCAACATTCAAATCTCACAAGACATCCTCCTTTGTTGACCTTTCTAACTGTATCATGCAAGTTCAGGGCTCTTGTCCTATGGTCCTCCAGTCTGCACTCATTCCTTATTAAAGTGATCATATCTCAACTGAATATTGGCCATAGTCATTCATTTTTGTACCCTCAATATATAGCATACTTTTTAGAGGAGAGATATTCATACATTAGCAAGTATTGATGTCATTCTTAAATTTATGTTAAATTAAGTCAGTGTTTATTAGCAAAGCTATTCCTGCCAGTTTGTCCCAAGACATGCCAAAGATGTCTTGGACATTTTGTGTTTTACATTATTTCCAAATATATCAGAGCACAGTTTAGGAGCCAAGTTTCTCCAGCACCTTTCTTCTACCTAAAGATTCTTTCTTTCTTTCTTTTTTCTTTTTCTCTTCTTGCTTTCTCCTGACCAAGAACATGTCCTTGGTTCCATTTCTTTCAAGATCTTACTCAAACTTGTCATCAAAATGTGGACTGTCAACTTATATAAAAGTAAGTTTTAGCTTTTCTTGATATGTTGACCTTTAAAGGTCAAAATTGTACAGTCCAAAGACCTTTCAATAGAGAAATGAATAAAGTCACTTTTTCTTTTTCCCCCTTTTCAATTAATGAACATTTATTGAGTATCTAATGTGAGATGTTTTCAATGCCTGAGATAGATTACTGAATAAAAGACACAAAGACCTTAGGAGTTTCAATTCAGCAGCAGGGGAGGGAGGAGGTTTGGGAGAGGGTCAAATAATGAAAAATAAACACATAAACAAATAGTATATTAGAAGGTGGTAAATGCTATGGACAAAACAAAGCAGAGCAAATAGGAGATCAATGCTGAAATGATGGGTAGTGGATGGGTTTATGGGTCAGGGGTGAGGATTGTGCCTAGGGGGTTCTCAAACTCTATTATTTTACTTTTTCTAGGCTCACTTTCTTTATTATTCCATCAAGTCTTCAGGCTTCAAATATAATCTATATGCAAATGACTAAAATTTTGCTTCCAGTCTAGACATCCTCCATGTATCCTAAATGTATATACACAATGCCTTTTCAGCCTCTCTATTTGGATATCTAATAGGTATTTCCAGTTCAGTTATCCAATCCTTCTTTTGTTCCGCTCTCCCCCCTCATTTTCAAACTACGATGTCCCACAAACCATGGTGTCTCTGTTAATGGCAACTTCATCCTTCTAATTGTTTAAGCCAAAGTCCTTGGAGTCATTCTTCACTACTACTACTTCTTCAAATACTTACTTATCTTATCTGAAAGCAACTCTCATCATCCATATATCCATAAATTTGTTCAGCACCCAATTCTTATGAATTCCCCTATAATGCAAGGTCCCATCCATTTTTGGATTATCTAAGATAATACTTGGATTATCACAATTATCCCCTGAGAATAGTTTACCTTTATTCTCTACCTGATCTGCATATAACATAGGAACCCAGGTGATTCATTTTTTCTAGCTAGGTCAGGCCACACCTCTCCTCAGGTCAGGTCACTCCAGGGCTGGCTCCTGGCCTCACTGGTAAAGGCCAAGAGCTTCACTCTGGCCTGTGAAGCCCTTCAGGATCTCTCTGATTTAATATATTTCCATTTTCCATTCCTTCCATCTTTCTTCAGACACTAGGTCCTCCTTCACAGTACTGAGACTCCAGACACAATCTGGCTCACTTGCTGATTACTCTGCTGAGTATGTTTTCCCCCAAATTTTCAAACATCTTATTCTTCACCTACTCCAAGTCTTAGCTTTAATGTTGCTTTCACTGTGAAACCTCCCCTGATCACCCTGTAAAAGTTGTAACAACACCCTCTACCTCTTCTTTCTCCAGAGGAACTTATTGTCACCTGACATACTATACATTCAATCTATTAATTTATTGCTTATCACACCATTTCTAGAATGTAAGCTATACAAGGGAGGAGTTTTATCTGAATTCTTTACTGCCATACTCAGACTAGTATGTGGAATATAAGAGTCATTTCCTTCACATTCATTGTTCTAGTCATTTGTCTTGGAACCAATACTGCAATAGGAAATTCACATACTTTGTACCATTTCATCCTCATAAGTACCCTGTAAAGTATTTCTATTTTACTTATGGGAAAATTGAGACTCAGAAAAATAAAGTATTTGTCAGTTTTTCATCACTGTGACCAAAATGCCCAGCAAGATCAATTTAGAAGAGGAAAACTTTATTTCAGCTCATGGTTTCAGAGGTTCAGTCCACGGTCAGCCAGCTCCATTGCTCTGGGCCAAAGGTGAGGCATATTATGGTGGGTGTGGTGGAGGAGCACTGCTCCACTCGTGGCTGCCAGAAAACAGAGAGGCTAGGGGTCTTCGGGGAAGGCAGAACCTTTCAGGTCATGTCCCCAGTGACTGACTTCTTTTGGCTATGCCCCAGCTGTCCATCTAATCATTTCACCTCTGACTATTCCTTCATGAACATAGGAGCTGTGTTCATATCCAAACCATCACAGAGTGACTTGCCTAAGATCAGGTATCTTCTACCAGTTAGAACTAGAATTTAGATTCGTAATACAAATCTTGTATTATTTTTATTGTAGGATGTGGCCTTGTGATAAACATATTTTCTAGTTTGTGTATTTGATGTTAGGACATTCTGAATTTGATATCTTGCTGACCCTGGAGAGACTGGCCCTTCTGAGGGAAGCCAATTCTCAGGTTTAATAAACATCTCACCTGGGAGTCTGCCTTTCACACACAACCCACCTCCTATGTTGGTTTTTCACTCTCTGGCTCACCCCATGCTGCCCCTGCTCTAGTCACCCCAGGGACAGCTATCAGACAACTAGAGGTTTTATACCTCAGCATCTGCTAAAATGATTCAAACTAGCCAACTCTAGGCCAGTTTTCCCTGCCTCACTGTCTTCTTCCCACAGAAGTTAAAGACTCTTGCCATCAGTTTCTCTTTACTCCCTCCACTTCCTGACTGACCCAGGTGCTTCCCATGTGGTCCCCGGTAACCTGGCTTGCCTCTTCCACTTGGAAACTGTGAATGATAAACTAATGGCAATCGTCTCCTGGTTGGTTGGCCCCACTACTATATCTGAATAATATAATAACACCTGCATTATAAACTGTTATGGTTTAGATGTGGTGTCCCCCAAAAGCTCACATGTGAGACGATGCAAGAAGGTTTGGAGAAGCAATTGGGTTATAGCTTTAACCTAATCAGTGAATTAATCCCTGATGTAATTAACTAAGTGGTAACTGGAGGCAGGTGGGGTGTGGCTGGAGGAAGTGGTTCATTGGGGGTGTGGCTTTGGGGTACATATTTTGTATCTGGTGTGGAGTCTCTCTGCTTTCTGATCACCTTGTGAGCTGCTTCCCTCCGCTACACTCTTCCACCATGATGTCCTGCCTCACCTCAGCCAGAAGGAATGAAGCCTGCTGTCTGTGGATTGAGACCTCTGAAACTGTGAGCTCTCATATAAACTTTTCCTCCTCTACAATTTCTCTGGTCAGATCTTTTAGTCACAGCAGCGAAAGAGCTGATTAAAACAAAAACCATGCCTAGCTGGCAAAGGATCTAGAATTCCTATGCTAACAGGAAGTTTAAAGTAAGAAGAAAGAGACTCTATCTCCCACCTAATCCCTTCCTGAAAATAGAGTGTATGTGAGAAGGTCTTGGAAGCCCATCAATAAGAACATTAGTGAGTACAAGGTACAAATGGGTGGGAAAAGTGTATCATACCCTGGACAACAAGTGCCTGCTTCACAAAGTCACAGGTGCATAAGGGAAGGGGAAAGGAAATTGCATGCACCATAGTACTGAAGCATGCTCCTGTGAATCATTCTCAAAGTTTTGCATT
The DNA here is from genome assembly GCA_028644305.1 of Xerus rutilus. NCBI lineage: Eukaryota > Metazoa > Chordata > Mammalia > Rodentia > Sciuridae > Xerus > Xerus rutilus. The sequence goes on from CM053402.1 coordinate 65,587,576, forward strand.
ATCTTAGGAAATCCCCATAAGAACTCTGACAAGCAGGTATTATTATTGTCATTTTACAGAAACTGAAAGTAGGAATCCAAGAACTTGGGCAACTTGCTCAAGTTCATAAAGATAGGCAGAAGCCAACAGGAATACATCTGGTTTCAGTGTCAATGTTTTCTTTCCCTTTCTTTCACCTCACTGAGGTCCAAGAGCCACAGCTGTGCAAGAAGTTAACTGGGATTCTTGATAGAATTCATTTGTTTTGTTTCTGCTGGTTTTCTCTGTTTTATAAGAGTGAACTTCTACCCATTTGTTTACTTCTGAGTTTAGGTGGAGAACCTTATCCCCAGGAAATCTAAAACTTATTTCTGCATCTCAGTTGTTTCTGCACCCTATAGTTTTCTTTTCGGTAACAGATCTCACACACCACACTGCTGAATTGACAGATATAGTTAGGCTAGAAACTGTCTTAAAAGGAAGTTTCTTTTGACAGATTACATTGGTATGATTGATAAGCTCCTCCAGGGAAGATGCGGACACCTCCTTCCTTCTAAACTCAGATAAAAAAAAGTAGTTTAATGTAAAACTTCTTCCTGTGTTCAGCCTCCTTATCATCAGTCTACAAAACTTTCTTTTGAAGACATTCCCCTGCTCTGTTTAAAAAATGTAAATTTATTTAGCAGGGGAATTGGCTTTCCAAGGTCCAGGAAATTGATAGGGATAAACACAATAAGGCTTGAAGTACCAAAAACCAAGAGTGATTTGGACGTTCAGGGCATATGAACAATCTAACAATCTCCATACACTAGCCATTTGTTCAATCTGGTTTCACCATCTAGGAATAACTGCATCTTAGCAGGTGTGACCCTAGGCAAAGCTACCACTGTTTTGTCTCACTTTCATCATCTCTTTAATGGGTATAATGAAGATCCCCTTGTATGGTTCTTATAAGGAACAAATAGGACACCAAATACCTAGCCTTCCTAGGGCACTTCTCCCTAACTGTTAACAGGATGGTCCAGGACCTCATTTTGCCCATCTTCACGATTCCAGTTGCTCATTGACTGTGATGGGAAAGGTTCTTAACTTCTTGACGCTTCTTATGCATCAGTTTCCCCACAAGAGAAATGGAGAGAGCGGTAATTACCTAACAAGATCTTTATGATTTAAAGAGCTAATGTACAAAGAGCACTTGGACCTTCACTGGAGACCTAAATGATTCACTATATGATTTTTTGGCCTTTTTAATTAAGATATAATTCACATACTTTAAATTTACTTAAATTTAAAAACACATATATTCAGTACATTTTAGCATATTCACATGTAAATATTATGCAATTATCACTACTATCTAAGTCCAGAATCCATTGCTTTAAGAAAGAAACCCTATACTTGTTACCAATCATTTCTAATTCTCTTCTTTGTTCACCTACTGGCTAAAAATACTTTCTGTTCTATAGATTTTCTTATTCTGAATATTTCATATAAAAGAAATAATACAACATGTGGTTTTTGTGTCTAACTTCTTTCACTTGGCATGAAGGTTTTAAGGTTTATCCTGTAGTAATAAGAATCAGTACTTCATTCATTTTCATGGCTAAATAATATTCCATAGCATACACACACACACACACACACACACACACACAGTCCATCCATTTATCAGGTAATGTAAATTTGGGCTGTTTCTACCTTTTATTCTTTCTTTCCCCATTAAATGTGCCATTGCTAAAAATCAATTAATTATATATAAAAGGTATCTCATTTATATTACATGGATCTCTGCATCTATTTGACACTAGCACACTAAATTATTGCTAGAATTTATAGTAGTTTTGAAATTGAAAAGTGTAAGTCCTCCAAATTTGTTTCTTTAAAAATAATTTTGGGTATTCAGAGTCCCTTGTACTTCCAAAGAATTTTAGAATCAGCTTGTTTATTTCCACAAAAAAGGCAGTTGGAATTTTGATAGGAAATATATTGAATCTACAGATCAATATTGGGAATTATTGTCCTCTTAACAATATTTAGTCTTCCAATCAATGTCTTCCCATAAGGTCTTTAATTTCATTCACAATTTTCTGTACTTGTCAATTATAATTCTTATACTTCTTGGTTAATTTTTTTCCTAAATACTGTATTCCTTTTGATGCTATTACATATAGAATTGGTCCATCAAAATAGAAGAAATATCAGTGGAATAGATGGAGGTGATTGAAGGAGAGAGAAAAAGGATGTGATAAGGGAAGAACAGTGGAATAAATCTGACCTAACTTTCCTATGTACATATATGAATATAGCACACTGAATCTCACCATTATGTACATCTACAAGACATTATCAAAAAGAATAACAAAAAAACTAGAAGTAAATAACAGAAAAACCAGTAGAGTAGAAAGAAGGGAATGGTAGGAGGAGAGGGGAGGGAATATATATATATATATATATATATATATATATATATATATATATATATATATATATATATATATATATATAATATCTATTATATTATGTATAGATATTATATACATAGATGTATGTATTTATAGAAGAAAGAAAGAGGAGAGGGAAATGGGGGACACTAGGGACTAAAATGAAATAAAATAAATTCCATATGGTTATGTCAAATGAACCCAACTATTATGTACAACTATAATATACCAATAAAAGCAAAAAAAAATTAGCTAGGTATGGTGGCACACCTGTAATCTCAGCAGTTCAGGAACTGAAGCAGGAGGATTATGAGTTCAAAGCCAGCCTTAGCAACTTAGTGAGACCCTGAGAAACATAGAAAGACCCTATTTCTAAATAAAAATATTTTTAAAAGGCCTAGGGATTGGCACAGTGGTTCAATGCCCCCACGTTCAATCCTTGATACCAAAAAATAAATAAGAAAGCAATTCTATTCATTTATTTATATTTCATTTTATTTTTTACTTTATTTATTCTGTTTAGGTTTACACAATAGTAGAGTGCATTTTGATTCATTGTACATAGATGAAGCACAACTTTTCATTTCTCTGGTTGTATGTGATGTAGTAAAATAGAAAACCTTGAAGACACTGACAAATTTCTAGAGGCATAGGACCTACCCAAACTGAACCAAGAGGACATACACAACTTAAACAGATCAATTTCAAGCAAGGAAATAGAAGATGCCATCTAAAGCCTGCCACCCAAGAAAAGCCTAGGGCCAGACGGATTCTCAGCCAAGTTCTACAAGACCTTCAAAGAAGAATTAATACCAATACTCCTCAAACTATTTCATGAAATAGAAAAGAAGGCAACACTTCCAAACTCATTCTATGAGGCTAGTATCACCCTGATTCCAAAACCAGACAGAGACACATCAAAGAAAGAAAATTTCAGACCAATATCCCTGATGAACATAGATGCAAAAATTCTCAATAAAATTCTGTCAAATTGCATACAAAAACATATCAGAAAAATAGTGCACCATGATCAAGTGGGGTTCATCCCAGGGATGCAAGGTTGGTTCAACATATGGAAATCAATTAACGTAATACATCACATCAATAGACTTAAAGATAAGAGTCATATGATTCTATCAATTGATGCAGAGAAAGCATTTGACAAAATACAGCACCCTTTCATGTTCAAAACACTAGGAAAAGCTAGGGATAGTATGAACATACCTCAACTTTGTAAAAGCTATCTATGCTAAACCCAAGGCCAACATCAACCTAAATGGAGAAAAAATGGAAGCATTCCCTCTAAAAACAGGGACAGGACAGGGATGCCCTCTTTCACCACTGCTATTTAACATAGTCCTTGAAACACTAGCCAAAACAATTAGACAGACGAAAGAAATTAAAGGGATACGCATAGGAAAAGAACAGCTCAAACTATCATTATTTGCAGATGACATGATTCTATACTTAGAGGATCCAAAAAATTCTACCTGAAAACTTCTAGAATTGATAAAGGAATTCAGCAAAGTGGCAGGATATAAAATCAACACCCATGAATCAATTGCATTTCTATACCTCAGTGATAAACGCCCTGAAAGAGAAATTAGGAAAACTATTCCATTCACAATTGCCTCAAAAAAATAAAATAGAATACTTGGGAATCAATTTAACAAAAGAGGTGAAAGACCTCTACAATGAAAACCACAAGACTAGAAAGAAACTACACTAAAGAAAGAAATTGTACAAGACCTTAGAAGATGGAAAAAATCTCCCATGCTCTTGGATAGGCAGAATCAATATTGTCAAAATGGCCATACATCCCAAAGCACTATATAGATTCAATGCAATTCCAATTAAAAATCCCAACGTCATACCTGATAGAAATAGAAAAGGCAATCATGAAATTCATTTGGAAGAATAAGAGACCCAGAATAGCCAAAGCAATCCTTAGCAAGAAGAGTGAAGCAGGAGGCATCACAAGACCAGGCCTTAAAAAATACTACAAAGCTATAGTAACAAAAATGGCATGGTACTGGTACCAAAATAGACATGTAGACCAATGGTACAGAATAGAAGACACAGAGATGAACCCAATTAAATACAGTCATTTTTTACTAGACAAAGGAGCCAAACATGTACACTGGAGAAAAGATAGCCTGTTCAACAAATGGTGCTGGGAAAACTGGAAATCCATATGCATCAAAATGAAACTAAACCCCTATCTCTCACCATGCACAAAATTCATCTCAAAGTGTATCAAGGACCTGGGAATCAGACCAGAGACCCAGTGTCTAATAGAAGATAAAATAGGCCCAAATCTTCATTATGTCGAATTAGGACCTTACTTCCTTAAGAAGACTCCTATAGCACGAGAAGTAAAATCAAGAATCAATAAATGGGATGGATTCAAACTAAAAAGCTTCTTAGCAAGAGAAACAATCAATGAAGTGACAGAGAGCTGATATTATGGGAACAAATTTTTGCCACATACACATCTGATAGAGCACTAATCTCCAGAATATATAAAGAACTCACAAAACTTAACACCAAAAAATCAAATAACCCAATCAGTAAATGGGCCAAGGAGCTGAACACAAACTTCACAGAAGAAGATATACAATCCATCAACAGACATATGAAAAAATATTCAACATCTCTAGCAATTAGAGAAAGGCAAATCAAAACTACCCTAAGATTTCATCTTACGCTAGTCAGAATGGCAATTATCAAGAATACAAACAACAGTAAGAGTTGGCGCAGATGAGGGGAAAAAGGCATATTCATACATTGCTGGTGGGACTGCAAATTGGTACAACCAATCTGGAAAGCAGTATAGATATTTCTTAGAAAACTTGGAATGGAACCACCATTTGACCCAGCTTCCCACTCCTTGGTCTAGCATACTACAGTGCTGCAGCCACTTCAATGTTTATAGCAGCTCAGTTCACAATAGCTAAACTGTGGAACCAACCTAGATGCCCTTTGATAGATGAATGGATAGAGAAACTGTGGTATATATACACAATGGAATATTACTCAGCAATAAAAGAGAATAAAATTATGGCATTTGCAGGTAAATGGATGGAGTTGGAGAATATCATGCTACGTAAAGTAAGCCAATCTCAGAAAACTAAATGCCGAATGTTTTCTTTGATAAGTGGATGCTGATCCACAATGTAGGGGAGGACATAGGAGAGTGGAGGAACTTTGATCACAGGGGTGGGAAGTAGGAGGGGTTAGGGGGACAGTAAAGATGGTGGAATATGATGGACATCATAGCTTTCTTATTTTTAATCTGTAGATTTTTCATTGCTAGTGTAGAGAATCACAACTGATATTTATATATCTCCTTTATTCTGCCACTTCACTAACCTTGTTTGTTAATTCTAGTAGTTGTGTGTTCTTTAGAAATTTCTATGTATAAAGCCATGACATTTGCAAATACTTCTATTAATCCTTCCCAAATGGATGTCCCTTGTTTGGGCTGCTGTTGCTGTTTTTCTGGACTAGCTGCCATGGCTAGGGCATCCAGCACACTGTTGAACAAAGGGATGATAGTGAATGTCCTAGTCTCTTTCCTGGTTTTATGGAGAAAGTGTTCTGTGTTTCATCATTATGTGTGATGTTAGCTGTGGGACACTCAGAGGTACCCATTGTCAGGTTGAGGAAGTTCCCTTCTATTCCTAGTTCTCTGAGAGTTAGAATCATTTGTTTTGGACTTTTCAATTGTTTTCACCTTTGAGAGGTGAGCATGTGTTTTTTCTCTTTTATTACTGTGGTGTACTTTATTGATTGATTTTTTTGTATGTTCAACAAACTTTGTATGTTAGGAAAAATTCCATTTGGACATGATGTGTAATTCTTATACTATGAGATATAGTTTGTTAGTACTTCTTTTAGGATGTTGCATATATATTTTTAAAAGATATTAATCTCTAGTTTTAATTTCTTGTGATGTTTTTGTCTGACTTTGGCCTCATAGAATGCATTAGGTAGTGTTTCTTGCTAGTCTATATTTTTAAATAGTTTGAAATTGTTGGTGTTAATTCTTCTTTAAATGTTTGGCAGAATTCACCAGGGAAGCCATTTGCATACTGGCTTTCTTTGTTGGAAGTGTTTTGATTAGTAATTCAATCTTTATTTTTATACCTCCATTAGATTCTTATTATTTTTTCTTGAATCAGTTTTGGTAGTTTATGTGTCCATGAATTTGTCTATTCCATCTACATTATCTAATATGTTGGCATAAAATTTTGTAGAATTTCCTTGCGATGCTGAGAACAAATTTCTTTGCATTACATAAGTTTGATGTGTTTATTTTTCTTTCATCCATCAAAAATTATTACTGTTCCATATTCACCAACATCATTGCACTATATATGTTTTATGTAATTATTATTCTTAACATTTTTGTTATTTTCCTTTTTCCTTATGGTGCATATAAATCTCAGGTGAGAAGATTTGAGTGAGATAAATTATTTCATTCATATCTATTCTATTATTCAAAACACAAGACTGTGATCTTGATGTAGTTTCCATACTAGTCCATACCATCCCTTCATTTCTCAGGTCCTGTGACATGAAATTTATGTAATCTCATGCCCTTTCAGGCAGTTAGGGTATAATCTCAATCCTTTTAGAAATAATATCATTTGCATTAAGTCTCAGTATTTATGGAAGTTAGTCAATTTTTGTTGTTGACTTCTATTGTTGGAAATTTTTATTTTTTCCTGCAGACATTCACTTTTTTTTTTTTTTTGGTTATGTTATATTGATTTGAGTTGTACCTCTTGCAAGTTCTCAGCCTAAAGCCTATGGTGTTACCTGGAATTGGCATATACAGAACTCCAGCTTGAGGCCTCCCTGGCTTCTGATTTGCTGAGGTCGCTACACATATTCTCACTTGATTAGCCATTGAGGATTGGGTGACAGCATCCATGGAAGAAGAACAATCTGAGGAAAATCATGGGACAACAGAGTGGAGTCTTGTGTATGGTGGAAGCCCATGGAAGGAGCAGAAACTAAGAAAAGAAATTTAGGCAGATTGGACCTCCAAAGGGTCTTGAGTGGCACAATCAGGAGTTTGCGTTTTATCTCATTAGGAAAAAAACAGAGTATTAGTGAAGTGAATCCCTATGGCCACTTTTATACTTCTACTTAAGGGCTAGTTCCCTCATACTTTGAGCCACCTCCCCCTCCCCTTTCATACAAAGGACTCAGTTGATTCAGTGGGAAGAGGTAATCTTTTTAGGAAAACTCCTTTGGGATTTGATCAAAATGGTAGATGATCCCCATGTCAGAAGAAGACCATTTCCACATAGAATTCAGGTTATGTGCCTGACTCCTGAGGGAAGACACAAAGAATAATCACTAGTTGTTTCTTCACTATTGTGATATGGATTCCACAAGCCCTTTCATAATCCCATTCTTGCCTGTGATAGATGGGTTTTTAAACCCATCTACTTGTAAAAGGCAATTATTATTCAGTAACATGAAAATTTTAAAAAGCTACACACCGTGTTCTGGAATGCAAGATTTTTTTTAATCTTCCTGACTTAATTATTTTGTGCTTATTACTTCAAGGTTGAAGTTCCCTTTTATCCTGCAGACATTTACAAGTTCATTTGTTACATTGATTTGACTAAAACCCGTTGAAAATAACTTTGGCCTATTGGCAATTATGTCAAATTAGAAGGATATAATGAATTTTAATTGTCTCTGAGAATATGTATTTGGTAGAAGAGATATTTCAAAATTCTTCAAATACATATGTGAACCAAGATGTTTCACCAACAACAAATTAATTTGTTCCCCATCAAATTACAAACATGTATTCTGTTTCTATTCCCCTCCTGAATGTCTTTTTAAAAGATTCTTTCCTCAGTGATATAGAAGAATTGGTTTTCAGAAGTAACATGCTATTTTGCCTGGGGGAAAGTTAGTAGAATTGTGCCCTTTTACTCTTCCAGTGACAAAAATTCTGGACTCTAGTAAAATGTTTCCACCTGGAGACCTCTGCAAGATTAGAAGTTTCTATAAATGCTAATCATTCTATATTTACCCTTCTGACCGTAACAGTTAGCAAATAGGTTCTGCTTCCTGAAGACATGAGCACAGTGAAATGGACAGCTCTGTTACAATGAAAGGCAGTGAAATGGGAAAATCTATTGTAAGCATTTTGACATAGGTCTGCCCGAGACTGGAGGTTATGGACTGGAATACATGGGATGAATCAGACATTCTATGGAGGAACAGATAGGACTGAGTCTATTTTTTTCTTTCAAAAGTAGATACAGAGCCGGGCGCGGTGGCTCAAGCCTGTAATCCCAGCACTTAGGGAGGCTGAGACAGGAGAATCGCGAGTTCAAAGCCAGCCTCAGCAATGGCGAGGTGCTAAGCAACTCAGTGAGACCCTGTCTCTACATAAAACACAAAAATAGGGCTGGGGATGTGGCTCAGTGGTCGAGTGCCCCTGAGTTCAATCCCCAGTGCCAAAAAAAAGTAGATACAGTGTTCTTGGATGTGACCTTCATAGGCTTCAGTATCAGGCAGACATAGCCTGAGTCTGATGGCTTATCCCAGCATCTTCAGCAACTGGTGCCGCCTACCACAGAGGAGATGCTCAGTGAATGTTACATTAATTTAAAAGTCATTTAAAGAGATGAATGAATGATCATATCCTCACAAATCTTTAGTTAACTATTTCTACCTTTAAGTTTAAATGACAACATTTACACAAAATCTTAAAACTCTTTTACTAGAAAACTATCCAAAAGAATTTACAATTTCTTTTGGAAATTAATGTAGATAATCTTGAATGAAATTCTCCACTGATAATTTTGGAAGCATCTCAAGACTCCTAAAATGACTCCAATTCCCCTAAAATGCTTCACAAAATGTTCAGTTCAATGAATCTTCTGTCCCTTCTTTTGATAATGCCAAATCCCACCTTGACTAAACCCTTGTTCCATGCCAACGATGAATTAAGAATGCGACAGTCTACAAATTATTTCAGCAACTTGATCAATATAATGAATTTAAGTCAACAGTCAATACTTCCTAACAAACACTTACTTTTCATAACATTAACTGCTGAAATGAGGAAAGAGATCATTTTGGAAATGCTGAGTTAAACATAAGCTTTCCTTTCCCCCTGCCCAGCTCGAAGGAGCATTTAATATTCAAATGTGCAATAAAACCTGTATCATTGCCCCATGCATGCATGTTCTTTAGTAAGAGCATTCTACTGGACTGTGTACCCTAGAAAACCCATGGGGGAACTTCGGTCTAAAGATTTCAAGCACAATTATCTCTCAGAGCTTACTAAATGTGTGCTGAATAAACACTTTATGCAACTTGATAACTTAGAGCTATGTAAAAAATGTGCTAGTGTCATTCACTTATTAATAGAAGCTAATAAGTGACTAAAGGGCTTATTTACTGTCTGACTGACCAGGCTGATGAAAGGCCATGCAGAGACCAGCAGTGAGTTGTGTGAGAAGCTGAAATTTCCAAAGTACCCAGAACAATTTCCTTTGCCCCAATGAAACAATACTTTCTGTACATCTGCCTTATTTCCTCCTGTAAGCATTGAACTAAGATGTCAAAATCACTTTTATATTGCATAAATTATTCCCTGAGGTAAGTGAGAAAGTCCACTTAAAGGAGAGTTGCAAAAGAGATATTTGTCTTCTATTTCCTCCAGCTTGCTGTCTGACTGCTGGAGGACCAGACACTTACAGAGAATAGGGCTTCTCTCACATGCTCAGGGAAAGTACCCTTGTCTAGGTGTAGAAATCATTGCAGCACAGGAAATATAAAGTGGAACTGAGATGGATTGTGATCTCAGCAACAATCAGATCTAGAGATCCTCCTCTCTCTCCTGACCACTGGGGCTTCCCATGGTCCTTCAAGGGAGTTCTGAAGTGGGAAGCTCTGTAGAGCCATCTAACTATACAGCAAGACCATGGAAGACAAGAACAAAGAGAGAGCTTCACTCAAGAATCAAATTCCCATCCATTTACTTCTTGCCACTGAAAGGACACTGCATGTCCTTGCAGACTCCATTTTTGCTTTGTTTCACATGTTAGGTTCTGCTTCCTGAAGGTGAAATGCTTCGGAGAGAAGAGAAAGTGAAAATTAGGTGAGAAAATGATGAAGAACTGCGAGACTGGGGGTGCTGGAGGCAAGATTGTCTATTTCATTGGTCCAGATCCTAGAAGGCTAATATTCGTGTTCCTTGTTGAAATGCTAGAAATTTTACTACTTCTCCTGATTGTCTCCACCACTTATGACTTACTTCAGGTAAAAAAGCCGTGGAATAGTATTCATTGGAATATTTCTTGAGATATTTATACTCTTTGGGTACAACATAATATGTAATAAGTACAAGGACAAAGTTCTAATGATAGAGACAGATTGTTGCATTGACACTAACTTCCAGTGACATTCTGACAGAGTAATCTGAATGCTCAAGATTGGAAAAGTTTGGTCAACCTTCAATAACTTGCTTTATTTGGAGTAGTTATGAGGATATATTCCCTGGACAGCCAATAGTATTGCCCCTTCAACCTATAGATCTAGAGGAAGCCCAGCCAGGACTCCTTCCATCAGTACACACTGGGTTATGGCAGCATATTCATCTTCCTTTTCTCACATAATAAGCGTAACTAGCTGTCATGTCTATTCAGTGTTGTGCTAAATGCTTTACTTGTACCATTTAGCCTACATCATCATAAATATTCAACAGCTAGGTATCCTTATGTCTAATCTATAGGAAAAAAGAGTATTTGCAGATCTTCATTAATCTAAGTATTGAAGGATATAACTGCATATATTAGTCTTTTTTGTTACTATAATTAAATATCTCAGACAGGCTAACTTTATGAAAAAGGAAGGTTTATTAGGAGTTCTGGAATTCAAGGTGTTATGGTTTGGATCTAAAATGCCTCCCCAAATTTCATACTTTCTCTTTTCTAAGTGCAGATTATAAAGCATCTATGTATTCTTTTCATTCACTTGGCCTGAATTTTTTCTCTTCCTAAATCCAAATTGACTCTTTCTAATTAGAACAGAATCCTAGAATTATATATACAGAATTATCACACATTTAAGCTACTGTATACTTATCAGCCATCATTCAAGCAGAAATTCCTGACTTCTCCATTAAAATCTGAGGCTTGGCTATATTAAGATTCCCATCCAAAATAATAACCACATCTTCCATCTTCAGACTCTCAAATGCAGTTCTTTTCTCTACAGTACTTGGCTATAATTCCTTTTTGCAATGTAACCTCTAAAACATTTCTTTTAAATATCTCCTTGCTATTGGCATCCTCCGGTGGTGGCAGAGAAAGATAATGCTTTAGAGTTACAAGAGTAAATAAATATAGAGAGCCCGGTGCTTCTGCCCAAGCTTGAGAATATGGCATAACTCAGTCTGCATGTGACCCAGAATTAAATCAATATTTCATTCCATTGCCTTCAATGGATTCTCAATGCCCTTCCTAGAATAATTTAATTCCTCCCTCTTCTCAAATTAAATGATACCTGAAAGGTTTCTCTGATGAACAGCTCCTATTTTACTGTAGGAGGTCTTCCTTCAGGTACATGGGACATACATCTTTTACTATTAGTGAAGACCATTAGTTTCAATATAATGCCCTCTCTGTGACATCTACTACAGTAGTAATATTATCAAACCCATAACACAACCCATTTCCATGGCTCTGGAAAAAGAAAAGCAGTACATCTGTATTTTTTGAACATGCATTTATAGGAAGTACATTGATGAAAGAGATGGGAATTATAGACTCAAAGAATTACCTGATGTATAGAAATTTTATCATTGTATGCATTTGTAGTACAATATTAAAGGTGCATTGAGACCATCCAAATATGTATTATACATTAGAAAGTCAGAAGATTATACCTCATTATAAATTCAGATACAAATGCTATCATTGTTCATGATAATATTGGCTGACATTTATTGAGTGGTAGGCATTATTCTAAATATGTTGTCAGTTTGCTGAATTTAAGCCTAAGGAGGTGAGTAACTTGCCTAATATCACATGGCTAGTAGGCAGAAGACGTATATTTGGGCCCAGAGATTATGTGCCTAAGCTCTGAATCTGTACACTGTGTTGCCCTATGGAGATCAAATCAAGATGGAACACGTGTTCTACCATAGTTCTTCAGCTAAGAAAAAACCATCAAGGCCCAGTTGTGCATGGAAAATTAGTAGATACAACTTAAAATCTATACAGTGAATTTATGGTGTTATGGTTTGGATATTAGTTGACCCTAAAATCTCCTGTGGTAATACAGGAAAACTCAGAGGTGGAAATGTTTAGATTATGAGAATGGTAACCTAATCCATCCATCCTAGATTGAATGAACTGACTCAGTTGGTAAGTGGGGGTGGGTGGTAGCTGAAGGAAGTGGATTACTGGGGCATGCCCTGAAAGGATTTGTCTTCCCTGTGGCCACTTTCCCTTCCTCAGTCTCCTGGCCATCACAAGCTGAGAGCACTCTTCCATCATGACCTTCACCATGGTGTCCTACCTCACCGTAGGCCCAGAGCAATGGAGTCAGTCTACCATGGACTAAACCTCTGAAATCATGAGCTCAAACAAGCCTTTCCTCCTCTTTATTGTTCTTGGCAGGTATTTGCATCACAGCAATGCAAAGCTGACTAACACATGGTTTCTCTCAGACCATAGAAATACACAGATGCACAAATACACACACAAACATCCATACATACAAATACATTGAGACCTCAGGAAATGCTAAGCAGGATCAGTGATTTCTTCTCATTTCAGATTATGGTTGGTGAACCAGTCAAACATGTATTGAGTAGCTACTATGTATTACATGTTGCTAGAGACCTCAGGAGATTGGGTTTTTCCTTTACAATTTGAATTGGTAAGCATAACACATCTCTTACAAGATATGGAATCAAGATATAAGTTTGCAGAGTGTTATAGTTACCAAGATGATAAGCACATAGGAGATTTTAAATGTTAGCTGCAGATGCTGATTAGTCACTTACTTTTACACTCCTAAAGTTCTTAATGAATTGAAAACAGGCAAAAAAAATGTGGATTGGAACCTAAGTTCAGTATAAGCTGTATTATAGGATTGTTTGAGGCCCCATAGCAACCATTAGGACAAGGAATTACACAGCAGATTCCAGCCAGTCTCCTAGGGTATGGGGCAATACAAGGTAAGTCCAGAGCAGAAAGAGACTGTTGAATGGAATGTTAGAAGATATCATGAGATAAGAAGACACTCATTGGCCAGGGTGATGAGGCAGGAATAGCATTCTAGATTGAAAATAGGATGAAAAGAGGCTCCTGAATCAAGGGGTGTCCAGATTAGAGCCAAAGTCACAAAGGTCCCAGGACATCTGTGGGGAGGAGATGGACACAGTGACAGGCAGGAGAGCCTGACTGGGGCCTAGAGCATCAGCTGAGCACTCTGCACTCTATCCAGGAGCTCCAAGATTCCCTAGGGAACCTCTGAAAGGTGCAGTATTGTGAGGGTTTCAAACCTGCCAAGTACATAGCAACAGAGTCCCTGCCTGAATTCAGCCAAGATGGTGCTTTCATATTAGAATTAAAAATAAATAATTTTAATAATTTTTTTAAAAATGTAACTGGACACCACTACAGTGGCTGAAGACCTGTACATAGCTACTAATTTGACAGGCACACTTTGTGGTCTTGAATAGAGTCTGCTCCTTTCAAGCAGGAATGTACTTACATTTTGCTTACATTTTTTTTTTTTTTTTTGATAGAAAGAACTGGGCCCTGTTAGACATTAGTAATTTTTTTGCTGAAAGAATTCCTTTGTGACATCTTGGTGCCCTTTCTGTGATCATCCTGTAACAATCCATTCCCTCCCTCTGTCTCTCTCTTCAAACTCTTTCAGTCCTTCCTCCCTCCCATAGAATTCTGATTCTTCTCCTTTCTTTCACTTAAAAATTCCCTTGTCAGCCGGGGCGAGTGCAGTGGCTCAAGCCTGTAATCTTAGCATTTAGGGAGACTGAGACAAGAGAATCGTGAGTTCAAAGCCAGCCTCAGCAATGGCGAGGTGCTAAGCAACTCAGTGAGACCCTGTCTCTACATAAAACACAAAATAGGGCTGGGGATGTGGCTCAGTGGTCGAGTGCCCCTGAGTTCACTCTCTAGTACCAAAAAAAAATTCCCTTGTCTCAGTGGTCTCACTCTGCAAGAAATCAACAAACATTAGGATGCCCATGCACAGCACCTACTGATGCCTGGCCCCGGGTCTCTAAACCAATGTTTGCACTGCTCTGAACAACATGAATACCAACGAGCAGCAACACAACTAAAGCCAGGTGTAACCTGTCCTCTGGAAATCAAGAAGAAGGAAAAACCAGCTGGGAATTAAGTGAGAAAGCACATAAAATAAAACCATAATACTGTTGCAAGTGAGATAAAGGTCAATGGATTTCAAAATGTCAAATGACAAAAGGATCATTTCCGTTCCAGTTTTGAGTTAGTACAGTTTAGTTGCTGCCAAGTTTTAAACATTTCTGACTTTGTGCACATTTTTAGTCTCATAGTGATCGTTTATTAGCAATTTATTCAAGTTGATATTAATATCCTCATAAATGTCAATCAGCACCTTAAGTGATATGAAAAATTGAGGTAGGTAGATTATATCTTGGGTGTAATAATTGTGTAGTGATTCAAATCTATAGATACTTAGAGACCTATTGAGGGACTGTGTAGAGGGCAGGGCTGCTGGGGGTTGAGAGCAGCAGGTAAACACTAAAGTCTTCAATAGTCTCTGCTCCCTGAATATTTATGGACAATAAAAATGTCATTATCACAAACAATGGTGGTTCTCTGGACATTTAACAAACTTTTATTCAGTTTCTATATGTGGCAGATATTACAAAATATATTTATACACACGCGTGCATGCAAACACACAAAAACAGGCTATTGCAAGAGTCTTCAGGAACAATACACTGCAAAATCTAAAGAAATTATAGGCATTCAATAAAATCTGCATTAACTTTATGTTGTTGTAACTACTAAAAATAATTTGAAAAATGGTAGTGCTCATGTGCTAGGTACTTGGCATATATTATTTTAATTCCAGCACAGTTACCACTGTCCTTATTTTAGAGATAAGAAAATTGTGGTTCAGACTAAGTTAGAGGGCACTTCTGAGGTCACATGGTAATAGAGGGGTGAAGCCAATATTTTAACCCAATACTGTTTAACTCTAGCACTCAAGCTCTTCCCACTACTTACTGACACCTGCTGAATATTAATAAGTTAATGCTCAATTATCACAATTTTTAGATGAACTAGACTCATAAAACCATCTATATAGTGAACAATAAAAGATGCATCATCTCAAACATTGCCTGTTTTTTCTTCAATGTCCCAGTAATGCATCCTTCTGAAGGATTTCCTTAAGAAATAGGTTCATGCAATATACTTGACTGGTTTATTAATTATCTCATTTTCCTTTCTTCTCTTTTTTGTCTTTTAGTATTCAGCTCCTGGCACAGTGCCAGATATGGTAGTAGGTCTGAGGAGCTGAGGCTTCTTAAGGCTTTTAATGCACTGGGTATAATCCCTCTTTCTTGCTTTGATCTCTATACAAGTCTATGTGCTGAACTCAGCAGGGCGTGGTGTTGTGAAGTTCAGAAGGCACAGTCCCTGCCCAGGCAAATGATTTTCAAGCAGGCAGCCTCAGCATGTCAGTTCTGGTAGAGTGCCAGCAATGTCTAAGGGAGGACAGTGGACAGAAAGGTAGTAGCCATGAAAGAGGTGGGGAAAATTCAGAGAATATACCCATGCAACAACCCTAGGAAGAAAGTAATGGAAGGATCATGTTTGTTGTAAGTTGAAAGAACACTGCAAACAGACACTAAATGTGAAAATGCGTGATGTTTATGGAACAAGCGAGTAGTTCGGTTTTGCTAGAATAAAAGGAACATGAAGATGTACGTAGGCCCTTTTTCTGTCCATGTATAATAAAATATCTTGGGGGAGATTCATAGAGAAGAGAAATTTTCACAGTTCTGTAGGCTAGAAAGGTCCAGATAAATTCAGGAACAAAACCAAGCAGATTTAGTGTCTGGTGAGAG
Source organism: Xerus rutilus (assembly GCA_028644305.1). NCBI lineage: Eukaryota > Metazoa > Chordata > Mammalia > Rodentia > Sciuridae > Xerus > Xerus rutilus. The sequence goes on from CM053402.1 coordinate 65,604,136, forward strand.
CTTTTCTGCCCAAGATGGTGTCTCTTGCTGCATCTTCATAGGGCATAAGGGGATAAAGGGGGAAAATGCTGTGTGCACAGGCTCTTATAAAGCACCCAATCTTATTTACATAATCACCTCCCAAAATCTCCACCTCTTAATAGCATCACTATGAAAAATAAGTTCCAGCATAAGGACTTGGGGGTGACACCAACCTTCAGACCATAGCAATGGAAATTGTAGTTGGAAGGTTCTGTTGGATCAGATAATGGAAGGAATGAATTTCATGCTGCAGAATTTAAATTTATATTCTATAAGAAGTAGAATGCAAGAGAGCTGGGGATATAGCTCAGTGGTAGACTGCTTGTCTGGCAGGGGTTCCATTCCATCTCCAGCACTGAAACAAAGAGAAAAAGAGAAGACAAAAGAAATGGAAGGCAGAGGAGTTTTTGATAAGAAATTCAACCCTGTTAGACTTTTGTTTTAGGAAAACAACAGATTAAATAATAGGGGAGGTGATACAGACAAGGAAATAAGAACAGAGTTTAGCAGCAGTACAAGGTTAGACATTGTTCCATTTGGAAGGAGGTTCAGGTGCTTGGGGCTTTCCTATTCCTTCTTTCTATGTGCAAGAATGTAGGTGGAAATGTGCTTTTCTCTGATAGTGGAAGGTAAAAAGGTGGATCTATGTCCTGCCCTTCTCTAACACCAGAAATTCTCCCTTTGACCCTTTTCTCCCCTTTGAACAGTATTCAGTGTTTTCTGGGATGACAATCAATAGATCTGAGTGAACAGAGCCCATGGCAATTCCTATAAAATGTTGAACAAAAAGTTCCTTTTAGTGAAAATATGGAATAATCCTCAGCATAATGAAGTAACTTCACCTGGCTCCTTAAACTATAGGGAGATTCTCAGAACTGAAAACAAACAAAACAAATATCAATATAGCATTGATACTCTGGTCATTCAGCACTATTAGAACATATTTATGCAGTTCATTCACATGTGTAGGGCATATGTGTGTGTGTGTGTGTGTATATCTATATATACAAACATAAAAACATGCATAATTTATAATGTTAAAATTTGAATTTATAGCATTTTGAATTGCATATGGCAATGTCATAGATTATACATAATTCCATGAGAATGTACAAAGTCTCGTGAACAAAGTTTGCAAGCATGAATGAATAGATGTGATACATTGTTAAAAATTTCAATGCAAGTCTTTCAAAAAATAATATTTCAAATAATCCATATTTGTGAAATTCAGGCTTTATTTCCCTGGAAAGGGAGTTTACCAATTCAGCTACTCACATAAAGCCTCTAACAATTTGAATGTAGAAAACTGGAAGGCAAATCATTAGGATTATAATAGGCTTCAACTTAAGAATCAGAGGAGAAAACAAAATTCCTCACTTAGGCTAAACTTCCCTCAGGAAAAGAAAGAGAATCTACAACTTAGAATAATAGGATTAATAACAACAAAAGCAACAACATCAACAATTATAAACAATTAGCCAATTTGGGACAGAGGAGATGCAGCTTTAAAAAGTGTCTTTGGCCCTATAGGACATAGAATGGGAATGAAGTATAAATATTAATAGTGAAACCAATATTAGACACTGTGGATCTGAACAGTTGAGTCCTATCACTTATTGTTGCACTTAATGCCCATAGAAGCCCTGGGAAATAATGTGGAGTCTTTGCACAGTTTCTTGGGAGCTGTTTGAATTGCCCAGCAATGAACTAGATGAAACCAGAAATGCTTCTTTCACCCAAGGAGAAGCTGCACCTAATGCTCTCTAGGTCTCCAAGTAGTGAGCAGGTTGAAATCCTCATTACTCCTCTGAAGAGCTGGCCCTTAATCCACTATTACATTGTAGTTAGATACAGTAGCAGGTGAACTCACAGAGCATGAGGCATCACTGATAGCCTCATGTCACCATGGTCGAGGTCCATCTCATGTTTAACCCTGAAAGAGACAGCACTAGAGAGCAAAGTTCCTCCTCTGGAACATAGCCAGGGTGGATTCAGCAAGACTCAGCTCCAGATGTATCTCTGAAGAAAGCCAAGAGATCTGGATAACCACTCTTTTATTAACACTTCACTTGTAAGCTTCCCAGAATGGCCTGTTCCTTGCACCCATACTATGCATCATTATAGGCAGGAAGAAATTAAGTAAATTACTAACAGGAAAGTGAAGAGCCAGGACGCAAACCTCAATCTATCTAATTCCAAAGTGATTCTGGTTTTTAAGATTCAAATAATTACTAGGTGCAGTGGTAAAATCCTGTAATTCCAGTGGTTAGGGAGGCAAGAGGATCCAAGTTTAAGGTCAGCCTCAGGAACTTAGCAAGACTCTGTCTCAAAATAAAATAAAAAATAAAAAAGGCTTGAGATGTGGCTCAGTGGTTAAGCACCTCTGGGTTCAATCTCTCATACCATAAAAAAAAGATAAACCTAATCAAAGTAGTGCTCTTACCAAGTTGTGACACTGGAACTTCAACTAAGTTTGTTAATTCATAAGTCAGCGTTTGTCATCCAAAAGCACTCTTCCTCAAGGGTCAACTCAAGGCCACATGCACCATAACAAAACCATAGGTAGTTATTATTATCACAGTTTAAGTGTTGCTACATAGATTCATGGAATCCTGAGCTGCAATTTTTAGTAGGCACTTCAAATGATCATAATGCACTAGAAAGTTTTAAAAACATTGCGTCATAGAAATTATCCTCAACTACCCCCAGAACCTATGTGCATGTGGTTCATATAGGACCGTGTGAGGCAAGGGCCAGAACACCCATCCTCTGAGTTGAGCAACTCATTAAGAACAGAGTCAATCTCTCAGGAAGGAGTCTTTTGAGAAGGCTAACCCCTTGGGAATTGGTAATAGAAAACAAGAAATGAGGCTTTTATAATATCACAAGGGCTTTATAGACCCTATGGGAAGATTCACCTGCAAGTCCTAAAATAGATGACTCCTTTTTAAAAATGTTATTTGTTCTAATTAGTTATACAAGACAGAAGAATAAATTTTGATTCATAGTACACAGATAGAACACAACTTTTCTCTAGTTGTACACAATGTAGAGTTGCACTATATGTGCAGTCATACATGTACCTAGGGTAATGATGTCCATCTCATTCCACAATCTTTCCTGCCTCCATGCCCCCTCCCTTCTCCTCTTTGCCTAATCAAATTTCTTCCATTCTCCCCACACACCCCATTATGGATCTGCATCCACTTATCAGAGAGAACATTTAGCTTTTGTTTTTACTTCACTTAGCATGATATTCTCCAACTCCATCCTGCAAATGCCATAATTTTATTCTCTTTTAATGTTGAATAATATTCCATTGTGTATATATATCACAGTTTCTTTATCTATTCATCTGTTTTGACTTTGATACATGAATTCAGGGAACATTCTTAACTTTGTTCAAGAGAAACCCAGGGAAGCTCCCAGGTATGCACCCACACAAAGTCCACAAAAATACCTATGCTTACTTCAATGGAGGGCAATTCTAAGCCACACTGAAGCAGGTAAGGAGATCCTTGGAAAGTTTTCAAGGAAAAGCCATAATTTTCTTCTTTCCTTATTGGAAAGTAAACAAAACTGTTAGCCTTCTCCCATAATCTGGGGGAAATTAGTGATGAGCTCACACAAATGTCAACCAGATTTATTGATGCCAGACAGAATGGAGTTGCCACAGTCAGGATGCAGGTAGAAGCTTTATGTAGTCTGAGGAATGTACTCCATGTTCATCTCCTATTTTATCCACCTGCTCCTTCATCTCTTGTCTCACCAGAGAGAACTCAGGCTTCAGTTCAAAAGGAAACTTGAGCAGAAGCTTGTGATTGAGAAGTATTTCACCTAATTCATTCATGTAGATATGTCAAAAATGAAACCTTCTTCCACATTGTTATAAATCACTCACTATGCCCCAAACAATAGGAAATATGCTATTTCAATGCAACACCAATTGCTATGAATTTCAAATAGCCAAGCCAAAGCCAAATGTAGCCTTGGAGAGAGATATAATTTCATGGTACTTTTTGAGGACCTATAAATTTTTAAAAAGTAAGTAGGACATATCTAACATGGCGGAGACCCAAACAAAAGATGATTTGATACTGCAAAAGATACAAATAAAAGTTCATTTTATTCATTCTGTACAGTGCCAGGTAAAGATGGTCAACGATTTCTCTAATGAATCTATAAGTTCCAAGATTCCAAAATTATAACATAGATGCTCCAAAAGCTCATGTGTGAGAAAATGCAAGGAAGTTTAGAGGTAAAATGACTGGTTTATGAGAGTCTTAACATAATCAGTGGATTAATTCCCTGATGAGGATTAACTGAGTGGTAACTGTAGGCAGGTAGAATATGGATGGAAGAGGTGGGTTGTTTTGGGTGTGCCTTTGGGGTACCTAGCTATTTTGGTCAGTGGAGCGCTCTCTCTCTCTCTCTGTGTCCTGGTGGCCATGTCTTGAGCCTCTTTCCTCCACCACACTCTTCCACCATGATGTTCTGCCACAACTTGGACCTAGAGCAAGGGAGCCAGCCATCTATAGATTGCAAGCTCTGAAACAATGAGCCCCAAAACAAATTTTTCCTCCTCTAAAATTGTTTTTGTCAAATCTGTTTGTCACAGCAATGAAAAAAGCTGAATAAAATACCATGGTTATTCCTGTGTGGCTCCTCAAGGGTTAGCCCCCATGTACAACATTATAAGAAAATGTAAAATCAGAATTACTTGACCTTACCATAAGAGTGGCTAAAGGCTCCCACATGTGTTGGCTGTGCCATCTAAGCTTTGCTTATTAGCTAGTTTACTTCCATGTTACACAGTTGAGGCTTTTTTGTTTTCCTTTTTGTTAATATGCTGCTTTAAAAAGAAAAATAGGACACATTCTCCCTGAGGAGTCACCAATTCAGATTGGCATTGAGAGAAGGAGTGGCCATGTGTGTGACTGTGTTTGAGGTAATGAAATTGCAATAAATAAATTAATGAGACTTTTTCTAAGATAGCTATCAAAAGCTAAGCAATATGTAGGTCAAGAACAAGGTGCACTCTAAATAGGAAGCTTGGAGTAGCTTAAATGAAGCCTCAGCATCAGTACAGAATTTTGTGTTCCACTATAATTATGTTATCAAAATGAAAGATGGTTTAGTGAAAAATGGCCATAAAAATGAGTTGCTAGAATTGTATATTTATGAAAAAAATATGGATTTCTTTGTTTACTGACAGTAAGAAAAACATTGAATTTATGTTTTGCAACCTTTGAAGTCTTTCAGTTGCAAAGTATCTTTCCCTTAATATCATACTTACCAGTTTATCAGAAGATTTTTGGAGTGTTTCCTGGACTAGGTCATTTTATACTCCTGTTTTTATTTCAGCTTGCAGTTTATTAGCTTGTTCAAGACAAAATTGCATGACTATATTCTTTGTGATTCTGTTTTTCTCATTTAACCTCTTTTTAAAAATGGCAATAAATATTCATAAACCAGAAACCAAGGAATTTTTGTTAATGTATACCTGCATGCACACATCATTATTTTATAAACATGCTAATATTGTCACCTCTGTGGATAAAGAAATAAATAACAAAGTAGGTTAACTTTTTTCATATAATTTTAAAACATCTGTGGGAAGAAAATTCTGTTTTTTATGTAGCTTGGCTCTAGATGTTCTGCCCTTTCTCGTCTTTTCTCAATAATACGCAGAACTTTTTCCTTATATTGTGCTTGAACATAAGTAATAGAGTTCACCCAACTCTCCCCACAAAGCCATGAAATAAAACTAGTTAATATTTGAGAACTTTTACATGAAATGCATGCATGTTCATGTATATATACACACACATGTATATACACACACACATATATTCTTCATTAGGTCATTACCCTTGGAGAAAACATGGACCGTGGGATACCATGTAGCACAGAGTGACTGAACTGAATCCTACACATGCAATAGGATTGTGTCACAGGCAAGGAACCCAAGCAACCCAAGTTTAGGAAACCTCAATATTTTAAAGAGTCCACAGTCAAACCTGTTTGACCTTCAAGCCAGAGGGAAACATTATCTTTATTTTCCTGGTCATTAAACCAATCTGTCTTCTGCTCCAGTGGGACACATATATCTTGGTTTGCTCTACAGACATGCTTGAAAATATAGTCTGACAGAAACTGTCTGCTTGCAAAACTTACATAAATGCAAGAGGCCCATGGATAACAACTGTCTGCCATAATGATGCATCAGTTTATACTCCTGCTAACAGAATCTAGTGTTGGCTATAAGGGTGATTAAAATCAGGAGTTAGATTTCTGGTAGAACTGCAAATTGGTGTGACCAATCTGGAAAGCAGTACTTGGAAAGCACTACTTAGTAGTGCTTTCTAAGAATTCCTTAGAAAATTTGCAATGGGACCACCATTTGACCCAGCCATCCCACTCCTCGGTCTATACCCTATAGACTTAAAAACAACATACTACAGTAACACAGCCACTTCAGTGTTTATAGCAGCACAACTCACAATTGCTAAACTTTGGAAGCACCTAGATGCTGTTCAACAGATGAATGGATAAAGAAACTGTGGTATATATACACAATGGAATATTACTCAGCATTAAAAGAGAATAAAATCACAGCATTTGCAGGTAAATGGATGGAGCTGGAGAATATCATGCTAAGTGAAGTAAGCCAATCCCCCAAAACCAAAGGCTGAATGTTTTTGATGATTAGTGGATGCTGACCATAATGAGAGAAATGGAGGAACCTTGAATAGGGCAAAGGGAAGGGAGGGGAAGGAAGAGGGCACAGGGGTAGGAAAGATAGTGAAATGAGATGGACATCACTACCCTAGGTACATGTATGAAGACACAAATGGTGTGACTCTACCTTGTTTACAACCAGAGAAATTAAAAATTGTGCTCCATATGTGTACTGTGACTTGAAATGCATTCTTCTGTTTCAAAAAATAAAAATAAAATTTAAAAAAAGATACAGCAAAGGAAAAAAATTTAAAAATTTTTTAAAAATTAGGAGTTAGGGAAATTGAGCAGCACTACTGACTGTCCATAGGCAAAAATCAAGAAAGAGTTTGGGATTTCACATGGTGGCTTAGGTCAAGGTGTAAAATCAATTTGTATACTTTCCAAGCGAATTAGCTATGGAAAGTTGCATGTAGTAGTTTCATGGGACACACCTAGAAGTATCATACTTCATATCTGTCCAAATTCCACTATTTGGAATTTAGTCCCAAAGCTTTAACTGCAGTGGAGGCTGAAAAATAGTCTAACTAGGTTTCCAAGATGAACAGGGAACAAAATTTGCTGAACACATGCCTTAGCCTTACAGAGTCCATGTCATTAAAGCTCTATATGATTTCCCAGCATCCTCCCTTCACACCAGGTTTGCATATCAGGGTAAATCTCTCTTTCCATTTCCACCCCATAGACTCCTCTTCAAAGTCCTATTGATAAGAGGTGGGGATATGTGAATCACCAAGAAATAATAATGGCAGTATAAAGAGATTTCCCGGGTCATAAGAAATGAATAGATACTTCACTCAAACCTGTGACTTTTTATAGTTAACTAATCTCAAGGGCTTCTTGAACTTGAAAATACTGATTGGAAATAACTTTTAATACCAAAGGGAAATAGAAAATATTAGAGGCCAGGATTATTGTTAACCTGAAATTTCAGTTTAAGACCTTCCTGCTAAGTATTTATGAAGGAAATAGAATTTGGACCTCATTTGAAACTATTTTTTTATTAATGATTGTCCATCTATAGAGATGCTTTTTAATGGCCTGGTCACCACTGGGTAAATGAACAAATTTCTATCACTTGCTTAAATATCAGGGATCTTAGCTGGGCACGGTGGCTCAAGCCTGTAATCCCAGCATTTAGGGAGGCTGAGACAGGAGAATTGTGAGTTCAAAGCCAGCCTCAGCAATGGTGAGGTGCTAAGCAACTCAGTGAGAATCTGTCTCTACATAAAACACAAAATAGGGCTGGGGATGTGGCTCAGTGGTCGAGTGCCCCTGAGTTGAATCCTCAGTACAAAAAAAATATATCTGGGATCTTTTCTTTCATCAACATGTTTTAAATTTCTGCCATCACAGCAATTAGCAAATTAGGTTTCACATTGGAATTATTTTCTTTTCAATGTACTTTTAAAAATCTTAGGCCAAATTGCTATAACAAAACATCAAACTAAGTTGTTTAAATTTCAGACATTTATCTTTCAATGTTATAGGGTCTGGGACAGGGGTACCATCCTGACTGCATTTTGATGAGAGTTCTCTTCCTGATTTGCAAAAGGTTTTCTTCTTGCTGTGTGCTCTGATGGTGAAAGAAGAAATCTCTGCTGTCTCTTCCTCTTTTTATAAGGGCACTAATTCCATTATGGGGTTCCCCCTCATGACCTCACCTAAACCTATTACCTCCCAAAGGACCAGCACGTTGAGAGTGAGGGCTTCAACATATGAACTTGGAAGAAAAAATCAAATTCACAATACATATCAACATTTATATGCAACGGCTGGTGGCATCGATGTGGCATACGAGTTACCTTGAAAATAATCAATCATGCTTCTTATGTGCTGCCTCAGCTGATCCCTTCATACTTTCCTATGCATTATGGACCCAGTAGTTGAATGAGCAGCAGAGTAGATGCAAGAAAATACTGGAAAGCAATTTTCTGTGGTAACCAAGTCTGGAACTCTGAGTTTTTCTGCACTGCACCATGACCTCCCCCATGTGGCCAAGGAATGTTACATAGAGCTCTATTATGGATAAGACCGCAGGTCAAAGAATCCAGAATAATTGCTCTGAACTCAACTTCACAGGATTTCAGGGTAGCACCTGTGTGACTCTAGATGAATTATTTAGCCTCTCTTGGTACTTTTCTTCCTCTTATATTAAAAAAAAAAAAGTTGTCCTAAAGCCCCTTCAAAGAATGATATAATGGTACAATAAATATAATACATGTTTTTATTGTTAATTAATATTTTTCTAAAGGCAAAAATCAACCATTAGGGCACTTCAAAGAGAAAAATACATCTTAAAGCTTATGAATTAATATAAGCTATTCCTTCTTCAACATGTAGTTGTTCTAGATACCCCTTGCGACAGGATTACTTTTTACTGGAGATATATCTCAAGTCATCATCCATAGCTGCCAGACAAGCAGGATCCTATGAAAAAGCAAAAATTGGAATAGAGAGATGCAACCCAAGGAGCCAGAGAGTTCTTTTCTCCATGGTTGTTGGAATTAGGCAGAACTAGAATCCAAACACCTGCTCAGCTACCAAAAGCCAATTTTTTAATCTATCTAAAATATTGTTTATTAATATATATTATGAGGTAAGTAGAATATAATGTAGAAGTAAATATCAACAAGATAATCATGCCAATAATTATAGAATTATAGCCATAATAAATGTTAATGACCTTTTTAACATTGAATGCTGATTCAGATTAGAAAATTTGAAAAAGCTTCCTTTCAGAGGAAGAGGAGATGTCATGTTGGGATAAAGAAACACATTCAAAGACACAAGAAAGCATAGAAGGGTCCAAGGAAACAAGAGAAAGTGCAGTGAGCAAGAGGAAGCAGGGCAGATGAGGTCGGGAAGGTAGGCATGGTTAAAATCAGGATGACCATACGACTATCACCAAATCAAGACATATCTAAGCATAAATAGGCACATTTTAATAGTTATTTTAGGACAATAGGTATGCATCAGAACTATCCCTGCCAAAAAGAAAGAAAAGAAAACAGAATGAAGGAAGGAAGGGAGGGAGAGAAGGAGGGAGGGAAAGAAGGAAAGTATTACGAAACTATTGCAGAAATTAAATGAGATCAAAAACATTATAAAAAGTTGGATATTTTATTTAAAAATCTTGGGAATAGATGATAAAAAATATGGGTTCTGTAGAATGCGAGATTTTAGTAGTTGCATTTGTCAGATTTCCTTCATTTTAGCAAAGTGCCAGAGAGAAGCTAAATTTATAAAGAGGTTTATTTAGCTCACAGGTTTAGAGGCTAACAGTCAAAACAGCATAACATAGGCTCTGGTGATAGTCCCAGGGTGAGTGGTGGAGCATGTGTGGGAGCAAGCATCACATCTTAAATCAGGAGGCAAAAGATCTGGGTAGGGCACATTTATAACAGCCCTGTCTGGAACCCTCCCTTCCAAAGACAGGGCCTCAAGGACCTCCCCCTAGGCCCAATCTCTTAGAGTTTTTAGCCCTCCCTCCCATATTGCCACCTGAGGACCATGCCTCCAAGTCACTCAAATCATTTCCAAACCACAGCATTAGTGACAGGAGAATAGGTAAAAGTAAGCTTCTCCTTTTCCTTCCTTGGCAGGAGACTCACCTTGCCTTCCAGCAGGGAAATGATGAGTCATCTCTATGGTCCAGCTAATTAACACCTGAGTTCTGTCATTAAAGAAATAAAATAGATATTAAGCCTCAACACTGGCATACCTGTGAAGACTTCAAATCAATATTTCCATTGTGTGTGAATTTCACTTGATAAAATATTTGTCCAAGAAACGTAATTAACAAGCCCTCCTGAAGATTTCAGATAAATCTAATTTTCAAGAAATCACGATTTTTTAAACACAGAAATCAACAGTCATTCACACCCAGAGTTGATGCTAATTCAGAGGCACAGCAGATTCAAGGTTAACGTACCCAATCTGTTTTGCTCATCTGGTTCTACCTAAATCTTTGCTACAACTTGAGAGTTGAAAGGGAAAAGAAAAGAAGGTAAGGCAGAGGGAAAAAAGAAGGGGACAGAGAAGGAAGAGAAAAGAGAGGTGGGGAAGGAATAAGGATTCATTCATGCACACTAATTTTTTGTTCACATGTTTCTATAAGCAGGGCACAAAACCAAAGTGATTTCAAATTGAGCCCTTTGTGTTTGGCTTCTAGAAGGCAACCAGAAGGCTCCCATGGGGTTAAAGTGCACAAAGTTTATTGGTATTTTTTCTCGAGTCAAAATTCTGAAAAGTCTTAAAAAAAATAAATGAGTATGTCAGTAAGACTGAATAATTCCTTATGTGGAAATAACAGCTTGGAATATATATTTATATGTATATATAAATTTATGTTTAAGTTGCAGTGTAATTTTTATGATAAAATATTGAGCATCTATTATTAGTCTTTTTCCCTATCTCTTTCTCTTTCTCTCTCTCACACACACACAAACACACACACCTTACCTTTCACAAACTAAAGAAATGTTTAGTCCTCAGACAAAGGTGAGATAAGGAACATCTGTTTTGACCTGTTCCATCTACCCTATTGGTCAACTCCCAGGGCTGTTTGAAAGTACTTAGGCCAAGTCATATCAGAGACCCAGGATGATCTCTTCCCTTGTTCATCGGAGTGGTCATTTCTTTAATAGCCTCATATGAGTAACCAAGAGAAAAATCAAGAGAAAAGACATCCTACTAAGGCATGACTAACTGTGAAATCTACTACCCTATCCAACTGCTATTTATCAGAGGGTATGTTTTTAAAAGGCTGAGGGGGAAAACAAAAGGAAATCTCAAATTTCAAGTGGAACTGTGGGATGAGTGGAAGATGATAAGTACACATGTATGTGTATATTCATATAATATGTAATAAATAAATAGACTACAGATACCATCAGCTAATGTGATACAAAAAATACTAATTCATTCAGTGTCTATTGTTCTAGAACTAACCTATACATGTCACCAGTAAAAGAAAGTAGGTAAAACTATGAAATTGAGTTTCATTTGGCCTAAACTTTTCTTCATACTTGGGTAGCCCAAGGCAGCCTATGTACATAGTGAACTGTAACCCAGCTTGAGGGAGAAATAACCTTTTAACTGAGCAACTGAATCTTGGCCAATCATAGCAGCTGGGCCTTTGACCAACCAGGAGCTAAAGTCTCCCAAAATAGGGCCATTTAAGGCAACTAACAACTGCAGCCAACCAGGTTGTTTCTGTATGTCACTTCCTTTCCTCTGGTTATAAATATAACTTGCACAGGTGATAGGATGGAACATTCTGAATCATTTTTTCCTCTATTCTGCCCTATTCTAGAATCTCAATTAAAGCCAATTAAAATCCACAGAACTAGAGATTTTACAATTTTGTCTCTTACAAAATGGAAGTACTCTTCCCCCTAAAAGATCTTGTACTTTCTCGAAATTAAGATCTATTTCATAAGCAAATAAACAGGTACTTTTTTTCTTTTCATTAATGAAGAAGAAATGTTTTCTTCTCTAGAACACCAGGAACTTAAGTCTAGACAGAGTAGCGAAGAAGGCAGATTTGAGGAAGAACATCTTACTGTTAATATTTTGGAATATTTTCTTTTCATCATTCATTATTGTAATGTATGTGTATGTGGTTTAGAGCATCTTTTTAATAGTCTGCTGTTTTCCTTCCATTTGACATTGTATCAAGAGCAAATTCTCATATCCTAAGTTTCATAAACATTTTAATGGTTTTTTTGGTATTTCCTCATGTAATTTTTCTTAACTTACCAAACTGGTATATTCAGGCTATTTCTGCCTTTCAATTACTATGAATGACATTTGGTAAGTATCTTAGTATATAATCATTTATATTTCAGATTAAGATTATCCCCTAGAATAGAAACCTAGAATCGAAATTACTGGATAAAAGTGTGACCATTAGGTATCTGCTATATATTAGTATCGCGTACATCAGTGATCATCTCAATATGCACTTATCAAAATTGTTGTAATTTTTTAAAAGTAATTTTCATTAAAAGAAGAAACATGAATATTTGCATTTGAGTTTGCATTGGTTTGATGTCTTTTGATACTAGCTGACCCTTCACTCCAACTGAAATACCTTAACAGCAGATGTTATACATAGTGGCTCCTGCTCAGCCATGGGCCAGATTCTTGGAACATCAGCTTTCCCAAGCCTGCTCTGCTTGTTCCAAGAGCCAGACAAAAGCTGTCCTCCAAGGTAAGCATCTGCACTGCCCATATTTCTCTTGCCATATCTGAAAACCTCAAAAGGTCTGATTCTCCACTTGCCTTGAGAGACAATCCAAGGGTTCTGATGTGTGTCCAAGTGAGCAGGGAGAGGAGACAGCATGGATGGCCCCACATGGTGACTGGTGCTTATACACACCACACCACTACCCCTTTCTCAAGGTCACAATCCTGACTCCTTCCCTCAGGGAAAGCACTGCTCACATTTATTCCTTGCCTAAGAAGTATCTTCAGAGTCAATAACAACCAGAAGTCTACAAAAGACTTGCCTGAGGTACCATTTTAGAAGAGTAGATGTCAGTTATTCTACCTCCTGGAACTTCAGAACTTCGAATTAGAATGTGGATCTGGAAGGCTAAAATCTGAATTTCAGAACACTTCCCCATTGAGGCTGATGTGTGTACCTGCTTAGGAACCACAGATTTAAGAGTACCCTGCTGTTCCTTCAAGTTTGGGGATTGTCACTCTAAGGAACCAGCTGTATACCAGTTGCATCAAGTCATTGTTCTTTTGAAGCCTTAGGAAAACAGACCCTCAAGATCCAATCCACCATCATCTATATGAGACTAAACTAGCAAAGGGATTCAGTTTAGGATCTTATACAAACACAAGAAGATCAGTGTTTAGCAATCATCCAAGGGAAATCTTTCAAAAGATTCCAAATCTTTCTATCCCATTTATCTGAATAAGTAATATAAATGTAAATTCAGTAAATGTAAAATTGTAATGTAAAAATGTAAATATAAAATTGATTTAATTGTCCTAAATTGCAAATATATGTGATCAAAGTTCTTCCAGCTCTGGTGTTATAAGAACATATCCAAACCAACATTCTCCAAACATCCCAAAAAGTGCTGTGAAATGAGTTTCATGTTCTGTCAATAGCTTTTTCTTTAAATCAATATCTTCTTTAAAGAAGAAGAGCATTTATTAGATAGCATATAACATATTCCCTTTTATAAAATGGTAAGGGTAGTGTGATCGTGTGCTTGATTGTACAAAGTTCACAAAAACATTTAGGTGTTACCTTTGATCAATGCTGGCTATCAGCAGGGAATTTGATATTGACCTTAGGGATGTCTTGGTTGCCTTATTACTATGCCAAAGAACTATTTTTAAATATTGATGAAAAACACATCAAATGCTGAAGGGCACTACTTGAGACACCAAGTAAATGGAAAATCAACACTTGAGCCCCAAACATAAAGGAGGATAGTATTAACAATTTATATGTAAGATGTTCAAAAACAATTTTGTTTCCAGATTTTCAGTTAATATTTGTTACCAAATTGGACATTTTGCTTTGTTTTATTTTAAGCAGTGTTACTGGCTCAGAGAATGAACCCCTGGGTGGAAGGTAATACAAAGCCTTCTCCCTGAGTCTTGTAGCTGTGTGTGACGTCTTGTCATTGAGCATCCACAACAGCCCCAAGTCAGGCCTGAGCCTTCCTTGTATGGCCCTACCTTCAACTGGCATCCTCATATCTATTTTGCCTACAAAACTCTTGATGTGTCCCCTAGGAGACAATCTGAATTTTATTAAAGAACTCAAGTGTTTTCCTTTCTTTCCTTTCTACCGGCCAGAAAAGATTTGAAGCAGGTCAGGATATATATTAAATCCACGCAGTCTTCCTTAAGTAGCTGTCCCAGCCTATAACTGTTACACTTACTATGCATGTCCTGATTTACCCTGTATCATGAAATATAATCCATTGTGAGAGAGATTGTCAATAATCTGAGCCTTAAACTCTCCATATTGATGATAAATTTCTAAGGATTTGGCTTGTACACAAAATTCTGTGTATCAGTAGATGTTAATGAGTGAAAAAATAATAACAATGCTAATAATTGTTAAGACAGTCCAGGGTGTCCACTTAGGGGCGGCCATGAAACAGTCAAATGCTGACGTCAGCAGTAGAGGCTCCTCCTGTCAATCAGCGGGCTTTTCCTGACTTATCTAGGAAGGACTCTGGCCTTCTCTTCCTGCCCTGAGCCCTCCCCTTCCTGACCGGGCCTTTTAAAATTTTCTGTACCCCAGAACACATGCGCCATTCTCCCGGACACACTCTGATGGACGGGAGAGTTCAGCCCGAGAGCGTGTATTTCTAATAAAGCCTTGCCCAGAAGTTTTAATTCGCCTCCTTTTGGTTATCTGGCTTTACAATAATGATATTACAACTGCCATTTTATTGTGCATCTATTAAGTGCCAGACACTCTTCTAAGCACTTTGCATGTGTCATTCAATTAAGTAACTACAATACTCTAATATTTTCCCCATTCTCCAGGTGAGAAATATTTGCATAAACAAAAGATTATTTTACACAGTAGACATTCTCAGCTTTACTGGAACCAAACCAGACTGAGAAAACGCAAATGCACATATCCCCCTTTCCTCTCTACTGAATCAAAATGTGTGTGAGTCCTCAAAGAAGGAAAACTAACAATGATCAAATCTGCATCTGGGATCAGGGTTGTGGGGCAAAAAGGAAGAACAGAAATAAGAAAAAAGCAGACTCCTCTGTTGAGAGTTGATCTGGGATTATCCTACAAATCCTTCAGCTTTGCCATGCTCCTTATTTGTGTGCCAGAAAAAGATGCAAGTACCCAGTTCACTACCTTTCCTCTCCTTCTAGTGGAGTTCCATTTTATGCAAACTTTTATTTATTTATCCTTTTGTTTAATAGGAACACCTGCTATGCAAAGTGTTTAATGTTTAGTTATAAGGCATGATTCTACTCTTCCTGGAAAGACAAACATGAAGGAAAGTGAAACGTGATAAGACATATTTACAAAGACTGGAGTAAGAGGAAAAAAGCAATACTGATGAAGAGGAGCAAGGCTTCCAAGAGGAGGTCATGCCTAAGCTGGTTCTTGAAGGACAGGAAGAGCTTGCCAGGCTAAGTTTGCAAGGAAGGGTTTGTTGAAGAGAAATTTGCATGTCCAGATGCCGCAGGTGTACTGGCCACTCAGGGGATTTGTTGGAACACACATATGCAGGTATATTTTTGTCATTTCTAATTCACAAGACAGGGTGCTGTCTCTGGCTTTCTTTGGAGAAGTAGTATTGAAAGTGTTGTAGGGCAAACATTCATATTTATGCTGTATTTAACTTTTCATTAATAATAAATTCAGGTGAAGTAGCATTGTTATTAATATTGATCAATGTTCCAATTGGAAGCACAGATGTCAGGGACTTTTTTAAAAATGGGTTCAGTTATATTTAATAGTGCTGTTGATGAGAGGAAACCTAATGAAAACCAACAGATGGTCTATTTAATATCGCTCTCGGCTTTGAAACATGTGCCAAATGTGATACACACAAGGACTTGACAGGGCTGTTACTAGAAGCCTTTAATTACAACTATTTGCACTCCTGGGCCTGCTGAAATTGCTAAAATAACACTGCAACTTCTAACACTGGCCAAGCCAGAATTTAAATAATACCCATTTTGTGATATTGTGTGTGGCATTGTATTTCTAAATGACCTCTATAGACAGTTCCTCTGACAGTATTTTTTCCGGGAGTTAGAGGAAATCAAGGAACTGGAGCCAGTAAGCTCTGATGGTCCCCCACCCACATCAGTCTGGAATGTCAAACAGTATCTCCAAGGTCAAGAAGAGGAAAAGGTTTCTTTATTACCAGAGTTAACTCAATTCCAGAGACAGCCCAACTGAGGCAAACTGCCAAACTAATGGCTAAGTAATTAATAATAATGTCAACAATGGTTGACAACATCCACCTCCTCTGTTATGAACTTTGCTAATTATTTGGCAAATACTGCCACTACCTCACGCAACAACCAGACATGCAGCGATGAAGATGCTAAAGCCAATAAGGGTTCAATCAGGCTCAAGATGACAGTGCTGATAAGTGGTAAGCTAGGCAGGGTAATTAACCAGAGCAAGAGTAAGATAGACCAGCCAATTAAGGCAGGATAATATTTCACAAACCTTTTTAAAAGAAAGAGTAGTAGTTGTTCAACTAGAATGTAGCCCAAGGAGCTATTTAAGTTGCCTTAGAAATCAAATAGCAAGAAAGCTCAAGTGTCTGGTTCCCTTCATCTGCCCTTCTCACCTGGGCTGCTGTGCTCTGTGGGTGCCTGTGAGCACCCAGGGAAGAAGGTGCTAGTCCATGGCATCTCAGAATGACAAGTGGCAAAGAGCGAGCCCAGACCATGACAGATCTATAGGTGCCTTAAAAAATGAGGAGAAGATGCCTCAGCTTTCCAGAGTCTGATGGCCACCAAATAGCTCATGGAAAGCCCCTTAGAGTAGGGACAGTCTATGGTCACACCAGTAATCCCGAGAGAATTAACAGTATTGGGAGTATTGGGCCTAGAGCAACTGAGATCAAAAAGTCCCCTTAGTGTTCCCTACGCAGCTTGTGCTGAAGTTTCAACAGATCAACACTGGAAAGGCAGAGAATAATCTATTTTTTAAGATTATAGAGTGACTTATAAGGAAAACTCATGTTATTTGCTGCATAAGAAAACAGGAGAAGATGCCAGAAAGATGTTGTAAAGCCTGCATTCTTTTACAAAACAATCCTAGAAATCCTCAACAATAATATAACCAAGAGAAATTTTCTGCTTGGAAATTATGAGATGTCCTTCTTAAAAAGCCAAGCTGAAAGAATAATTTTGAAGTGAAATTAAAGATTTTTTTGTTGGTTTCTTCTTGCAAAAAAATAAAATAAATGAAAGGGTTCTAGAAATTGAGCAAGGCAAAAATAAAAATTTTTTCAAAAAGATATAGCCTTATATTCAACATATGGGATAACAAAAATACTTAAGAGAACAATTTATACTCCTAAAAATATTTACTATTACTAATACTGCCATTAACAAGAAAAAGGAAAAGACAACTGAAAAAAAATAAGGAAAGAAATTTATATAATCCAAGATAAGGAATTAAACTTGAAATAGGAATAAAATAAATTTGAAGTAAGGAATTAAGCTTGAAATATAAGGAAATAAACTTGAAATTAATGAAACAACAGAATATAGTTTTTTCTGAAACTAGCCTTTTTGTTTTTCTTCTTTTTTAATGTTTTAATGGTGCATTATAGTTGTACAAAATGGTAGGATTTGTTGTTACATAATCATACATGCACATAATATAACATATAATTTGGCCAATATAATTCCTCAGTATTCTCCCTCTCCCCCTTCTCCTCCTCCCACCCCTGTGTCCCTTTCCTTTATTCTACTGATCTTCCTTTGATTTTCATGAGATCCTGCCCTACCTCCATCTTTCTTTTCCTTTTTCTTCTCTAGCTTCCACATGTGAGAGAAAGCATATGACTCTTGACTTTCTGAGTTTGGCTTCTTTTGCTTAACATAATGTTCTCAATTTCCATACATTTTTCTGAAATGGCATAATTGTATTTTTCTTTATGGTTCAAAACTCCATTGTGCATATATACCACATTTTCTTTATCCATTCATCCACTGATGGGGACGTAGGCTGGTTCCATAGTTTGGTTATTGTGAATTGGGCTTTCATAAACATAGGTATGCTTGTATCACTATAATATGATGACTTTAATTCTTCAGGTTAAATATTGAGGAGTGGTATGACTGAGTCATATAATGGTTCCATTCCTAAACCTAGCCCTTTCAAAAGAGAAAATGCCTATGGCAATATCCTGGCAATACTGATTAAAACAAAAGAAAGAAAATTAAAATATATATCACTAAGGATGAGAAAGCTCCATAGTATAAAACATAACAGTCATAGGAGAGTTTCTGCTCTACTCCATAAAATGTAGGTTGAAAATATTAGAGAAAATTGATGTGTTCATAAAAATACAAATTTCCAAGATTGATCCATTTTAAGAAAAAAAAATAGATTACAATGGATCATAAAGGTCTACAACTTTAAAAAATACAACATGCAGATTTTTATCTGAGCTCCAGCTAACTTTCTAAATATCAGCAGCAGTATTAGCAGTTACATTACTATGTTAGTCTGCTCATCTGCCAAAACAGAATACCACCTACTAGGTGGCTTAACCAACATAAATTTATTTGCTCAAAGTTCTAGAGGCTTATAGTTCAAGGTTAAAGATTTGGCTTCTGATGAGGACTCTTCCTGGCTTACAGGTGGCTGTCTTCTCCTTGTGTTAACATAAGCTTTCCTTGGTATGTTTGCTGGAGGTGGTGGGGCAAAAGGAATTCTGCTGTCTCTTCTTAAAAGGAATCTAGACACTCAATCCTATTGGATCCAGGCCCCACCTTTATGACCTCATTTAAACTGAAGTACCTCCTTCCTATAAGCCATCTCTCCACTACAGTCACACAGGGGTAAGATTTCCACATATGAGTAGGTATGAGGGAAGGTATAGGCTCACACAATTTGATTCAGGACAATTATCTTTTCGTTATGTAAAATCTCCCAAGACACAGGAAAATATCAAAATTTGATTAAGTTATCATACATAGAAAACTAAAATCAGTTTCTCTTATAAAGATAGATATAAAAATTCCTAATAAATTATAATCAAACCAAATATACCATTAAATTTTGAAATGTCACATTTTAACTAAGCAAAGTGTACCTCATGACTACTGATTCAGCATTAAACAAATTTATCAATATAACTTACTAGAACAACAAATTAAAAAGGAAAAAGCAGAAAATATGTGAGTACATCAACATGTGCTAACATAATATTTGAAACAATTCCTAATGAAAATTCTTAGCATAATTGGAATAGAAGAAAATTTCTAAGTGTGACAAAGTCTAATTAACAATACTCAACAAAGGAATATAACTATAATGGTGAAATAGGAAAGTCAGCATGATTAAAAAGCAGAAATACTAGCTAATTCAATCATCACAAAAAAAAGTATTTTTATTTGATGGTTTGCCTAGAAAACACAGAAGACTACTAAAAACATATTTGAAATAACAAAACAATTTGTTAATGTATTCAGTAGCTATATGTGAGTTGAACAGATAGATTTTAGTACTAAAAACTTCTGTGTTAGAATAGGTATACACCTAGAATGAAACTGACCAAAGTATGTCATTGCATGTCTGATTACATTAATAATGAGTTCCACTATTATGTATAATTATAATGCACTAATAAAAACATTTCGAGTATTTCACAAAATTCAAAAAAGAAATATGTATACAAAAATGAAGGTCTATTTACAAAAGTAATGAAAAATACAAAATATCATATATTAAATTTAACTTAAAATTCCTGAACCTCTATGAAGAGTGCTATAAATTTTGTTAAAAGACTCAAATTAAACATGAGTAAAGAAGAAGAGAGCATGTTTCTGGATTAGAAGGCTTTTAATATACAAAGTTGCCAAAACTATTCAAATTGATGCTAGGATCCCAATTGTTTTATATAAGAAATATTTTCCTGAAGTATATGTGGAAAATAAATATATGAGATTCTCCCAGAAAAAAAATTTTTAAAAGCAAATACTAAAAAATAAATTGCTTTTCAAAGTTTTAAATCTGCCCAAAGTATTATAATAGTGGTATTTGCACAATAGATGAGTGAACAAAAGCAATGTAACTGTCATAAAACAAAACAAAAAAAATGATAATTAACATAGGGTAAATGTGATATTTTAATTAATAAGGAAATTTTGATTTTTAATGGTGACATTTAAATAATTGTCCATTAATCAGCTTAAACAATCTTCCTGTAAGTGGCTAGATACTAAATATTTGCAACTTTGCAAGCCATAAAGTCTTTTATAAGTCCTCTACCATTTGAGGAAGATACACAAACAAATGGGCATGGCTTTGTTCCAATGAAACTTTATTTAAGAAAATAGACAGCAGGACAAATTTGGTTTGTAAGCCATAATTTGCCCACCTCTGACTTAGAAAAAAATTAAGTGAATTTCTTACATCAAAAAAATTAAATTACATGTGATTTTAGAATCTCATTGCAAAAGAAAATAAAAACAGAAATATTAATTCTAACAATATCAAAAGAAAGAATTTATAATCTCATAGTAAAGAAGTCTTGTTGAACAGTCAGCTCAGATGGCAGAAAGAAAATTACTTACATATTTGCTGTATAATGATATAACCATAGAGAATAAGAAATCATAAACAAGGTCAAAAGATAAACTTCAACCTAGAAGAAAGTATTCTCAAGTGCATATGGCAGGAAAAGGATATCTAATATATAAAGAATTCTTGAATATTGATGTACAGTAGGATTAAACAGATCCAGTAGATAGATATGATGGAATATAAGTAGGCAATTTCTAAAAGTAAAAGTTCAAAATATCCACAAATTTAATAAAGTGCACTGTGTGAGAGGACAGGTCACTTCTCAGATCAAAATCTGCCTGTTGAGTCCAGTCTTGGCTTAGTCTATATGGGTGGTTGTAACAAAATAGCATGAACTAGGTAAATTCTATACAATAGACATTTATTTCTCATTGTTATGGAGGCTAGAAGTCTAAGATCAGATACCGGCATTATAGGTGCCGGTGATGGCCTCTTCCTGGTAGCACACTGCTGACTTCTTCCTGTGACCTCAACATGGTAGAATGAGGGCTGAAGAACTCTCCGTGGTCTCTTCTATGTGTGCATTAATCCCACTGAAAATGTCTCCACCCTCATGACCTAGTCACTTCCCAAAGTCCCCATCTCCTGACCCTATTAACTTAGTGTTAGAATTTCAATTTATGAATTTGAGGGAGAAAGATATTCAGTCCATTACACTGCAACAGCTCCCAAATCTCTGAGTGGAAGTCAAAGGTTTTATGGTGCTAATGGGCTCCTCATCTCTCAGTATTCTATCACTCTCCCTCTTGCTCATCAGCCACAACGCCTCCTTTGCTGCTTCAGAGAAACACAAGGCACACTCCCAATTCGGGCTTTGCACTGATGTATCCTCCACCTTGACTGCTTTGCTTCAAGGTTTCTCTTTCTACTTCTTCAAATCTGCTCAATATCTGGTTCTTAAGAAGCCTACCTCTGGCCACCTTACATAAAATTGCATAGCTCCCCCCAAACACACAGAGAGCACACATACACATCAAACATACCACACATACACAGCAGCACATACACAAATACACACGCACTCTTTTTTTTTTTTTTTTTGGTACTGGAGATTGAACTCAGGGGCACTCGACCACTGAGCCACATCCCCAGCCCTATTTTGTGTTTTATGTAGAGACAGGGTCTCCCTGAGTTGCTTAGCACCATGCCTCCCCATTGCTGAGGCTGGCTTTGAACTCGCGATTCTCCTGTCTCAGCCTCCCTAAATGCTGGGATTACAGGCTTGCGCCACCGTGTCAGCTCTACGCATGCACTCTTAATCCCCCTTATCTTGCTCTACTTTTTTCATAATATTATTGTCTTCAAATTTACAATATGATTTACTTGTGGGTTCATTTATTGTTTTGTAAATATTTGTTTAATTGTAGATGAACACTATTTATTTATTTATTTACTGATTTATTTATATGTAGTACTGAGGATCCAGCCCAGTGCTTCACACGTGCAAGATAAACGCTCTACCATTGAGCTTCAGCCCCAGCCCTGTTCATTTATCTTCACAATCATTTTTCTCTTGACCACCAAAGAATGTAAACTCTATGACAGCAGGAATGTTTGTCTCACTGATCACAGATGTGTCCACGCCGCACAGCACAGGCTCTGGTACATACAGTGGTGTATTAGCAAGTGCTCCCAGGCAGCAGGGCAGGGGCTATCATTTGTTGATTATTAAGGTTTAAAGTCTCTCACTTTGTCATATTTCTAGCAACAAGTTAACAAAATCATTGAATGTGGAATTAGAGTTATGCCTAATCATCTGTCGTAAGCCAATTAAACCATCTGACACAGATCAAGCAGTCAGTAAATATTTGTTGAATGGACAAATGCTAAGTCTAACCAGTAATTGTGGACATTCAAAGTCAAACAAAGTACAGTTTTCACAAATCAAAATGACACGATGAGTATCTTCAAAACCAATGATTCAGCAATCTTCCTTTTGGGACCCAATTCTATAGAAATTAAAATTTCTATACCCAAAGGAGGCAGGTATCTAAATATGTTTATTGAAGCACTATTTATAAAAGCGTAAAAAACTGGAAATAATCTAAATGCCACAAGAAAAGTTATGAACAAATATATGTGCATCAGTCTTACTCAATGTTTTGCAGCCATAAAAATAATGAGTCATATACTTAAATATTTAACTGGAAATCAGTCCATAATATGTTTTGAGTAAAAAATGTGAGTATCAGAGCAATGAAAATAAGATGTAATTGTGTCAAAAATATTATTGAAATAATTTTAAATGTGTATTTTCTTTGTAAGTTCACACAAAACTATTAACAATATAATTTGTAATTCAACTGAAATAAATTTATATGAAATGTCACAGTGTTCTATGCACTAACAAAATTGGTAGAAAGTCTCTTATAGCAGTCTTCTGCAATATTTAGAAGAACAGTTGTATATCTTTTGATAATTTTATGTGTAAAGTCTATCTCTTAGCATAAAGACCTTGCTGAATTACCTTCAAATTATGCTTTCAACATTCTGCTTCTTACTCTTATTCTTAGACTCCTGTTTACTATATCACCTACAAAGCCCAAACCTTGTAGGCTTAGGCTGTACAACATCAAAAAGCTTCCAGCAAAATGAATCTTGAGAAAAACTGAATGCCAATTTCACATGATTACCCAAAAACATAACTCAAAATTATATTTCCAAATGAAAATGGAAAATGAACATTTTTATAGAGTAATATATAATATATAATAATATACATACTTGAGACCCCAAATCTGTAAGTAAACAAGCTGATACAAAAGTCAATGAGTTTAAGAATTTGATGAATGAGGACTCTGTGGTACAAGGTAAAGGGATAAATCACACACACAGACCATGTTAAAGAGAGTGGATGATATCCTTATGGACAATGAAAAGCCATGGAGGAGTTTTGTGTAACTTGGATTTAAAAAAAAAAAAAATTTTGCTCTATAAAAAAAAAAAAAGCCAAATAAAGGCAGGCAGCTCTATGAGCATATGGTTGCAGTCATTTAGTAGGAGATAATGGTAGGTTGGACATGGATACAAGAAGACAGATACCAGATATATCATCTAGTACTTATGATATTTGGTGATGTATTGGATGTCATAGTAAAAAACTATTAAGAATTAAGGATGAGTCCTGCATTTTACTTGGTTATTCCTAGTACCTTTGGACATTCTGATACTCAGGGAGCTGGTAGAGAAAGAGAGCTCAGCAGCAAAGACTAAGGAAAACGTCCCACCTTCAGCAAGCAAAGAGAGAATAAAGTCCAGTGCAACATAAAGAAAACTCAGAGATTACATTGTTACAAAAAGTTTCAAAAGAATAGATCATTTCCCAAAGGTGTGGTTAACAGTGTCAAATGCTAATGAGAGGTTGTGGATGGAAAGTAGGGCCAAAATAGTCCTTGGATTTGGCCAGAAGTAAATTCAGGGTCCTCTTGGCCCCAAAGAGTAGAGAAGATATAAACCCAGTGAAACAGAGAAGAGAGGATATCAAGAAAGAGCAGTGGTATCAATTCCTTTAAGAAAGTTTATTGAAAAAGAAAAAAGACAATAGATAAAAGAGGCAACAGATAAAGGGAGATATTGGATCACTAAAGGGTTTATTTGCAGCTAGATCACACTAGAACTTATTTTTACATTAATGGTAATGATCCATGGAAAAGAAGTGAAAAATACAGAAGAGAGAAGAAACTACACGATCAAAGTTCCAAAGTATGGAGGGAAGCCTGGACCAGCTCACCATGGAGGTGTTGGTCTACAGCCCAGGGCATTCATGGTCAGCAAGAGAAGAACAGAGCAGTTGTGCAGACACAGGCATGATGGGAAATGGAGCAGAGGAGAGAGATGATCTCACATCTGGGGCATTTCTTTTCCCACTGAAGTGTGAGGCAAGGACTCAAGTCTAGCCTAGGGATGGGACACTAAGGGAAGGCACTGACAAATCGTTTTAGAAAGAGGAAGAACAATCTTGTAACAGGAAAGTACCTCTCTGAGATAGAAGCAATTTGATAGTTATGATCATACACGAAAGTCTGACTAGCCAGCAGACTTTCTGCAGGGGCATTTGCACTTGAAGCACTAGATGAATGGGGTATCACTGTCTTTATTTTATGGGGCAGAGTTACAAGATTCATAGATGCTGAGTAATTTACCAAGTCAACCCAGATCATATACAAGGAAACCAGAATTAAATGAAAGTATGTCTGACTTAAAAGATCTTTTAAGAACAACAACAAAAAATAGAGATATTAACTGCTTCCTATCATAGATCAAAGTCCTTAGAAAAGTATAGGGATGGTAAAGGGGAGTGTTTTTTAATTATTATTAGAGCTTTATAGTTATACATAGTAGTTGGGTTCATCCCAGCAAACTCATACATGCATGGAAATCGATTTCAGTTCATGATATAGGGGAGTGATTTTAAAGTTAATCCCAAAGTCATAATAAGTATGCTTCTACAGAAAGGAAGAGAGGGACATAAAAACAATCCCATAATACTTTTGGCAAGCAATTATCCTATTACTTATTGATGACTCTGAAATCTTTGTTCAAAGCTTAATTTTTAAGACTCTTATCTTAATTGCTTAGTGAAAACTAGATAATAGGATAATCTATAAAATGACCTGAAAGAAAGACACATGCTATAATAAAGTTGACAATATTTATTCAAACTGAATCTCTTTGCATCAATAAATTAATAAAATCAGCAATGATCATGGCATTGGGTAACAAAACACCCAGAATCTAGCAGCAAAACAATGTCAAAGAAAACAAATGTCCTGTAGGAAATGTCTTTAAAAGCTCATCAGCTTATAAATCAAATCTGGCAATAAATCTGGCAATTAGCTTGCAAAAAGTCTAAATGTGGTTCTTGAAAAAGTGATGGAAGGACATTTTTTAAAAAGTCCCTACTTAAACAAGGTAAAGGACAACAGAAATAATTGTGTTGGACAATTGATATCACACAAATATAACTGCTATATGGATAAAATTACAGAATGAGTAGATACAGGGAGGGCAACAATAAGTGTATGTGTGTGTGTGTGTGTGTACCTGCATATAACACAAAACTGCACATAATCTTATATGCAAATGCATTTGAAGTGTGATTTAGAGTTAGCAAAACTCATAAAAGTTTTATTTCAATTGAATTTTATAGACATATAGATTAATTTAAATATATTTGAAAGACCACTAACATGGGGCACTATAACTCAGAAGAAAACCATGAAGTTTTTAGTTTGGTCAGTCAAACGTGAGGTTTACACTAATAACCTAGAAGCTTGAGGATAAATAATATATTTTTCTATTTTATAAAAAAGGAATCTTTATCAGCAATAGAAATTTGACACTCAAATTATAAGTAAGTGAAATGGAGGCAAGTAATGTTGGATAAACTCTAACCCAGAGAAATGAGAGATGTGTAAATGCATAAACTTACAAATGATCTGAGCCACCAGTCTTGATGAGCTCAGACTGCTTATTTTATAAATAATCTTAGATATAATGTGACTGTACCATTTAAACTTATAGCAAGAATAATAAAAGAGCTCCTATTTGTCAAGTTCCTACACTGTAACTGATGCTATCAGGCTCTTTATAATACCCTAACTCATGGAATGAAAACAACTATACTATGCTTATTTAACAGATAAGGATACAGAGCCTCAGAGAACATGAGCTGGAGCTGGTTACTGGAGTCAGAGATCTACAAAGTGGTGAGATGAAATTAAATGCTTCCAGACTCTTGTTTATTTCCACCATCCATCTCAGGCACCCCTGAGTCCATAGCAAAAACCAGGCAAGGGGAGCTGTCCAGAAGGTGTAGCCTGTGATCCCCAGCCATCACCAACACTTCCAAGCCTAGAATCTTGCCTTCTACTTGCCAGTCCAATCAATATAACACAAAACCACCATACACTCTGCCCTCTATTAGGAGTTAAGACTATATAAGAAATGAGCAAAAGCCCTAAAGTAGACCTCTGCCCAGCTGTGCACCTTCACCTCTCCTGTCTTGCCATTCCCCTTATCCAATCTTTCTATCCCATCCCTGTCCCTTCTACTCTTATTCCCATCCAGGTGCCTAGTGCCCTATAGGTTTCATTTTAATTAAGGATATAGCTGTGTGTGTATATGTATGTGTGTGTACTTGTAGATATGTGCATATGTGTGTCTGCACATACTTATGTGACTGGGTGTATGTGTGTACTTTGTACTTGTGTGTGCATGCGCATGTGTGTCTGTATAAGTACAGACCCTGAGGAATGGGGATAGGGGAGTGAGCAACAGTGCTGATTAGTGGGAAAGGTCTTCTGCATTTGGAAGAGCCTGAGTTTGAATCTTTACTCCATTATTGACTACCATCTTCTTGGACTACTACTTCTGAATCCTTTGCTAAAGTAGTTCTCAATGGGGTGGATTTTGGCCCATGGGGACATTTGACAAAGTGTGGAGAGTGTTTTGTTTTCTCATAACTGGGAGGATTACTACTTACATCCAGGGGAAGGGCAGGAATGCTACTCAGTATTTCACAACACACAGAACAGTCATACACGGTAAAACCATAAGCTTCCCAGATGGTCAGCAGTGCCACAGCTGGGAAATCCTGCTTCACACCCTTGAGCCCTGAAAATGAAGGTATCACAAGGTCTGTATTCCCCTTACTCTCTGATGGACATCCCTCCTAGTCTCAGGACTTCATGTGCCTCCTACCAAATTGCTTCATGAAACACAGCTTTAGCCAAACCATTTTAATTCTGAGAAATGTATGAAATTCAAGCGCCTCTGTCTGCTGCTCAAAGTGTCTGGTTTTTCTGCTGCAGACTTTTCAGATCTTATTTCACATTATTCCTCTTCATACCTGCTATGGCAAGACCATGGACAAAATTTACCATTCCCCTTACCCAATCTTTCTATCCCATCCCTGTCCCTTCCTCTACTGATCTTCCACTAAGAATCTTTCTTTTTGCACCATGTCAAAATCCTCACATTCTTCAAGATGCCCTCTGCATACCTGTCCGGCTTTCCTCCCTTGGAAGTGGTGCTGCTCTCTCCAGTGCACCTACAGCTCTCCGTTTGAGCCCCTCACACCACACACTAATTTCTCTTTTGCATTAGAGTCATCATATCCTGCCCCACCAGTCTTACAGCTCTTAACTGAAAGATCCAAAAGTGTTCCCACTTTCTATGAGGTAGGCAGAGATGAATTATGGTTCAATAAAGGAATAAAGATGTTAATTAATGTGAAGTGTTTCTTAGAAGAAAACACAGGGAATATTAATATATTTCCAAGTTCCTGGCACAAAGTGCTCAATAAATATTCATTGCGTATATATGTAAATTAATTGATCAACTGAATGAATTGATTGATTGCTAAGGACACCCACTACAACTCATTTGATGATTTCTTTGTCATGCTGTACATCAACTTCACTTCAGATAATTCCGCATTAATTCTTGCAGTTTATGAATGCAAAAAATGCTGGCTGACTATCTACTGGGAAAGACCACATGCTATGTGACACCTGCTCTTGTCATGGGAACAAGACTAGCTCTTGGAAAGCATCCAGTGCATATTTTCTACACTGTTAAATTTCTTTGAACTTATAGGTAAGCCTGACCTACATGATCTTTACGGGGCTCAAAAGGGAGTCTCTACTGTGAAAGAGGTGAACTGCCATTTGCTCAGCTTCTCTCTGGGGATGGCTTTAATTCATAGATATATTAAATAAGGTCATGATTTATAGCTGCTCTTTGTGAGCAGTCAGGACTCTGAGAAGTTATCACTGCACACTCGCATCCCTAGTCTGTAATTCCCTGTCCCAAGCTTTCCATGGGATGCCTTCTGAGAATGGTAATGAAATTCCCAGAGGTAATAAAATTCATCTTAACAAGTGATAAAACAAAGCAGGGTCAACTCTGGGAAGAAACTCTTAAATAGGTTAAGTCTGGAACCTGTTCCTTTCCTACTTTCTAAGTTACATTCACTTGCTTCAGCAAGCACACCTTCCTCCTGTCCTTCTCCAATGACTCAGCCACTAAGTGATCCTGCCCATATCATCACACTGCTAAAACTCAAAACTTCACCAGTCCACAATCTCATCTATAATTGGAAGACACGTTGACAGTAAGATATGAATGACTGATAGCCTTGGAATTCATCTTGGGTGTTTTGTTTAAAGAAAACACTTCTACTTACAAAAAAAAAAAACACTTTTGTTTTATTTTGAGTAAAGAATTTACGTGGTCCTCAAGGACATAATTGGGAGAAGGGAACTCTCAGCACTCCTTCAAACCCAACTGATACCACCCTAATTTCAGAAATCTTAAAATGACTTTTTATACTCAATGTGTTAACAGGCTCTCTCCACCTGATCCCTCCATTCCTGCCAAAGTAAACATGGAGTAATGTGAATATCTGTGTTGTCTTTCTACTTAAAATCCATCATACTAAGTAACATAAGCTAGATTCAGAAAGTCAAAGGTCATGTGTTTTCTCTCTTATGTGGAAATCAAAGAGAAAAAAGAAGGAATGAAAAAGAGACTTCATGGCAATGGAAAGGAGAACAGGAGAGTAGCAGAAGGGGGCTGGTGTGGGAGGGAGGAGGGGAGGAAAAGGGGCAGTATTGGGGAACAGAACTGAACAAATTGTGTTCTGTGCCTATGTGAATATATCACAATGGATTCTACTTTTGCATATAATTATAATGCACCAATAAAAAATTTAAAATAGTGTGATAAATGTTCAAGCTCCTCAACATAGAACAGAAGGTTTTTCTCAATGGGGCTCCCAAATGGGTACCCACTAAATTCAATCTGATATTTAGCTTTGACATGACTAGCACCTGTTACCTTCAAGGTTTTGCATGTGCTGTGAACATTGCTGGTCATATCCCACCGGATCCTTCTGAAACCACAACTCACTTCTCCTTCAGATTCCATACAACCATCCCTCTCCCTGTGCAGGACCTGAATCCACACTCATCTTAGTCCATTTAAGCTGCCGTAACAGAATACCACAGGCTGGTGGTCACTAAACAACAGCATCTTGTTTCTCCCACAGCTAGAGGCTGGGAAGTTCAAGGTCAAGATACCAGCAGATTCAGTGTCTGGTGAGGCCTGCCTCTTCTTGACCACACCTGACCCTATCTCCACATGGTGGAAGAGGCAAGGAGTATCTTGCAAGGTTCTTTAATAAGAGCACTAATAGCATACACAAAGGCTCATGTGATCTAATCACTTCCCAAAGAATATACCTCCACGTACCCTCACATTGGGGGTTATGCTTCAACAAATAAACTTTGTGGGAGGTAGGGCAGAAATATTCAGTCAATGGTCCACAAGTGTCCTTCCTTTTAACTCTTCTCTTCTTCCTTCAAAACATCATGCACCTGGGTCGCATACTCTCAGTACCAGGTAAATCTTGTAATGTCTCTCTATGATTGCCTTCCACAAGTATTCACTGCATGGTTAAATGTTCATTGAGTGATTGAATGGGAAACCAATCTAATAATTAGAAAACAAAAAAATTTTAAAATGAGTGAACCAGTTCAAATGGGCATAGACCCTTGTTCTATAAATCAGAAAACTGAGGGTGGGGACAACATATTATATATCTAAAAAAAAGTAACTGTAATAAGCCAGAACTACATCTGGTTGAAGTTTCTGGTTTATATTTAAATGATACATGTTTCCTACATAGTATAGCCTTATGATTAATGCTCAATAATTTGAAAATGCTCAGGTTCAAGTCCTAACTTTGAATTTATCCAAGCTGCTTAACATTATCAAGAACTTATTTCAGGTATTCGGAAGAATCTTGGATATGATGCTAAGAATGAGTTTGAGGTGCAGGGTGTGTGAGATAAGGGAGAGAGGAAAGGGTTTGGGGAGGAAGAGAGAAAATTTCTGAGAAAAACATTGCTTTAAAATGAGCATGTCATGATTACAGATGGCTGAAACTCTTGGATGATCTTGTAAGATCATTAACTTCTAATTAATGTTGGATTAGGCTTGCCACAGTGTTATGCACCCCAAAGTGTTTCTTCTCAGATTAGAAATGCCCAGTCCCCTCCTGCTGGTCTCACAGATGCTTGCCATCAATACCTTGGTTCTTGTTTGAGATGTGAATTCATAAAGCTTCCAAGTCTCAGACAAGTGTTGAAAACTCATTACCTGAATGCTACCTCTGAGATAAACAAAGAGGCTAGGTTCTTTGATGGTCTGGCCTTCAGGGATGGACTAATGACTTCCCACTATCTTTGGGAGAACTGCTGTAGTTAAGGGCTGGGTTGACAGCTGGTCACAGGCTGCCTGTATTTCTGCCTGGGAATACTGCAGGAAGCATCTTAAAGTCAAACCATAATAATTTCCCAAGGTAAGTTAACCAAGCACTTTTTTCATATATTATCCTATTTGATCTTTACAACTTTGAAAGTTAAATACCATAATGACATCAATGATAAGACCATTGAGGGTCAGAAAAGTTGATGCAGAACTGTGAATTCAAGCCTAGACATCACTCCAAAATCTGAGTTGTTTTTATTTCAGCCACCCTCCTGGAGAGCCAGGTAGGGGACACATGTCCATCTCTTCCCTTGTCCCATCCACTGCTTGCCAAAAGCAATCAGGAGGAGGCCAGTTACATTTCTGTAACTTTCTCCTTTACTCAATCCCTATTTGAATATGTTTCTAGCTTATCCCAGTCTTTCACTCATGTAAGGACAAACCATTGTGTGTGGTTCTTCTTTATCAACCAGAGTGCTCCAGAGAAATAGAAGCAATTGAATACACATAGATACATAAGAGGATATTTTTATGGGAATTTTCTCACAATTTTGGAAACTAAGAACACCTATAATATGCTGCCTGCAAGCTGAAGAACCCAAAAGCTATAGCCTAATCCAGTCGAAGTCCTGAGTCTGTGTTGGTAAGTGAGTGGCAGTGGGGTTGCTGGAATAAGTCCCAAATTCCAACGGCTCAGGAACAAGGAGTTTTTATGTCCAAGGCAAGAGAAGATGGATGTCCCAGCACCAGGAAAGACAGTGTGCCCTTCCCCCACCTTCAGTGAGATGGAGATCCCAAGCCAAACTGGAGAAGGCACATCTTTACTCAGTCTGTAGATTTAACTGCCAATCTCTCCCAGAAATATCCTCACAGACAAATGCAAAAATAATGTTTTACCAGCTATCTGGGCATCCCTTAGCCTGGTCAAGTTGGCACTTTAAATTAACCATCAGACCATCTTCCACAGTTTACCCCACTTCCAACTCCCCTCCAAGTCCAGTTTCCAGGCATCTTCTGAGTACCTTCACTGGTGTTTGTGGGGCTCTGGCTCCTTTGTAAATGATATGTGCTTGGTACTGTCAAGTTTCTCCCTATAGCAAGCATTCCTTTCACAGTCTGTACCCTTCAAGGCAGCATGTGCATGCTTTATGTCCCCCTTGCCCACAAAAATGATCCCTACCCCACAGTATTGTCATTTCTTGTTTCTTAGTCTTATGCCAGCTTTAGGCTAAAGACTCTTTAGTCTTCAAGACTAAAGACTCTCTTCTGTGCTCTATAGAACACTGAGTACTTGGAAAAGTCTTTTGAACACAGTAAATGTTCAATAACATTGAATGAATGAATGAATGGATCCAACCAGTAACTTTTACACTGATTCATTCCTATTGCCTATTTTACATGACAATTTCAATGAATTACCACAAATCTTATCTGAGTATTTCATAAAAGTGCACTAATTGGTCTTTGAGGGTTCTCCATCTATCCCAGCCATCCATCAGAATGTGACTTTTCAAACCTTCTCCTTGTTCTCTGGAATTTATATTCCCCTTGCCCCTTGCATTCTTAGAGCACCCCATTTGAGCTTTCTTCTCTCCATTTAAATCTCTGTCTTAAATCTTGATCCTTGCTCACTGTCATGGAAAGTCAAACTGTACTAATAAAGCTGTCCCTTTTTTGCCCCATCACCCCTATTTCTGCACTCCTCATCTAATTCACTGTTGTACCATCAGCACTTTTCTTAATCCCACAATGCCTATATTTTTGTCTAGTCCTCTATATCCCACTGGTGTTTTAGGCAAAGGGCCACCTCCATTTTAATCTGTGGCAAATCTTCCTATTATTCTCACCTCTTCTGTAAAATCTGCTGTCATTGTTTCATATTTTCCCTTGAGTTCTTATGGGTTCCTTCCCATATCTACAAATATTCTTCATTGGATCTCCTTTCCCCTTAATTTCACATTCCTTAGCTTTTTCACGATTTCTCTCTTTGATAGTCTATCCTCCATTGAGAAAGTATTTTCTCACCCAGCTTTAATTCCCATCCCTTCCCACCATATCACATTATTGCCTGGTCAGGTTCTCTCCTCTCACCTCTCTTAAATCTCATACTTGTCATGTTATACTTTCAATATTACAATCATTCCTCAAAGACATTTTATCTTTGTATTTTTCTCCATGCACAGACTCCACTGAAACTGCTCCCAAAACACATTGTAGAAAGGAGATGAGCTCCTCACGGCCCCCATCAGGGCTCACTACCCTCTCCTGGGGAGGTTCAATCTCCTATCCATCTTAAAGTTTATTGCCAATCCAGGCTTCTTCAGGTGCATTGCTCAGTGCATTATTTTCTGTTTAAAAACTATCATTACTGGGCATGGCGATGCATGCCTGTAATCCCAGCTACTTGGGGGACTAAAGCAGGAGGATTGCCAGTTTAAGGCCAGCCTGGGGAACTTAGTAAAGACCTCATCTCAAAAAAATAAATAAGAAAGGCCTTTCTTATGGAGCTCCGAGATTGAAGGCACCTGGGTAAATCTCTAGTATAAAAAACAGAAGCAAAAACAAAAAAACTAGGATCAATACCATACACTCCCTAGAAGCCAATATTAAGTAAACATTTCCTGACTTGAATCTCAAGATACCCAAATAACCCTTCCCGACTTACTGCTTCTGTACAAGGGAAAAAAAAGCATTAGTGTTATGTGATGAAACAACCTCATTTAGATATGTGTTTATTTTTTGTAAAGCTTCTTTAATGTGAATTTTCAACTTCATGTCAAAGGTCTCTTGTAATATGCTCACTAGAAAGTTCTACAAAGACTGCTGCTAAGATATGCTGAGAGAGTCTCCAATCCTTGTGCAGATGTGGGATATATTTAGACATGCACAAACATACTCACAGCGGAAAATGCCCACCTTATTTAGTGCATCTTTCTCATCTCTAAGTGGTACAAGTGTCTCTCAGTAGGAGATGCCATCTTGCTGCCACTGCTTATAGCAGGCCACCCCTCCTGTGGAGAAAGAAACTGAGAGAACAAAGTTCAACACCTGGATGCAAGAAAAAGAAAAAAAAAAAGCAGCAACTAATTATTTTAAGCATCTCTTTTCTACCTGATCTTTCCTTTATTAATGCTGGAGCTCAGTCAATGTTGGCCTGCTAATCTCTGGCTTCATTATAAACACAATTCTAACTCCATATCAACTAAGTCTATTCAAAATTTCAAGTATGTTGACACATTAATCCATTTAATCAATTACAGAAGGAAAGAAAAATGTAATTTTATGGAGTGCAGTGACAGAGTTGGCAAAACTATGGCTTTTAAATAAGAAGATAGAGTTTCAAGGAGAATTAATGTCTGTTATTCTCCAAGGAAATACCACATTTACTATGTAATGACATCAGCATCAATGAAGGGAAATTTGAATATCAAACATTATGGTGGGGTAAAACAGTCTACTTTCCATCCATCTCTGCCAAAGTGTTGTGCACAATATCCAGCAACTTCTTTTAAAGGGAGGGGTGCCGTTCTTTGCCTTATCCCTTTGCCTGCTAGTAGAAATGCCTATGGAATGACCACAGCTCCTCCATTTTAGGAAAGTTCTTAGTGCACTGAAGATTATTTTAAGTGAAATATAAAGTATTAAGAACCTAAAACCATCAGGCACAACAAATTTTATTAATTTAGCATCAACTGAGTGTTCTGTGTTATTTTAAACAAACCAGAGACAGAGGAGGTGTGATTTTTAAAGGGAACTCTAGCCACAACTAGAGCTTTCTCTAAATTACTGACAAGTCTGAGCACATGATCAGATTTTCTTTCCCTGAACAAAACCATTTGACCACAATCTCTCTACATTTTAAGTTTTAAATATGACAAATTTTGCCTCGTGTACTTTAGCAAACATGTGGAATGAGTGCTAGGTCTCTACAAGAAAGAAATAAAAAGGAAGGAAGGAAGGAAGGAAGGAAGGAAGGAAGGAAGGAAGGAAGGAAGGAAGGAAGGAAGGAAGGAAGGAAGGAAGGAAGGAAAAGAAAGAAAGAAAGGCAGACATTTATACAAGAAAATAAACTGTAAAAACTAGTTTGTCATTTGAGGTTTTAGTAAATAAATGTGATAAAATAAATATCTTTATTGTAAGACCCATGAATACAAAAAAGCTGAAATATTCTGCATTCCTATGGGAAATCACAGAAGGTGCCTCCTGGTAAACCTTTAACTTCTCAGTCTGATAAGGACCAACTTGTGAGGTTTGTCTGTCAGAAATCCAAAGTAAAGGTAATCCATGAGAGGTGGGTCATTTGTGTTTCTTTTCCTTTCTCAGGAGAGGTAGAGCAGATAAATAGAACAGCTTCATAAAATCACAGAGGACGTGCACTCCTCCCAAGTTTTTACTCTTCATCCTCGGGATACCTTTTATCACATGATACAGGATGACTACTTGAATTCTAGCTATCACTTCTGCATTCCTGGCATTTGAAAGGATGTTTTTAATCTCTTTTGTCAGAACTTAGTCACATTTCCACACTTAACTGGAAGGATGAATGAGAAACTTAGTCTTTATGCCACATGCCTGGTTTTTAAAAAGGTGGGGGAAAGGAGTGGGTTCTGTCACTAAGAATGGATAAACAGGTATATGTGCAGCTAGTGAGTCCATCACAGCTTCCATTAAATATTGTGCCTTACTTTTCATGGCATTTATAGACCTATATTTGTCTTATGTCAATAGCTTATCTGAGTTAGAAAGTCAGAAAGTTCCAGGTCACCACCCTGTGGGTGGTGGAGGAAGGCAGTGGGACAGCTTGGCTGTGGAAGCAGCACAATTTGTTAGTGAATGAATGTGCAGGCAGGTGGTGTGCAACCAGCAACTCACAGAAGCACTCACTCCACTCCAAATCAAAAATCTACGCCTATGTTGAGACAAAGGTTAAATTGAATAGTCCAGACTAATTGTCTTAAGAAACATGTTTATGAGGAATTACAGATCTACTTTTTAGATGACTAGTTTTTAACTGCATGAAGGTATTCTGTTCTTATTTCTGCATGTCTTTTATCCTTGGTCCTCATTTTCATATTTTCTAATGAAAAAAAAAAGCTCAAAAGATATGTGGTCATGTCCAAATCTGATATTTTATCTTTTATCACATGAACATGCACACACACACATGCACATATGTATGCTGTACTTTAGAAGTCAGAAAAAGTTAAGATTTATTATTAATATCACTTGTCTTATTAGTGAGATTTCACATCTGTTATATATTACAATATATATTCCAAATAATGCTTAAGTTTTTTCTCTGCATATATATTCCTGCATTGAAGTGTCCTATTTTGCTTGTGTACTAACTGAACAGAAGCTTGAGAAAAGAAACATGGGAAAGAAAAGCATGAAGGTGTCCCCATCAAGCCAATCCTATCCCTGCTGTCACTGGTTGTCTGCAGATTTTCCATTTCTAGACCTGTTTCCTCATTCACAAAATTGGAGGACTGGACTCATCTATAAAGTCACAGCTGTCAAGTCACTAAATTGTGTCCTCACCCCTGATTCATATATTGAAGTCTAAACTCCTATGACTGTATTCAGAAATAGAACCTTTAAATAAGTAATTAATACTAAATGGGGTCATAGCAGTAGAGCCCTAATCCAGTATAACTAGTGTCCTTATCAGAAGAGGAAGAGACAGCAGGAGTGTTTGCACAGAGAAAAGGTCATGTGAGCACACAGCAAAAAGACAGTTACTTGCAAGCCAAGGAGAGTGACCGCAGAGGAATTGAACCCTGTGCACACCTTGAACTTGATCATTCAGCCTCCAGAACTGTAAGAAATAAGTTTCTGCGTTTAAGATACCCTTTATTGTAGCAGCTCAAGCAAACTCATAGTCACTTCTAACATTGTTAGATTCTAGTACTGTGCACACACAACACCTTTACATGAAAAGATCAAACTACATTAATGTGAATTTAAGTCAACATCACACAAATAATAGGAGTATTTTTAAAAATCCTACAAAGCAATCATGAGCTCCCAGAAGTTTAATCAAATAAAAATGAAAGCTTCTGAAGGGCCTTATGAAAACACTTTCATAAAGTGTTTTCACATAAATTATTTAATCTCATCAATTAAAGAATGGGGAAATTAAAATTAAGATGGCTGCAATTTGGTCAAGACAGCAGAATTGTTCTGTGGGCCTCAGGGATCACACTGGACAGCCTGGGATCTGCCTCACAGACACAAGTTCCTCAGCATTTATATTACATAACCACAGGCTTCCAATGATGTAAGGACTATTCCAAAAGAGTTCCAGCCTATTGATATCCCTCACTCATCAGCCAGCCCCACCCATCTCCTGTACAACCACCACCTGGCAACCCATCAAGTACAGCTTGCATATGAGCAGAGACCAGCACTAATCTAAATTCATCCAAACCAACTTGTACAACTATCAGGGCCAGTCAAAAACCACTCAGAAGAGCCGGGCGCGGTGGCACACACCTGTAATCCCAGCACTTAGGGAGGCTGAGACAGGAGAATCGCGAGTTCAAAGCCAGCCTCAGCAATGGCGAGGCGCTAAGCAACTCAGTGGGACCCTGTCTCTACATAAAACACAAAATAGGGCTGGGGATGTGGCTCAGTGGTCGAGTGCCCCTGAGTTCAATCCCCAGCACCAAAAAAAAAAAAAAAAAAAAAAAAACACTCAGAAGAAGTTACTCCACCTCATTCCACTGTCCCCCTTTGTTCCCTTTAGAAACCCAGTTCCTCTTCCCCTTGAAGGACTACTTGCTTGGTTTTTAACTGAACCTGTGTCTCCTGATTTGCAAATCCATTCTGTACCTTACTAAACACTGTCT
Source organism: Xerus rutilus (assembly GCA_028644305.1). NCBI lineage: Eukaryota > Metazoa > Chordata > Mammalia > Rodentia > Sciuridae > Xerus > Xerus rutilus. Next base: position 65,642,323 of record CM053402.1, read on the forward strand.
TTGCTTTCATCCTAAGCTTGTTAATGATGTCTTGGTTACTAGAAGTAGAAAATGTTGTGGGTCACAAAATTAACCCCAGATCCCAGGCCTTCTATTATGCATGGATTTCTCCTCTCTCTTTCATGAAAGAAAAAAGTCTTGCAAATAAGTTACGTTAAATGGTAATATGTTAATGAGGAATCACCAGAAAGTATTTAAAGGTAATTGTTAATTCTCACTCCACTAAGAATCGCCTCTTTCTTTAGTGCTGTCTGTGGAGCATTGTATCAGCACTGCAGGAGAAATGCAGAAATACAACTCTTCATTTCTGCCACCAGGAAGATTATAATCAGGAAAATAAGATAGAAATTGATGTCTAAAATAATGATGAAAGATATAAATAATGATAGAAAATATGACATAAAATGTGTCATACAAAACAAACAACAACAATAACAACAAAACAGAGTGAAAAATAACCATTATGGAGGAAAGAAGAGAATTTCAAAACCTTCCTGCTGTGATCTCTGGAAGATCGAACAAAATCTGACTTTTAAACAATCCAGAGCCTCGAAACGAGAATAGGAAGGCTTGCAGGAAAGTTACCTCAAATGGGTGGGAACTTATTAACCTGACCAAGGGCTGCTGAGAGTTATTTGATGTTGTTGTTTCCTGCTGTCCCCGGGCTCCAGCAATGGCAACTTTATGTTTGCTGTTCCCCTACCTTGTTTATTATTTAAAACATTTGCCATCACCTGTCTTCAGTCAGCTTAACAACCAGGGTATATCTCTGTGCCTTATCCAATTACCTACATTTAACACATCATCTATAGATGGTTACAATGTTCAACACTATGGGTCCTTTAAGATGGCCCTAGAGGAGTGAGAATCACCTGCTTGGAGCAAAAACATTATCTAAGATAGCAAGAAGACATGTCTCAAAGTTTTAGCCACCTAATATCAGCACTTCTTTGAGATACATGACCCACACTTGGTTCTTAAACCAACTTCGCTCTCCATCTTAGAATTTGGAAGCTTTCCCAACATTTACCCAACTGTTTGATCTATACTTGGCATCACCTCTTATCTGTGATTTTGTCTTTTACCAATAGTGCATTATCCACTCCACTGCCAACACACAATGTTGCACTTCCAGCTTCAGACAAAGCAATCCACCTGACCACACACTCTCGTATCAAGCCTACATGGTTCCAATCATATTTATGCAAATTCTAGTCTTGTGTTACATAGACTGATTTTTGGTGTTGACTTCTGCTAAACAGCCAAAATACTTTATAACTTGCTAACACAAAAATCTTGCATCAGTAAAATATTACCATTAAAGTCAGTTAGCTGGTAGGACTTCTCATGTTCCCATGAGTCCTACAGCCTCCGTTGGCTGGATTCCAGAGTACATGCTAATTTGCATGGCTGAAATAAGGGATCCACTTATTGAGGCAATGAAGCTGAGCATTAGATTATAATAATTAACTCTTTGAAAATAATTATTAAACTATAGTTCAAATTTATCAGTCACCAGGGAGTAGTTGGCTCCTGATTGCTATCTCAAAATATTGGTAGGAAGGAGTTTCTAAATACAGGTAATGGGATCCATTTTTTCCTTTAGTTTTATCATAATGTCATTATTGGATGAGTTTAACAAGATCTCATTATTAATTACAATTTCACAGATACAGTCCACATAACTTCACTCTTCAGTGACAATTTCCTTAGCTAGAGAGAGGAATCCAACTGTCATAATAACCTAGTTATTGTAATATTTGACTAATATGGAAGGCAGGCAAATTAATAAAAATTTACTAAGTTTCTGGAAGTTTGGCTGCATAATGGTACAGGTGTCTTGTAACTATGGGTATTGGTAATGATAGTATGCTCTTACTTTCAGACTACAAAAGTATTTCAAAATAGGTTAGAATGATTGACATGCTCTTGGTTTGCAAAGTTTCTTAATTCTTAACATCTCTTTCCACTTCTGCCATCTTATGTTTCCTCCTATTTTCAGCCTCTTTCATATGATTTTTTACTCTCTCTTTAAAAAAGAGTTAAAACCTTTCCAAATGATATAAAATTACCTATGCAGAGTATTCACAGCAATGTAAAAATAGAAAAAAAACTGCTTAGAGAAAAACCTAAAGAAAATAAACTAATATTATTTATAATTAGTTTTGTTTTTATTTTCCAAAGTGTCTATAATCAGTAAATATCACTTTTGCAATAATAAAATAATACTGATAATAACAAACCCAATAACATAGTGGAAACTGCATGAGCTCAGAGTCAAATAAACCTAATTTAAATTTTTGCCATGAGACTCTTGTGGACAAGTCCAATAAGACTTGATGCTACCTTTTCATTAAATTCTTTATGTATTTCCTCCAAGAGCTGCTGTGGGAACTAAATGAAATAATCTCTATAAAGTCCTTTACATTATATGCAATACTTTCCTATATAATAAAATCTTCATTGTAATGAGAGATGAGACCTCTCTAAAAATTAAGCTAAAACACTTTTCTGTATCGAAAATATACTTTTTTTCTATTTTGAGAAAGTGAGATGCCAAACCAGAAATGTTCTCTACACGGATCCTGTCGTAATGCCTGAGCACCTGGTGATGGCCAATGACAAGCAGGCGTGGGTGTTCTTGACTTTCATCCATGAGGAAGGTCTCAGCTTTTCCTACCTGGACCCAGGGTGATAATCAGATACTTCAATAGTATGTCTAGTTTCTCCAAAGCCTTGTGAGAATAAAATGCCAACAAAACTAGCAAAGGACATGTTTGTGGTACATTTTGCCATAAACTAATTAATTGAAGAGTCCAAAGTTTCCTTGCTGCCAAACAGAACAGGTGCAACCTGTGAATTATCTCTCCAACTCTGCAAAGTGGGAGGGGCTTTCTTTGAGGCTAACCATGTGTAATAATGACCCCTGTCAGTAGACCTGGGATAATCAGAGATGAATCCATGGGTGCTTGACCACTGAGCCATAGCCTCCTGAGCCACTGGGATTACAGGCATATGTCATCATGCCCGGCTTGTTCTCACTTTTTTAAAAAGGGACCAAAAGCAATGATTTGTAAGAGATTGAGCCACTTAAGGAAATTCTATTATAAACTTCAGGGGAAAAATTTCTAATGAATGCATAAAGTGATGTATGTAAGGACTTGGTTGGGGGGTATCTTTGGCCCAGAAATGAGTTAATAAGTACTATCTGAGAACCTTCTACATACCAACGCCTTGTTCCTGCATGGCAAGACCCTGTACAAATGAATGTCACCCCATAGTCACCCCCAACACATTCTATTTAACTCCACAGCACACCCTCCTTTTTTCTCCTCACTGTCAAATTCTTGGTCTAAACCTCCATCTTCTTTCATGTAGACTAAAAACAGCGGCCTTCTGTTGGTTTTTCTTGTAATGGCTTCCAATGCCTAAAATTCTTTCCAACATTCAGGCCTTTCCAGGAGATGCTCCCCTCAGTTTTGCCTCTGTTTTTCTCTTCAGTTTAATCACTTGCCATTCTTAGTCCTGTAATTCCACTGAACCTGAATGATGGGCATTTGAGGGACACATTGAACCATACTGCTCAAAACCTCTCCACTCCTTTTAGATCTCTTTGAGTTCCCTTGACCAATTCTTTGCTTGGATAATTCTTTTTTATTACCCCAAGATACACTGCATTAACCATACTTTACTACTTTCTTGAATTCTGATGTTTTGATATCTGAGACCTTGACCATCCCTGTGCAAAACAATCAATCCACAGGATTCTCATCCTCTGGGCCAGTACCTATGCCCTCAGTCATTCCAGGGCCTAGCACCAAACAGCTAGAGACAGTCCTAATTTCAGAGCCTGATCATATTATTTAAATTAGCCAATTCTAACCAGTTGATCTTGCCTCCTCTATTCTTCCCCACAGAAAAAAGAACAAAGTCTCATTTTCCCCTCACTTTCTCTGCCTCTGATTGTAATTGGTGCTTCCCTGAGTAGCCCTATTGGACATGATGTGGTCTCTCCTGTTGGGAACTGTGAGTAATAAACTATCTTTTCAATGACACTCATCTCCTTATCTGGTGATCTCACTATACTTGAATAATAAAATATACTGGTGAAAACACTTACCTCATATTTATCTCCTCTGGGAAACCTGCCCAAGCTGTTCCTCTCTTCCAAACTAAACATGATACAGTATATCTCATCTGGACTTCTTTTGGCCCCATGCATGCTGCCATGAGAGCTCTTACCACACTGCATTGAAACTGATAATATGGCAGCTTTCCCCACCTAGCTGTGTGAACAGAACGGTATCTTATACATGTACTTACAGCCAGAGCCTAAAATAACACCTACTCCTAGATTCTCCATATGTCTGTTGAATTGAACTGAACAGGAAAATTATCCCTGTCCTCAAAAATATAAATTTGGAGAAAGATATAAAGCAGCAATCGGATTGTTCAAATGCAGCCTGGTAAACACTAAGAAATAAATACAGACCATTGCATGACCTCAATGGATGCATACAGGATCCTTGGCCCATAGCAGCTTAAAAGATTTCATGTTGGTTTTCTTTCTGGCTTAAAAAGCCTAGAACATTCTTGCTCTCAACAGAGCTCATGAGTTATCAGAAAATTTAAACTTACTAATATAATAAAAAAATAGTCTCAAAACTCAGTGAAATTGGAGCTCCAGAATATATTAGACTGGATGACCTGACATATTTATAGGAGAAAGAAGCAGTTGCATCAATTAGATTAGCTGTCTTGGATTCTACCTTTTGAAGGCCCTGTCTTCATTCCCTCTACTGCTACTTTGGCCTGGTTCATGGCAGCCATGAATATTTATTTACTAAGAAGGGCCAAGGAGGAATGTCTGAGTTAGTCTCAATTTGACTATTATTCTTCCATCCTGATCACATTATTTAGCTTACCCAAACACTAGTAAATCTTCAAGAAATGAGCATTAATACTAATAGTAACTGCCATTCAGGATTATAGTAAGGATTAAGTTGGTGTATCCATATCATAAGTCTTGCACATATTATGTGCTCAGTAAATGTTAGCATTAATACCCTTGCCCAATCTTCCTCACTCATCTCCTCCTCATCTCCAAATGCACCCATGCCATTGGGTCTTTTCTCTCCATGGGCACTTGTCTAACATATAAACCTGACCATATTTATAACCTTTCTTTAAGTCATGTTCCAAAGCTTATAAAATGAAGTCTAAACTCTTTAATAAAGTGTTAGGCACCTTCATTGCCTTCCTCTGCTAATCTCTGTTTTCTTTGCAGTCCTTCTCCAGCCAAGCTGAACATCTACTAGGAGCTACTGGATATATCAGGCTTTTCCTGAGCTCCACCTTTGTCTATTGGATCAACAGTTACCTTCATCTGCAAAACCCTCTACAGTCAAATTATCCCTTCCCAGTGAAAATTGGCAAGTTCTATACTTTATGCTGTATCTCTGCAGTAAGACCACCCTCAACACTTACTTGCATTGATTTATGTATATATGTGTCATCCACCAACGAACTATAAGTTTACCCAGGGCCGGGACCACCTCTTATTCATCTTCATTTTGTCAATACCTTAAAGGTTGCCTGAAAATTAGCAGTATCTCACAAAACTCCTGTAGCAATACAAATGAATCAGATGAATAAAATCAGTTAAGCAAACAAATTAATTTTCTCTTTGGTCTAGTGACTCCTTTTGGAAATTTAGCAAAGATGGTTGATATTGTTATTAAGTCTGGGCCTATAATGAAGAAGAAAGGATGTGCTGGATTGGATCATTGAGAGGGCCTCCTTCACCATGATCCATGTACAAAGACCAGAACTTTACCCTTCTCAGACTCACCTCTCCCCACCTAAGCCCCCTCATGCCTGCTATCCTTTGTGCACACAGAAGGACAGTACAGATAATGGTGTCCTCCAAATCTTTTGACTGACTGATTTTCCTAGTGTAGAAATGCAAAATAAAGAGAGAGAAAAACCTGAGGCAACTATTCTACAACTGAAGACTTTATTTGATTAAACATTTTGCAGATGTCACAAGGATCTGAGAAGTCTAGTGCCCCTTTCATCTTACTTCAACACTACCCAATGCAACTTCTTATCAAAGCTTAACAAACTAACTCACCCACATAACAATTTTAGGGAAATATTCAAAGTCTGTGATTTAATAATTCACTCTACTCTCCAAATACATAGTCATTATGTCTTGAAAGCATGTTATACTGCATTATAATTTTCCATAAAATTGCAAATGATGTTCAGTCATGACTTCAATTCTGGTTAGAGCAAATATAAAGGTCTGGATGGAGCCATGGAGTGCTTCAAACAAGGAACCCTAAACCAAAGAGGAAACATTTGACTTAATTGGATTGACATTAGTTATATTTTAATGCTGATCTGATTCTAACAGCATATGTGCAATGGAATTTTCCATTCTCATTACAATATCATTATTATTTATTTTATATGTCTGTAACTGATATCATAGGTGCACAAATTTGTGCTTTCTATGCCCTTTAGTCTTTTTAGATAAAGTACTTACTGGAATATGTTTCCAGTAAAACCCTTTCCTATAAGTAACTCTTGATACAATCTCATTAAAATGGATTTTCTGAAGGGAAAAATAACTTGAAAGAAATGGAAGAAGTCACAGGTCCAATTTTTGAATAAATTATTAGGTTGATTACTTGGATAGTCTTCCAAATTTATTATGCAACAAATAAGCTAAATCTGAATTCTTAAAGCAACAGAGGAACATTGCTGGAAGCTGTAAGGGTTCTGTGTTTGGGACTGGGATTTCTGATGACTTCATGACTGTGGTATGCTTGGTATCTAGGAAGTCCTATGCAAAAGTATAGAATGCCTAGCTCCTGGGAAGGTTCCTTGTACAATATATGGTATGTCCAGTAACTGGGAATATTTCTATGCAAAGCATAGAATGCTTAGCTGCTATAGCATTGCCCTTCATGAGGAGGGTCTGTGTTAGAGCCTTATCAGCCTCGTCCTGGATCTTAGGCACATAGCTCCTGGGAATGAAGAAACTAGTTTGCTAGATAACTACAATGTTTCACCAAGCTCCACTGCTCCTGGACCTGCCCATCTAACAGTAACTTCAAACAATGGACTTTCTTAAAAGCTACACAAAGCTCCTAACATTGCATATTGTGATGGTAGAATGTAACTGAGAAATAAGCTGCATAATGTTGCTGATTCTGTAACCTACCTAATGATACAATGACCTAAGGTAACTTATTGATATAAATGAAGCTGTCAGCTCAGATGAGCAGCTTTCTCTTCTTTGCCACTGCACATCACGTCTGTGTTTCTCTTTTGATTTCTTTACAGGAGACATAGACATTTCAATGATTCTGAAGGTTTGATCAAGATTAGAGCAATGTTAAGAAGTCTCTTTTTCTGATTAAAATGGTCAATGCCCTTTATAGTTGCTAAATGCTTACAGAGATGAAGCTATTAGCCAAGTTGCCACCTAGACCCAAAGTCTAAGAGATATGTTGTTCTTTCTTTAGAACAATGCAGCTGAGTCCCTTGAGTCCAGGTCACTCAGCACCAAGGTCACATGGTGTTAAGCCTTGCTTTGAAATACATGCCATTTTTAAAAGTAGGACTTTTGCCACATGGCAAGCGAGAATACATACCTCAGAATCTTCAAGCTACAGGGCACATAATAAACCAAAGACTTAGGTGCTGGCCTCCAAAATGCATCAACACATCTGTGCCAAGACTGTTTCCCATGGGCTGCTACAATAGCCCTCACACAAGAGTGGGTACCATTATCCCCAGTCAACAGATGAGGAAACTGAAGATTAGAAGTTGCCTGCCAAAGGAAATGCAGCCATTGTAAAAACTGCAAATTCTTTTGCTAACATTTAAAAAAAAGTGCCATTGCCATCAACAGTAGTATTAGAATTCCAAAGACCTTGCCTAATCTACAATCCTACAAGAACTACTTCCCAACACCTTAATACATTATCTTGTCTACCTGCTACCTCAAGACCAGAATGGGCTCCTAAATGCCATTGGAAATAGTTTTATTACTTATAAGGCAATGTGAATATTGATCACTGGAGTTTTCCAATAATTTATTATCATCATATCCTCCTACCTTCTCTGACTTGCTCAACTGTGTGTATTGCCTGCCCCAGGGCTAATTGTCAATATGTTCCAAAAACCAGCTGGAATGCCACTTCCCTGAGCCAGTGGTCACCCATTATATATTTGTATTGGGTTCTGTGTTCTTAGTGGTGTCTTAGTCCAACACCAACATCTATATCTCACCCTTCATTAAGGGACCCAGGAAGAGACAGACCCCACTCAAGCAAAATAATATTTCAAATATTCAAATGATATGAATGAGGAAAAAGTAAGCCAACAATGGAGGGAACATCAGGAAGACACTTGACTTTTTCCCTAACATGGGAAGGAGGGGGACAAGGTCTTAGGCCCTGGTGAGGGTGACAAGAATGTTGTGACAGTAGCCTAAACTTTAGGAGTAGATCACAAAACAGGAGACTCTGAACTTCTGCACAGGGACTTAATCATCCCACCTTGTGCCAGCATATTTTAAATTTATTTCCCTGGGAATACTCTGAGGGCAGAGAATACAATATTATTCTTTATATCCCTAATACCTGGTACTACTTCTGACAATCAGTTAACACTCATGCAATAACAGAAGGGTGAATGGAGATATGAGAGGATAGATATCCCGTTAGGGTCCATCCAGAATACAAGTGATCCTCCCAGACACACCATGGCTACACCTGAGCCTTTATAGCAATCTGGTGTTAACAGTCAGACAAAGAATAATGGAAAAAATGGATAAAGGATAGTAAAGAGAGATTGTTTGGGAAATGAGTTGGCAGCTTTGTATGGATATGGAAATGATTAAAGAACAGATATCTTGTTAAAAAATGAAAGAATTATCACAATTGAAAAACCTTCCATAAAATACAAAATTGGCAATGGGGATGAACAAAATTAAACAACCCTACAAGTTTAACTAATATCTCTGAGGAGAGAAAAGACTCACCACAACCTGGACCGTTTCTATTGTTTTCTGATAGACAATTTCCAGTCCTGGTCCACTCAGGCAGTTACATCCATACCCCTTCCATTCTAATCTTTCTTTTCAAAGTGGGAACTGCTTTCCCAACTCCTTCCTTATATCATATCCTTCAAGGTCAAGTTCAAATTGCAATTCTCTGAGTAACCTTCTCTTACTACTCCTTCTCATCAATTTAGAGCTCAGCAAAGAAAAACAGGCACTCTTCAAGAACAATAGTCAAAGTGGTCACCATGGAGATTAAAAGATGGTAGACTCCAATTATGCCAAAGCAGATCCACTTTTATTCATGTGTTTGGGCCTCAATGGAAGATTACATTTATTCAATGTTTTCCTGTTTTGTTCTATTATTGCTTTAACTGTATCAGTGTTTTTATTACTCAAAAGTAAAGGAGCAACTGAGTTTTATAATTCTTCTTTTTCTCCCTCTCTACCTCCCTATTATAGCATCCTAGTAAATACAGGATTAAGCATATAAGAGATATGTGATAATTTTGCTCAATTAAAATACACTAACAAATCAATTGGTGAGTTTCCTGTGGCACTAATGATGTTAAAGGAAAAACAGTCGGTCTGTATCAAGAAGTTCTCTTCACAGGAAAGGAGAACATCTCAAGCACACAAACTCTTATGAACCTACCATTCATAAATGTGTCCCAACACATGTATATTCTGAGATTATATCACAACTGCCTTCTGAGCAATAGTACCTGCCACTGTCTTCACTCCAAATCCTTAAAATGGCAAATAATATTTTAAAATAATAAATCTATGACATTATGAAATATAAGAGATAGAAAAGATAATATTGGATTATAGTATAGCTGTAAACATATGCAAAAGAGAAACACTGAAAACTTATAAAATGATAGGTATTAGTCAGAACTGCCTATTCAACCATTGCACCTATCCTCAAAATTGTAGCTGCATAACACATAAATTTAATCCCCATAATGCTACAAGTCCCCAGCAGGTTGGTGAGGGCTCTGTTATATTCAAAGTCCTGGGCTATGGGAGGCTTCACCATCTTTTAGAGCACCATCTGTGAAATGCAGCTTTTTCTATTGCTATAAGAGAGAGAAAGAACAAAAAAAAAATGCACCTGGGCTTTTTATTGCTTTATCGTGGAAAGGAGATATAGCACCTTCCAAGAGTTCACTGACCATAAGCAGACACATGGCCCTCTTCATCTGAAAGATGACTAAGAAATGTAGGAGAGAAAACAAAATAAGTGGTGACTGTTTGCCACTGTTATGGTTTGGATCTGGAATGATCCTCCAAAACTCTAGTGTTGAAAGCGTGATCCACAATATAGTAAGATTCAGAGGTGAGGCTTTTAGGCAATGATTGGCTCATGAAGGCCTGACCTCATCAGTAGATTAATCAGTTGATAGGTGGATGGACTACACAAGGGGGGGATCTAGTTGGATGACTGGGGGCATGTCCTAGAAGGGTTTATGTTCTTTCTGTTCCCTTCTCCATCACTACCATCTCTTTCTCTGCTCCCCAGCTGCCATGAGCTGAGCAGCTTTCCTCAAGCATGCCCTTTTGCCATGAGGTTCTGCCTCACCTCAGGCCCAGAGTGATGGAGCCAATTGATAATTGACTGGATCCTCTGAAACCCTGAACCAAAGTAAATCTTTGTCCTCCAAGTTGTTCTTGTCACATATGTTGTCATAGTAACAAAAAGCTGACCAACATAGCAACTTAAGGTAAAAATTTTTCCTTAGAATCTTCTAGATGATCTTTTAGGGTTTGACTTTAGGAACATGGTAGACCTTAGCCTATAAGAAGCTATTAGAGAAGGAAGAACCAAGGAGATGCTAACAAGAAAACATGCCCCAATTTTACAAATATTATGTGAATTATTTCTTTTCAGTCTGCTTCTTTTCCTATTTTATCTAGTGTCTTACCTACTAGCTTTTTTTTTTAAGATAAAGATCTCGGGGTTTTAGTTTTTCCCAAGGAAGAATCAATCTCATCTGAAAATGAGGAATAAATACTTAGATAAATGTTATTTATAGGTCCAATGGATAGGAGAGGAACTAAATATTTCTAAAATCCTTCTAGATTTATTCATCCGGCACTCAGTTAAAAAGTCCATACGGAGTGCCTTCCTGGGCCAGCTAGATGTGCCTGATGTGCCATCTCCAGATGCATAAACAAACGAAACCTGGTATGAGCCTGAGGGAGCATGCAAACACAGGCGTGCAAGCTGTCATCACAGAATCTTCTGAAGAGATAGAAAGCAATGAAAGAAAAGAAGATTCGTCCTTCAGGTGAACATAAAAGAAAGGATCTAGAAGGACTTCATGGTGCCAGGGACACTGGAAGAGATTTAGAAAGTCCAGGTTAGGTAAAATTCTAAGCTTTAGGAAAATGCTCTATTAACTTTTCTATCTTTTGCCGACCACAACTAACTTCTTTCTGAACTCATCGTCTCTCATACTTGCTTGACATAAGTAACAGAAATCTTATAGGGATGCCACCTTTTCCTGCTTCTGAATGAATTCAGTGTTGCCTTTTCCAGCTGTTGTACTGAATTTAAGTCTGCAAAACCAACCTGGAGGCGCAGGAAGCTGAGGCAGTTAAAGCCTATTCATTTGACTGCTCCTTTCCTATTTGATGGTTGAGTCAGCTTTTAAAATAATGCTTCCCTTATTTGTTATTCTCCTTCTTTAGCACTACCGCCAGCCGTACTTTCCACTTCACATGAATTTTGGTCTGTTCCAATTTTCCACTTCTCTGACTCTAATCCCACAGTTACAAATGGAATCCCAGACTACACTAATATCTCTTACTCGTTGGCACTGAAGAGATCAATATTTCAAAATGCAATATGTTTTATAGGTCAGTTACTGCATGCATACAAATACAGTGGTATTTGAACCATTAGACGGTTTGTAAGTTACATAAACCAATGACAAAAAAGGCAAGGTCTCACCTGCCTATGTTTCCAAAGGACATCTTGGTATCTAACCAGTAGCTAATTGTTGGTGTGTCTTTTGCCATATCTGCGAGTTTGAGATGTGGCAAAGATTGAGTAATAAATCAATCACCAAAAATGCCAATAGTATTTTGGGCAACTTAATGTTGATCATTCACTCTGGCAATCAGACATCCCTTTGGTCTGGCATGAGTTTTGCCCTATGACAGCACTCAGTTCCCCAGAGTCTTCCCCATATCTATTCCATCACTTATTCATTCAACCAGTAGTCATTGTACACCTGTGTTTCATGGTCTGAAGTATTCTCTAGAGATACCAGGATAAATAAATCACTTCTCTAGAGGATTTTCATTCACCAGAGGAGAAATTCACATACATAAGCAATGATATACAATAAAGAAAACAACAGGAACACATGGTGTGTTG
>CM053402.1:65655286-65681584 GCA_028644305.1 Xerus rutilus
AGTGTTTTCATTAGAAATTACAATTTATATCTTAAACATAAAATAAAGTACATAGACATAACATTTTACCATTATTTCATGTAAAAATTGTATGAACCTTCTAATACCATAGTACCATTCTTTGTGCTATTATTATCATATATAACTGTTAACATTATAAGCCCCATAGTATTATATCATTAATTGTTGCTTTAAATTTTCATACATTTTCATTTTTGAAAAGATGGTGGAATGAAATGGACATCATAGCCCTAGCTTCATGTATGACTGCATCTATGATGTGATTCTACATCACGTACAACCAGAGAAATGAAAAGCTGTGCTCCATCTGTGTACAATGAATCAAAATGCATTCTGCTACCATGTATACCCAAGTAGAATAAATAAATTAAATAATACATAAATAAATAAATAAATGTAAATATCCCCCCAAAAATAATTAGCATGGTTAAAAACTTTGAACTAATTGATATACATATATAACGGATATATGTATATAAACATAAAATAAAGCACATAGACATAACATTTTACTATTATTTCATGTAAAAATTGTATAAGCCTTCTAATACCATAGTACATATATAGTACATAGTACCATATAATTATACAGAATGCATAACCTTTCTAAGGACTGAGGGAACATTATAGGAAATGGTTATACAAACTCATAAAGTCAAGGGTCATATTCTTTTCTCATATATGGAAGCTAGAGAGGAAAAAAGGAAAGGCAAGGAGATCTTGAGAAAAATAGGAGAGGCCAATAAAATAAAGAAAGGGAGTAGGGAAAGGAAAAGGAAAATACTGAGGAACAATATCAACCAAATTATGTCATTATGTCATGTGCATGTACGAATATGTAGCAATGAATCCCATGATTATGTATAATTATAATCACCAATAAAAATATGGAAAAAAGAAAATGGCTGTATGCTAGCCTTAAGGCAAGTAAAAAAAAAAAAAAAGGAGGAAGAAGAAGAAGAAAAATTTCTAGTCTCTTATATTTATTAGATATTTACCTGTTCCATTAAGTTGTTTCCTCATATAGATTCAGTTTACCATCAGGAAATTTCAGAATTTCCTCCATCATTTCTTCCAGAAATGAGGATAATAATTTTTTTTGGTTTATATTCATCTTGAGATATCTGTATTTCTTTTTGCATTTAAAAGATGTTTTTGCTGAATGTAGAAGTATGTGGACAATGCTTTTCCTTTAGCTTTCGGCAACATGTTTTACTTCTGTCCACCAAGGTCTCTGATGAGTTGCAGCCATCATTGTATCATTGTTCCCTATGTAAAATATGACAGGGTTTTTTCCTTGCAGCTTTCAAGGTTATATTTTTATCTTTGGATTTAAGCAGTTTGTGATATTCCAGGTGTTTTTCTTTGTATTTATCATACTTATGGATCATTAAATATAAGTTGATATCTTTCATTTAATTTGAAAAGTTTCCAACCATTTTCTTTTCAAAGTTTCCCTTGCCTCTCCTGAGACTCAATTACACATATATTACATTACTTGGTAGTCTCTCAGGTCTCTACAGTTCAGTTCAGATTTCTTCACCTATTTTTCTTGTCATATTTTACACTAGACATGTTCTTTTGATCTGCCTCCAAGTTCACTAATTTGATCTGCTATTAAATTCTTCCAGTAAAATTTTTACTTCAGCTACTGCATTTTTCAACTTTAGTACTTCCCGTTGCTATTTCTCTTTGCAATTCCTCTTTATCTGCAGAAGTTACCCCATTTGTTTGTGTATCATGTATAATTTCCTTAAGTTCTTGGACATACTTAATTGAAATTTCTGTATCATCTTAGGGCCAGTTTCTATTGGCTGGTTTTATAATTTTTTTTTCTTTGAACATGGGTAACATTTTCCTTGTTCTTAGCATGTCAAGTGATTTTTTAAAATCTGAACTTTATGAATGAAGACTACAAGAATACAGCAGTTCTACTTAAATATAGCTGCAGCTCACTGAGCCAAACCCAAATGGCAGAAATAGTCAAAACTTGTTTTTTCATATACACCACCTGGCAAAGAATGAGAAGATTGTGAAAAAGAATGAAAAATGTTATTTTTTCAATCAATGCTGCCTTCTTCATTGCTAGCTGTTGCAACAGTTCAACATGCTGCTTAGAATAGCCTATTGCCCAGGACTTGTCTCCTCTATTGAACCTGGCTGTATTCCTCTCTATTCCTGGATATATGGAATTTCCATCATCAATACTCAGCCACCATTTTCTATTTGAGAAAAAATAAATATATGCACATGTATATGTGAATGTATGTGTATGTATATATACATATGTACATATATACACAGATACTTTTTTACACATATATATATAATTTCTGGGTTGAAAAATCTTTGAGAACAAAAACTCTTTGCAAATGCAACTGCCACTAAAGTCATCTTCTTTGAATTCTGTTCAGTTCTACTCTAATACAACTTTCACACTAATAATGTAAAAACTATTATTTTGAGAAGAAAAGGAAAATTAAGAGTGGAAGTCTAGAACTAATGAATATGGAGACTTAGAATATAAGACACTATAGTATGTAGATAGGCATTCATCATGTTGAACACAGGTAATAATGTTTGAGTTATTAAGAAGTATCTGACCCATAATAGGGGTTCACTACTTACAGAAAGAATGGATATTTAAGCTAGTAGATGACACAGTATCTGTTTATGCTATCTTCTATGATTTATTTTAAAGTTGGTTTATTTAACTTCTCTGTGAAGAGAAACTAAAGTTTTATATTATGACCTCTGAGATTGCCTCCAACTCTAAAGGGCGAAAGGCTATGATTCTGTGCTTCCCTAATCAAAATGGGCTCAGTGAGGACCCCTCCAGGCCCATCATAATATGTCTTTGCACATCTCTATTTCAACACTTCCTAGTGTTTTATAATAATTTACAGAGTTGTCACCGCCATCAGACTATGAACTCCTAGAGGATGAGAACAGAGCTGTCCTCATTTCAGAAGACTCCAGCAGTAATTATTGCCTGCCATATACAGTACAGATTCAGAAAATGACTAATGGATACATGTGGGACTTTTTCTTCCTAAATGAATGGTTTGCTTGGTATGTAAATTATCAGTAAGGGCTTTTTTCCCCCTATGGCACATTAATATGCCAAATTAGACTGCTATTGAGAGTATACGGCTTTAGCATTAATCTATTGCCTCCTAAGAACCAGGCACTGAGAAGGGACAGGAGATGAAAAAATGAGAGCATTTATCCTTGTATTAATAGCACTGATAGAGGAATAATGTCCTATTGCCTATTTGCACATTAAGGAAAACATAGCATAGGGAAAGAGGCTTCTATAACTGGAATCTAGTTATGAGATTTTAAAAATTAACATAATAGTCATAAATTTTGATTTAAAAAATATGCTTCCATTTAAAACAAACAACTATGAGTAATACTAGGCTGTACTCTATGGCTTAGATGTTCTGAGGACTATTTTCAATATCTACATTTAAAACAAAAGCTGGAGGATCTAGGAATTATTTTATATCACATTCTGCCATACTTAATATGCCAGATCAGTTTCCAAAATAAAATTGTGTCATCTTAATGTGAGGGTAAGTTGAGCCAGATGGAGTATAGCACATATCATTAGCACATAGGAATAAATATGATGTTTCTTTTCATTTCTAGGATTTAGTAAAATAATAAATTTAAATAAACCAAGATAGCTCAAGACAAGTTTCAGACTACCAAATTGCATAAAGAAATGGCTAATTGCTTTTGTTGATATGCGCTACTCTTTAGAAAACAGAAGAAAGAGTGAACTCCAAGAAACAGACAATGCATTGAATACCTAACCAAACTGAAGTAAGGAGACACACGTTAGAATTGGAAACCCTACAGAAGTAAAAACTGGACTAGATTTATATTTTCTAGAGTCACAAAACAGCAAAATACAAAATAACTCAGTAGCATCTACTATATTGCGGTCATTGCTCTCTTTTCTTCTGTCTTAAATCTAGTGGGCCCACTGTTTTGACCTGGACAATTTCAATAACCTCTTAGCTTAGTTCTTGGTCCACAGTCCTATCCTCTTTCCTGTTTCCTCCAGTGTGAAGGTAACAAAAGGTGTACATGCTCATATGTCTTCAGCAACTCCATCAGAGAACCAAATCCAAAGTCAGCATGGTATTTACTCTCCTTACACATTTGTCCTTTGTACACTCTTTAAAAATAACAACATTCTTAATAATAATAACAACAATGGCCATATTCTGTGCATGCCATCAGGACATTTAACATGGCCTCATTTAAGTCCATATTTCCTGTTTCGTTATATTGTTAGCTCAGGCAGCACAGATGTGATTTTTCTCTGTAAACTCTACAAACAATATCACACAAATGTCTAGCAGTGACTGGATTAATTAGGGGCCACCAAGTTCCAAGGCAATTTAAGTGAGAATCTTAACACTGCCATGAAATCCAAGGCACTGTTCACAGTTAACAAGCTGCGCAGTGAAGGAAAGGCTATGATATTTGGCACTGCAAGGGATAGGCAGACACTTTTTTTCACCCAAATGATCCCTACATGCAGTAAAACCAGAAAACTCTCTTTAGCTTGATTTTTAAAAGTGAGATTTGTTACATTTCAGACCAATGCTATTTTCTACCCCAAACGACCAAATCACTTTTCAGGGCTAGTGAAATTATTCAGTGGAATGTTATTATGTTAGAAAATGAAATTAATGTGCAGTCAAAAATTGACTTTCTGCAAAACATAGAAGATTGGTAGACTCTAAAAGGATATTTTTAAAAAGGTAAACTGATAGCAACACAAGTCCTTAAATGCAACAATATAATTAATCTCGTTTTTTTCTTTTTATATTTTTTCCGCATAATTGTAGATCAAATGCGCATAGTTGTATTTTATTACTTTCTCACATTTACTTGTACATTGCAAATAGAAAGAGAAGGCTTATTCTTTCGTTCACCCCAATACACTAGCTCCAAACCTTCAAATACCACATGCTCATCTCCTCTAAAGTTCACCTAAATTGGGAGGCTGAGACAGGAGGATCTTGAGTTCAAAGCCAGGCTCAGCAACAGTGAGGCACTAATCAACTCAGTGAGACCCTGTCTCTACATAAAACACAAAATAGGGCTGGGGATGTGGTCCAATGGTAAGTGACCCTGAGTTCAATCCCTGGAACAAAAAAAAAACAAAGTTCACCTAAACACAAGACTGTGTTCACAGTAATTTCTCAGGACATTCTTGGGTTTTTGTAAACCTGTTTAAACTAAGATAATGTTTCTACCTACTCCAAAGTCTGAGATGAATAGCTTCTGTCTTCATCTTACAGTCTCTCCATTCTCATTCATTACAGATGGCAGCTATGCCCCAAATCCCTTTGTTTTCTATTGCTTCAAGAGGGAAGTGTTCCCACCGAGGTCACCAATGAGCCATGTGTTGCTATAATAACTATAACTCTCCATTTCTACATCTCAGTTTCACATTTAACATGACTGATTATTCCTCTGTCTCTGATAGTCTGTGTTTACTTGACTTCCAGAATAGGATCCTCTCGGAATCCTCTTACCACACTGGCTATTACTTTCCCAACCTCGTTGGAGGTTCCATCTCACCTCCTGGACTCAGTCTAAGACACGTTCTCTTTTCTAAATAATCTCTCTTCCTTCATTATCTCATCAGTCTCAGAGTATTAAATATGTCAGCTGATGTCTCCCACATGATCACTCTCCTCCCTGGACCTTTCCCCTGATCTATCTCCACTTGTCTTCTTAACATCCTCACATGGGTATCTAATAAACATCTTAACATGTCCCAAACAGATCTCTTCTGCATCTCTAACACTCTCATTGCTCAGGGTCAGCTGTCTGATTTCTCTTACTGTCACATGCAACATCAAATCTTTTAGCATACCCATGCTGCCATCCAAATATATGTAAAATCAAAGAACTTGTTCTTACCTCCACTCCTACCAAGTGACACCCAGTGAGTGCTCTATCACAATCACTCATGATTCTGCATACAAAGGTGGTTTCCAGTTGACATGTTATTTATAATTTTCTACTCTATTCCATAAAAATGCTCCAACCATTCATTCACTGAACACACATGGGGCCCGGGCTGCTTGTCATGCAGTGCAGTTCCTGTTCTACAATAGCTGGCAGTCTAGAGAGAGGCAGGTAAACAACAAGTGCTGGCAAGGCAGCATGGTGTGTGCAGACAAGAGGATGACACAGAGCTCGGGGTCTGAGGACCTCATCAGGGCTTCCAGGAGATGGTGCTTGGGGCAAGTGTTGGAGTGTTCTGGTGGGTGGACATGGCGGTGGCAAAGACTTTCCAGGCAGAAGTAGAAATAGCATGAACAAGATATTGATGGAGGGAAGAGTCTGAGTTTGAGAATCTGACATAGCTTAAAGAAATTAAAATAAAATTACCATTAGTATGTTAACATGAAACCCAGAAGAATTAAGCCCAGGAGTCTATGTATGGGAGAAAAAAGGAGAATAAAGACATATGGGATGGGTGGTATGGCACATGTATGTAATCCCAGTAGCTCTGGAGGCTAAAGCAAAAGGATCACAAGTTCAAGACCAGCCTTAGGGACTGAGTGAGGTCCTAAGCAACTAAAACTCTATCTCAAAATAAAAAATAAAAAGAGGTGGGGATGTGATTCAGGGGTTAATCACAACTGGGTTTATTTGCTGTTACCAAATACGTACACACACACACACACACACATATGAAAAGATCTTCCAGGACTTCTGAACTTTCTGACATCCAATACAAAAGCAGATATTATACTGCATAGTGACTCTAGTTAATAACAATGTTAAAAATTGCTAAAAATTAAAAATAATTTTAAAAATAAAATAAAAATGGCATCCAATTCATTTCAGTGATTTTTCAGTGCCCATGAAGATAAGCCCTGACAGTTCCTAAGAGGAAGTAAAACCTTACCCAGCACTGAGCTCTGAAAGAAATGTCTTACCGTTAGTATGTTAACGTGAAACCCAGTAGAATTAAGCCTACTTTAATAGCTCTTCTTTAAAGGAACTCAGACGATATTGTAGGTGCAATATTAACCAAAGCTCAATATGAAAGCAAGTGTGAACCTCGGGAAGCAATTTTTTCCTGATGTCTCAATGGGAATTTAGAGCATAATACCAATGCATAACTGATTGTTAATAATTTTATTGAAAATAAATGTCTGTATTGATAATAAATGATTGTAAATCATTTTTTTAATAATAAAAAAATTACTGTTTGCCATGTTTCTTTCTCTTTTCTTTAGATTCCAGCATGAAAAATTTACTCAGGAGAATAACCAATGTAGGGTGTTAGAGCTTCTCCAAGGCTTCTTTTCCCACGTGACCCTTTCAATTCCTACCAGGATCCTTTATACAATGGGTTCCTGAGTTTTATTATCCAAGCTCATTAACCAATGGACACTTACCAAATACCATGTCAGTACTTTTTAAACATATTTGCAACTGGAGACATTTTTGATATTTGTTTTTGTTTAGCTTTTAGGTAGTAAAAAACTGAGACCTATTTGAAGTTATCAGGGAGAAAGCGTGTGATTATTTTAAGGATGGATGGTCTGTCACATGGATTAGACCCGCAAAGAATTGCAGCACCAATGAAGGAAATAGTGCCCATGCTGCCCACTGCCCTTTCTTTTTGGTCTTTCTCTCCTTTCCAAATCGCAGGCTCTCTCTGCATGGCTGCTGTCTATCTTTCATCTCAACTCATTTCCTCACCCTATATTCAATGCCTATTTCTTCAGCTTATATGTGGTGCTAACTGAAATCAGCACCTCAGCAGAACTTCCTCACTGTCCTCTGGCTTAGTGTTTTACTATTCTCATTTCAGAGCACCAAGAAAATTTGATGAACCCAGTTTATCTCTATGAGCCAAGTTTCATGAATCATTTCTCTCCTGGCATGTTTCTGCCCACTTTTGGTCCAACCACAACCAGTGGACATAAGAAGTGAAGCCAGCGCGTAGGTGTCTATCAACAAGGCAAGAGTCTTGTACTAGCTGTTGGAAAAGAAGCATGATCCACACTATAAACTATCCCAAAAGAGGGTCCAGTTTGAGAACCTGTGATATCATGGAAGTTAAGGAAAGCTGCAAAATCTAAGGACAGAAGAGTCTTTAAGAGTATTCTGAACTCACTGTGAATTCGACTACTGCAAATTTTATCTATGCACAAGACACATTCTCTAAGGGAAATAATTTAGCCTATGCTATCTATTCCCATTTATTAACCTTTTTGGTAATAAAAATTTCTTAATCCATCTCGTTGTGTTTTGGAACTATTGTACTGATGTAGAGAAATAGACCATGTTTGGATAACCAAACCACTATCTCTTTCTTCAAACTAATCTTTTTTATTTATTCTTTTTATTTGTACATGACAGTAGAATTTATTTTGTTTTCAAATAATTATAAATCAGCAGAAACATTTCATTAAAAAATTAATGCAAAAAGAGTACAGCTTAATTTCTAAATATAGAGACATACTTATTTAGCTCAATTAAATCTCCCATCAGTGGGTAGCTGTCTCTGAAAATCTTCCTGTGTCCAACTTCCTATGGAAAAATGGAAAAAAGAAATTGATGGTTTAGGAAACAAAGTTCCCTGACCAAAACTGTAGAGAAAAATCAATTTTAATTTTGATCGTAAAGGAGGTCAAAGAAATCTCACCTCATCAGTTCAGTCCAACTTATGCACTACTTCACTCTGTCTCTGAAAGTTTTTCTTCCGGAATTTGAGCCAAAAGATATCCTCTTAAATCTGCTGTTGAATGCAGCAATAGCACTATTTCTGTTTAAGTATAGACATCAAAGCTGTCAAATAAATCCATTATTGTGGAGGATGACAATGAGCTCCTTGCTTCATCACCAAATAAATACAATCAGCTGGAAAGTATTACTGCTTCCAAAAAGCCAATTCTAACCACCTGCAAGGCTAAAGACCCTACTTAGAAACTACTAGTAGGAAAACAAAAATTCAGCCAGAGGATAACTTAGTAAATTGCATTCAAGGAATGTTATTCTGATACAAAGGGCTATTTGAAGGGAAAATAAAATCTGAAATTTTGGAAAAGCTGATGAAAAAAGAGCACTAGAATTTTTAACTTGAGCTAAATTACAGATGGCTATAAATAGCAGGGGCAGCTTTTTTGTTAAAGCATTTTCCCCTCTAATAACATGTACACCACCCACCAGCCCCTTGTTTCTACAACTTGTTCATTCCCCATTTCTTTCCTATCAGAGATTTATCCTTTCTGGTTTTAGGTTAAGATGTTTTGTCAGTTATCTATCTCTTAATCAGAGTTAATTTTAATCAGTGAATTCTCTTAATGGGAAGATTTTTATTCTAACCTTTGTTCAAGTTTCCCAAAGAAAGATGTCATAGATTTCCAAAGAATTTCCAATATTAACATTGCATCCATATGGAAAAATATGATGGTCACCTGAAAAGTACACGAAAAGATAATGCCATTTATTTTATATACCCAGTGCTGTGTGGGGCACTGTTACACTGGTCACTTATATCTGACAGAAGCCCTGCAAGTTAGATCCTCTTACCTTACTCCATACAGGAAAGAAGCTGAGCCTTGGAACAGCTGAAGCAAACCAGTTACAAAGGAGCCATCTGACTCCATGGCCTATGCTCCTCTGTCATATAATGATTACAGTAGCCTTCCACCTGCTCCTCTCTGAGCTTTGTTTCCTTAATCCATCCTCCATGTTGCTATGTAAATATTTTGTTTCATATCTGAACATTGGAGGTTTCATCTCTTAAAATCTTCCAATGTACTCCAACCATTTGTGTGTTCCTTAACATAGTATATGAAGCCATGCATGAATTAGCTATCCTTTGATTTATTGTATCATTTCCTGCCAGACCCTTACTCTGATAGTTATGGCTCCTATATATGGAGGTAATGACATTAAAAGAGAGACCAACTGCTTAGAAGGATTTTAAGAGATTTACTGACCACATGACTTCCCATATGGCAGAAGAGTAAGATAATAAACCACAAAAGTAGAATAATAAACCCAAATAAGCTCGGCTTCAGAGACAGTAGACTTCATTATTATAGACTTTAGTATTAACACATCTTCATAAGAACCATATTCCTGCCCACCAATGGGAGCACGAGAAAGGGCCCAAAACCACCTTCTACCAGAAAACATCTAGAATTAATAAATGAATTCAGCGAAGTAGCCAGATATAAAATCAACACCCACAAATCAATTGCATTTCTATACATCAGTGATAAACCCTCTGAAAGAGAAATTAGGAAAACTCTCCCATTAACAATAGCCTCAAGAAAAATAAAATACTTGGGAATCAATTTAACAAAAGAGGTGAAAGACCTCTACAACAAAAACTACAAGACACTAAAGAAAGAAATTGAAGAAGACCTTAGAAGATGGAAAAATCTCCCATGCTCTTAGATAGGCAGAATCAATATTGTCAAAATGGCCATACTACCCAAAGTGCTATATATAGTCAATGTAATTTCAATTAAAATCCTAATGTCATTCCTTATAGAAATAGGAAAGACAATCATGAAATTCATTTGGAAGAATAAGAGACTCAGAATAGCCCAAGCAATCCTTAGCAAGAAGAGTAAAGCAGGAGGCATCACAATACCAGACCTTAAATGATATGCAAAGCTATAGTAACAAAAATGGCATGGTACTGGCACAAAAATAGACACGTAGACCGATGGTACAGAATAGAAGATACAGAGATGAACCCACTTAAATACAGTCATCTTATACTACACAAAGGAGCCAAACATATACACTGGAGAAAAAATAGCCTGTTCAACAAATGGTGCTGGGAAACTGGAAATCCATATGCATCAAAATGAAACTAAACCCCTATCTCTCACCATGCACAAAATTCAACTCAAAGTGGATCAAGGACCTGGGAATTCGACCAGAGACCCAACACCTAATGGAAGAAAAAATAGGCCCAAATCTTCATCATGTTGGATTAGAACCTTACTTCCTTAACAAGACTCCTATAGCTCAAGAAGTAAATCAAGATTCAATTAATGGGATGGATTCAAACTAAAAAGCTTCTTCTCAGCAAGAGAAACAATCAATGAAGTGAACAGAGAACTGACATTCTGGGAACAAATTTTTGCCACATCTGATAGAGTACTAATCTCCAGGATATATAAAGAACACAAAAAACTTAACACCAAGAGAATAGACAACCCAAAATCAACAAATGGGCCAAGGAGCTGAACAGACACTTCTCAGAAGAAGATATACAATCAATCAACAGGCATATGAAAAAATGTTCAACATCTCTAGCAATTAGAGAAATGCATATCAAAACTACTCTAAGATTTCATCTCATGCCTATTAGAATGGCAATTATCAAGAATACAAACAACAACAAGTGTTGGCAAGGTTGTGGGGGAAAAGGCACACTCATACATTGCTGGTAGGACTGCAAATTGGTACAACCACTATGGAAAGGAGTATGGAGATTCCTCAAAGCACTTGAAATGGAACCACCATTTGACCCAGCTATCCCACTCCTTGGTCTATACCCAAAAGACTTAAAAACAGCATACTACAGTGATGAAGCCACTTCAATGTTTATAGCATTTCAATTCACAATAGCTAAACTGTGTAACTAACCTAGATGCCCTTCAATAGATGAATGGATAAAGAAACTGTGTTATATATACACAACAGAATATTACTCAACATTAAGAGAGAATAAAATTACAGCATTTGCAGGTAAATGGATGGAGTTGGAGAAGATCATGCTAAGTGAAGTAAGCCAATCCCAAAAAACCAAATGCCAAATGTTCTCTCTGATAAGTGGATGCTGATCCATAATGTGGGGGAGGACACAGGAAGAATGGAGGAACTTTGGTCACAGGGGTGGGAAGGGGGAGAGGGCATGGGGACAGTAAAGATGATGGAATATGATGGATATCATAGCCCTAGCTTCATGTATGACTGCATGTATGTTGTGATTCTACATCACATACAACCAGAGAAATGAAAAGTTGTGCTCCATCTAAGTATAATGAATCAAAATGCATTCTGCTATCATGTATACCTAAGTAGAATAAATAAATAAATAAAATTTTTTAAAAAATAAAATTTTTTAAAAAAGAACCATACTAATTGCAAAACACTTCCCAATCCAATAGTGTAAGCACCTCTGTTGAAATGCCATGGGAGGAAGAAGTGCTCATTCTCAGGAGAGACTCCAGTCCTCTTTCACAATGCCATTGTCTCATTCTTTAAGATCTAGATAAAAAATAATTGTACTGCAAGAAGTCCCATGAAGTTCCATGCTCGACCTTAAAAATTCTAGGCATAAGTACTACTGATATTATGATGCTTGTATTTTTCATTTTTCCTATTTATAAATATTTTTAAATAATCTGGGATTAGATTTATTAAAATCTTTAATTAAATAGAAAAGAAGCACACACACAGTTATGATGTAGATATCTGGTCACTTAAAACCATCTTCTGTTTATAGATGAAACCCTGCAGGAAACAGTGGAGATAGCAAAGATTAAAAGTTTCCTTCTGCTCAGATTCCATTTTAATATTCCATATGAATATTAATATTATAAATAAAAAACTTCCTCGATTTTCCTATGCCTGTTAGTCTTGACCTACATGGAACTCCCCATAAGTCACATGGTTTCCATCGCCTTTTGTATCTCTGTGCTTAGGATGGTGCTATTTCCTCTCTCAGAAATTCCCTTCACTTTTCAGGAGTAATTTTAAGCATCAGCTCTTTAAATAATCCTTACGTGAACCTCAGGATGAGCCAAGGATGAATTCTCTGCATTCCTAAGTAACTTGTGCTTTCCTAGATCTTAATAACATGGTATTTTGTTGAAATAATATAGTTCATTTTCATCTCCCTCACAAATGGCAAGTTCTTCAGATGAAGAGATGACTAGTTGGTCTGGGTTATAGAATAAGATGACCCAAGAGAGAACCTCAGTTCCACTCAGTCCTTACTATGTTGTTACACTTAATCTCTGTATGCCATGAACATCTTACCTGTAAATAAGAATAATAAATTTACCTGCTACAGAGAATGTTGTAGAGTTTTGATAAAATAACAAACATAAAACCCTGAAACACCACCAGGAATGTAAAAACACATTCTTAATGAGTGAGATACATCCATATAATATATATATGTGTGCATATATATATATATATATATACACACACACATACATTGTGTGTGTGTGTGTGTGTGTGTGTATATATATATATATATATATATATATATATATATATATATATGAAGAAACTGAAATTATTGAGGTATTCTTCTATACCAGCACTGGCAATAGCTCTGCAACCTAGCATAATCAGATTATGTTAATATTTGTCCATAAAACTATGAGGAAAAACAAAGCTCCATAGCAATATTAGCATAATATTGAAAGTAAATATTTCTATACTTTAATGCAAATTTGCAGTAACTACCAGTAACATCAACCTATTGGCTGACTACAGATCTGTCCAAGTGGTCTCTACCAATCTTTTCTAAGTGCTGCTCCACATACAGCACCATAAAGATGACACTTGCAATCATCTCTACCAAACAGGAAAAATACGTTATATTAGATGGCTTTTTCAGAAAGCTAAATTTATTCCAAGAGTTATTTTTATTCTTAGATTATTTCCTTACTATATTTTGATGTTCATTCTTTTATGAAATGATGGTCAGGTTAGACGACAGGTGGATTTGTTCTATTTGTGGTTTGCTTTATTTTGTTTGACTTTGCACAATATTACTTGGAAACATGAATAATAAACAGTTCTTTTTGTCTCCCTTTTAGTTTTATTTTCTGAATTTTTTCTGTTTCATGAAATTCCATGAGATTCAGACAGACTAGTTCACTCCTGGGTTTTATTGGAGTCCCAGATCTTCTCTTCCACTATATAGGCTCAGGGATCTCTGTCAGTTTGCAGAGATGACAAATTAGCCAAGATACAGAGACTAGGGTATAATCATAATAATAATAGCTCAACCATACTGAGTGCTTGATTTGTATAAGGTACTGTGCTAAACACATTACATTTTGTCCTCACTATTATCCTACGAGACAGGTTGAACACAGCTACGCGACTAATTAGTTATTGAACCATAATTCAGACTTAAGCTTGTCCTCCTCTGAAGTTGATACTTTAACCACCGCGTTACAAAGCCAAACCATGCCCTTCCTGTATTAGCAATTTTAGTGATTGAAATGAGAAACAGAGATTTCCTATAGACCATTTCCGTTGGTACTCTCCACATTGTCTCTCTGGAACTAATCTACAAAGAACATGTTAAAATTGTCGACTTTTTGGTGAGTGTGGAATTTGTGTTTTTCATCTAATATTTGGATATTAGGATCCTCTAGATTCCAGATAATTCAAGAGCTAAGGGAACCTGAAGTACTCATATTTCATTGTAAGGTTAGCAGGAGCAGAGGATCAAAATATTCATAATTCTTAGTTAAAACTTCTTCTGTATTAGGGTGCATATAGGAGGAACTGCTGACTTCTGCCTCCTAGTTCTTTCCTTATATTAATGCCATAATCTAGTTTGCTGACAAATTCCCTATTGGTCTCAAAGTTAGTACCTTTATGATCGTCTTAATATGTCACCATTAGTATGAGAAGGACATGTAGTACAGTGTAACCTGATCGAGTCTCTGAAATCAGCATGTTCCAGCCCTGCTCTGTGACTGGGCAATATTCTTAGTCTCTCCAAACTATAATCCACATGTTTCTAAAATGTGCATGAGACTTTCTACTTCATAGAATGGGTAGAATGATCAAGTGAGATAATATGTGAACACATGGAGAATGATACCTGGAATAGGGGGTATAGTTAATAAATGACACACCTTCCTGCCACTGCTGCTACCATTGTTGTTTATATTCGTATCACACTGTAACTCTCAAAGTAAAACTCCATACCCCATTGTCAATACTTGAGAACATGTCACTATTGTCTTTCTGGGCCTGTTGCCCCAAACTATAAATCATCTTTGCTTTTTCATGGAGGGTAGAAGATGTTTGCAGCTAAGTCCTTTATCAATCTGTTTCCTACCTATAGAACTTTAGAAGTCTGACAAATTTCTTCATTTCATTCTCTCTCTATTGTTGGTTTGCTTTTGTCCAGGATGATGTGTTTCTACTAATATAACATTCTCAAGAACCATACATTCTCCTATGTATGCCTGGAGTTTCACTCCCTTAGACTAAAAATTCCTCCACAGACCTTCCTTTCTTAGATAAACCCATCTCTATCCCTGACTTCTATGTAGATGTCCAAGCCACACAACACACTTCAAAGAGTTTCTTCAAAGAGCTGTCTGTATCAATTCAATACTCTGACCTCATAATTCTTCCTAGATACGAGGAAAAAGTAATACAACCATTTCTTTGACTTTCCCTCCAAGGCATTCAGTACTGACTTTATTTCTCTAATTTTAGTGTCTTTTGAAATGTACATAGGCTGAGAATTTCCCAGATCACCTCCGAGTCCTGGTTCCTTTTTGCTCAACAGATCTTCCCTCAATGTGTCTCTCTCCTCTCCCATTTAGTATAAGTAACAAGAAGCCAGCTGACAACTTTAACATTCAACTTGACTAAATGTCCCATCATTCATCACTTAAAAATTCTGCTTCTCATATAACTGTAAGAAAAAATTCCACCAAGTTTTCTGTCACTATGTAACAAGGATTCTCTTCCAGTTTCCAACAACATGCTCCTCATTCCCTTCTAAGACCTCAACAAGGGCACTTTTGCCATCTATGTGTCTACCAACATTCTGTCCATAATGACAGATATTCTTTAACACTATGTTTTCTCTACCATGCTCCTCAGTTCTTTCTGAGCCTCCATCAACAGAGCATTTAGCATCTATAGTTCTGATAACAATCTGTTCAGGGAAGTTGAAGCTTCTTATCATGATCCTCAAATTCTTTCAGCCTCTGCCCACTGCCCAATTCTACAACCACTTCCACAATTTTACACATTAGTTTCAAGAACATCCCATTCCAAGAACCAAATAACATATCAGTTTTCTGTTGTTGCTGTAAAAAATCAAACATAGTGGCTTAAAATGTCACCCAAATTGTATTATCTTACAATTTTGGAGGTAACAAGTTCTGAATGGGTCTTACTAGGCTATATTCAAGGTATCAACAGAGCAGCATTCCTTCTAGAGTTCCAGATGCTTGAAGAAGTCCTAGAAGCTCAAATAAAGAATCTATTCATAGGTATTTTCTCTGTCTTTTAGCTACCCACATTTCCTGGTCCAGGGCTGTGTCATTCTGACCTCTGCTTCCATTGTCACATCTCCTTCTCTGGCTCTGATCTTCCTGCCAATTTTTTAAGTATAATTTTCTCTTGTCAGTGTACAAGTCCTGAGTTTTCTTTGGATAAGCTTGTTACTATTTTGATGACACTTTTAGCAGAATTGTTTCATTTTAATATAAATATACTATAATAGAGACACAGATGCATTTCATATTTTGATCCTATATCATGCAATCTTTCTAAATTCTTTTATTATATAATGTGGGTTGTTTGTTAGTGGGACTTTTCTTTACTTAGGATTATCTATGTGCCAGACTATATCAATTGCATATAGAGAAAGTTTTACTTCTTCCTCTTCAGTTTTTGAAGATTTTGTTCCTCATTCTTCATTCTTGTCTAAATCCCTGAATTAGAACCTCTACTACAATATCAAATGTAAGTTCACAAGACTGAACATCCTTGTCTGAATCTTGATTTTACAGGGAAAGATTTTAATCTCTCACTATTAAACATAATGTTAGCTGTGGGTTTTTCATGGGTGCCCTTGATCATATTAACAAAATATCATTCTATTCTGAATTTCTTTGGTATTCTCTTTCTAAAAGGGCATTGGATTTTGACAAATGCTTTTTCTATATCAATTATCATGTGATTTTGTCCTGAATTATTTTAACATGATATATAATATTGTTTGATTTTTGTTTTTGAAGCCAAATTTATACTCCTAAAAATACTTTCCACTTGGCCATTGCATATAATCCTTTTTATATGCTGCTAGATACAATTTGCCAGTATTTTGCTGAGAATTTTTGCATCTAGGTTCATAAGGGATGTTGATCTGTTATTTTTTTAAAGTAATGTTTTTAATATTAGGGTAGTGATGGCTTTATGGAGTAAGAAGGAAAGTGCACCCTGTGCTTCTATTGTTTGAAGAGATTGTGCAGGTATTTGTTCTTCCTTAAGTGTTTTGTAGAATTCACTGGGGAAGCCATCTAGTCCTGAAATCTTTACAGAAAATCTTTGATAACTAATAGAAACCCTTTATTTGTTATGTCTATTCATATTTCCCTTATCTTCTCAAATCAATTTTGATAGCTTGTGTCTATCTAGAAATCATTTAATGTGTCTAATTAAATGATTTTCATTTAATGTGTCTAATTGTTGACATTTAGTGTTAATAATTTAGTGTCATATTACTCTTATAACTCTTCCTTGTTCTTCTAAAATCTGTGGTTATATGCACATTTGCATTTCTATTTTAGTAATTTGAGTTCTTCCTTCTTTTTGAGGTCAGTGTAGATTAGTTAAGTTTGTCAATTTTGTTGGTCTTTTCAAAGAAACCAACTTTGAGTTTGTTTATTTTTTTTGTTTAGCTTGTTATTTAGAAGTAGGTGGTTTAATTTCCATATATATGTGAATTTCCCAAATTTCCATATGTTACTGATTTCTGCTATCAGTCTATGGTGTTCAGAGGACATATTTTGTTATAAATCCTTCTAAATTTACGAGACTTGTTTTATGGCGTAACATATGGTCTATCCTGTAGAATATATCCCATACACTTAAGAAGAATTTATTCTGCTATTGTTGGGTGGAATATTCTGTAGATGTTTTTTATGTCCAATTGATCTTCCAATTGTTCAATCCACTATTGAAAATGAAGTACTGAAAGATTCAACTATTATTGTTGAATTGTCTATTTCCTGCCTCTAATTCTGTCATATTTTCTTTCATACACTTCTGCTAAGTGCCTATTTGTTAATGGTTGAATCCTGAATCCTCCACTTCAACCCACTTTAAGGGCTATGGGTCTCCAGGATCTTTGCCTAAGTATCTTTCTTTATCTACACACTGTCTCTAGGGAAACATATCCAGTTTTACAGCTTTAAATATATCCATATATTAATGATTCCAACATTCAAATCTATAGTTCTGTTCTCCCCTAAATGTCAAAGCTCATATATTAAGCTGTTCACTCCGTCTTAAAGTATCCCACACATGGTGGTTCTTGATTTACTTACTACCCAACTTGTTTCTGCTTATGTTCTTTTTCTTCTCAGAAAATGTCACCATCAACCAATCTCTGTCTCTGTCTCTGTCTCTGTCTTTCTCTCTCTGTCTCTCTCTCTCTCTTTCTCTCTCTCTCTCTCTCTCAGGCTTTAATCTGTCTATCTCTCTTTTCTTCTCCTAATACAGCCAATTGACCTATAAGTTTTAGTTCCAAAACATCCTGACTCTGTACGCTCCTTGCCACCTCGGTTGCCGTTGTGCTGTCCAGTCCAGGCCACCATCAGTCTACTATCTCCACTGTTAAAATTACCACCTAACTTGTCCTAAGCTCCTACACTTGCACTCCAACCCAATTATCACACACAAATCATTTGGATCATAAATCAAGTCACTCTCTTGCTTATAATTCCCAAGTGTTCTCCATTGTTTTGCTTAGAATAAAATCTAACCTCCCTATCAAGAATTCAAGGCCCTCTCATGAGTTAAGCCTTATGTTCTTCTCTGAGTTAGATTCCTGCCACTCACCTTTTTTATCCTCCTCAAATAGGACATTTCTGTCTTATTTTAGATCCTTCACACTTGGTGTTCCCCTGTTTTTGTGTATCTGGCACTTTTTCATCATTTAGTCTAGGCTTTAATGTTGCCCCCTAAGAAATGGTTCTAAAAATCACCTAGTCTAAAACCTCTTCCACACACACACACCAGTTACTAATTACCAAAGGTCCATGTTCTGTTTTCTTCACAGTTCATCACACTTTTACTACGTTTGTGTTACTTAATCACCACCTGAAATCATCTGTTCATTTCTCGGTTTAATTAATTTTGTTTCTCCCCTCCCCACACCACAGTGTTAATTTCATAAAAGCACAGATTTCATGTTTTTCTCTACCTGATTCCCTAAGCTTAACCTGGTGCATGGCAGATGTTCAACAGACATTGGTTATACGAATGGATGCTACATCTAGGTAGCAAGAATTAATTAATTGTTTATTCCAGAACCAATATCAGGACACATATATTCTAACCATATTTAGTCTGTTTTCTTTGCTAAAAGTTCGAGAATGTATGTACCAAATGGCCATTCCCAGAGCTAGGAGTGGAGTCATCTCAGTAGAGCTGCAGGAACTGAGAGACAGAAAATTGGACCAACAAAACAGATTCATTCAGGATGCACTACCATGAAAAGAAGAGGCAACAGCAAAAGAAACACGGAACAAGATTGTAGTCAAGCTGTGAAAAGTTTGTAAAAATCAAATATGGATGTGGAGTGAGAAACTGGAAAATTTTTTAAAAATCGTGTGGCTTAGGCATAGTAGAATAAAATTGATGAATGTCATTTTAAAAATAATGATCAAATACAATTTCACTAATGTTTTTTACAATTTAAAATAATGAAGAACTAAAGATCAAGGGAAAAAAGCTTAAAAAAAGCAGATAAAAATGAGAGGTATTTACATAACAAAAAATTCATAGGGATGTTATAAACATCTCTGATATGTTTTCAACTTCTCTGAAGATGCTGGGGGCATTAAAATACCCAGTGTTATTATCTGTTATTACATTAAGTTTATAATTCCTGGAAGCCCACAGGCACTGAGAAATAAAGGCAAGAGCTAGGGGAATTTAAAGCAATTGAGCAAAATTTCTTGAACTCCAGGCTTCCTTTATACATATCATTCAATAAGCACACACTTGAGGGTCTAAGGCATTAGGTACAAATAAAAGATGCAATCAAGTGGCTCACAGATAAGTAAACAATGACATAACATGATGATGCAGTGATAAAGGTAAAAGCCTAAGAGCTGAGGGAGCATAGAACAAAAATCCATTGCTTATTAAGGTATTGACAGAATTCAGGGACAATTTACTCAGAAAGGTAAAGCCTGCACTGAATTCTAAATGAGTAAGGATGATTGAGAAAATAAACCCTCTTAGGGGTTAGAAAAAAGTGGTATCTTTTGCATGCAGTCGGAAGGCTTCCCAGAAGAGACATAAATTGAACTTGGCCTTAAGAATGAGTAGATGTACAGTGGCAGGTACATGAGTTTCCTGGGGCCATTGTAAAAAATTACCTCGACAGGGCAGCTTAAGGCATAAATGCATTTTCTTGCTATTCTAGGAACTAAGCCCCAAATTAATGTGTCAAGCAGTAACCATGCCCCCTCCCAAAGACTCCAGAGAAAACTCCTTCCTTGCCTCTCCTACCTTCTGCTGGTTGACAGCAATCTTGACCTTCTTGGTTTACGGCAACACTATGTCTGCTTTAACCTTCACATGCCTTTCTCCTTACTGTGACACTGACTGAATTCCTCCTGTAAGACACCATTCATTGTATTAAGGGCCCACCTTAATCTAGTATAATGTCACCTTAACTAATAACAGCTGTTCAGGTCCTATTTCCTTACATTCTGAAGTTTCAGGTGGACATACATGTTAGGGAGATACTACTCAGCCTATCCATCAGATGATATGGAACTGTGCTTCTCAATGAGTGAAACAACCAGAATTATTTACGTGAAAGTTAGCACTCATGTTCAAAATATTTAGAAAGTGGTATGGTAACACTAATATATCCTAATTAAGCTAACCTATAAAAGTAGTTATTAATTTTTAGGAGTTTTAGCATAAACCAATTACTGATTAATTTTAAAATTCCTCAAAATATTCTTTTGAGATATTTTGTAACATGTCATATTTTGACAGAGAAAATCATATGAAACCATTTCAGTGAGTTTCTCATTGAAATCAATACTTACAAGAAGAATTTAGAGTCAAGATTTCCTCTTATAATTGACAATATTCATTTTATTACTGAATCCTCTCACTTTCTGCCTGACCAATAGTTATTGGGCAATAGCAATAGCCAATTTAGCAAAGGGCTAAAATTTTTAATAAGTGTTTCAGATTTTGAAAATATACTTGGCATCTTCATTGCTGCCCAGGTAATAAAAATCATCTATTTATTACATATCATAACTAATTTAAGGTTAAATTTTATCTTTCTGGCCAGGAACTGGTAAAATTATTTGGCAATTAATAGCATAGGATCTATGGTCAGTTGACTGGATTCAAATCCTGGATCTATAAGTATCTTCAATAACATTTTTCTATCTCAGATTTTATAGCTGTAAAAGGGGATAATGATGATAACTAGAAAATTAGAACTTTCTTCTTCTCCTCTTATTTTTTTAAATTGGCAGGTGTAGAGAGTACTAGAGATTGCACCCAGGGGCACTTTACCCCAGTACCTTTTTCTTTTCTTTTTTTTTTGGACAGGGTCTCATTAAATTGTTGAGGGTCTCACTAAATTGCCAGACTGGCTTCAAACTTGTGATCCTCTGCCTTGGTCCCGAAGTCACTGGAGTTATAGGTGTGTGCCACTACTATGCCTAGCAATAATTGCAATTTTCTACTGAGTTAATTATGAATTTAGAAAGATCCTAGCACAAAGAAAATGCTACATCAGTGTTAATTCTCATTTTATTAGTAAACATAATGCTTTTAACTCTATAATGAATTAGCTTTTGTAGGGTTTTCATGAATTTCTCTCCTCAAATGGAGATGAACTTTGACAGAATTGCTTACAAGAGAGACCTAAAGCCTCAGCATCCCCTCATCCCAGACTATCCCACAGGTATAAACATTCTTTATGTCCTATCCCAGGGCCTCCTACCCTATGCTAGTGGAGCTTATGGTACCAAGTTAGTGGTTACAGCAACCTGACCACCACCCATCTGCCTTTTTTCATCCTTGATTTTCTCAAAACCAAAATCTTTGTCTTATACTAAAGTCTTAGTAATAAAACTGACCATCAAGGGAAACTTTATGAAAGTAGGGAACAGTAAACAATGGCGAGTAGCCAAAGATGTGTGGCTGAGTTGATGGGGTTCCAGTGACAGCAGCAAGAGTGCCTCCTCTCTCGGGATGAGGCTACCCTGGTGTTATGGGTTGGATCTGGAATATCCCCTCAAAACCTCACGTGTTGAAAGTGTGGTCCCCAGTGCAGCAAGGTCAGAGATGAGACTTTTAGATGATGATCAGATCATGTGGCCTCTGACTTCACCGGTGGACTAATCCATTTGCTAAATTAATTAAATGACAGATTACTGG
Organism: Xerus rutilus; assembly: GCA_028644305.1. Classification (NCBI taxonomy): domain Eukaryota; kingdom Metazoa; phylum Chordata; class Mammalia; order Rodentia; family Sciuridae; genus Xerus; species Xerus rutilus. The sequence continues at coordinate 65,677,766 of CM053402.1, forward strand.
CAGGTGGGACAGAGTTGGAGGAAGTAGGTCACTGGGGGCATGGCTTGGAAGGGTTTATCTTCTCCCTAGCATCACCCCCTCCTTCCAAGCTGCTGTGAGCTGAGCAGCATTCCTGCACCATGTTCTTTCTCCATGATGTTCTGCCTTACCTGGGGCTCAGAGCAATGGAATCAGGAAACCATAGACTGAGAACTCTGAAACCATAAGACAAAATAAACATTTCCTCCTCTGGGTTATTCTTATCAGGTATTTTATCACAGTTACAAAAAGCTGACTAAAACCCTGGTCAGGGATTCCACTGGATTGGCTGGCAGATGTCAGAACTATTGCCAGGTAGGCTCCATCCATTAATCTGTACTGAAATATGCACAGGGTTTGAAGCAGTCCATCCAGACTCCTGAGAAGCCAATAATGATGCCCAAGAAGTGGAGAACGTGGATGCTAAATGACATTGTAAAAGTCAATCAGCAGTAGACTTAGTACTAGAACTGGGTCCTGGCACCTGCCACTGTGCTATATAGCAATCTGCTAGTTCCCATTTCATGGGAATAATCACAGACTCCAAGGAAGGACCTGGGAGGATTTGAATTTTCAGATTCTTTAATATATCAATGTCCATTTTGAATGTACAAGGGAGAACTATTATATGTGATGTATTTGAACTATATTTGACCACTCTTCTTTTTAAAAAGTATCTCTTGGTAATAATGTTCCAGAAAATTCACTTTGTTAACACTAGTATAAAGCATAGGTTTTGGAGATATTCTGGCCTTGATTTCTCTCCTGGCTTCATCACAAATCAGCAGTAAGATCTCAGATATATCATTTGCCCTTCTAACCATCATTTTCATTCCATTTGTACAAGGGACATAACATGATCCATCTTTTAAATGCTGTTAATACAGCATAAAGACAAGGAGAGAAAGGAAACTTTTAGAGATTTTTGACACTCAGGCTCACTGGTCTCCAGGTTTTTCACCTTTTCTCCTGGGTCTGCATTTTCAAGGGTCCCTTAAACTTGTGTGAACATAATAGAAGGTGGGTGGCTAGTGGCCAAGTCACTTAATCTCCAAGCCTGACCCATAATACCCTCCAATGAGCAACACAGCTCTCCCTCCTACACCCCCCACACACTCACTATACGCTTGCTGCCCACTGACTGAATTAAGCGGATTCTGAGGGTCAGTGCATCACCTTAAGGAGGCAGAACTTACTGGGCACCTGATTTACCCATTGAAAGGGTACCTCCTAATACAGTCTCACATCCAAGTGTGTCCATTCCATACAAAGCATAAAGAAATAAGCATGAATTGTAGTAAGGAACTGATATTTTGAGTCTTTGTGATTTTCCCATGGTGGAACTGATATTCCCCTAGTATGGATGGAAGCCTAGAGCAGAGTGCCTAGTAAATACTGGGACTTCTGTGATGAGATTGTCATTATTGTTACTTCTATTGTTATGGAAACACATGCATACTCAGAAAGGAGCAGATGTTGTGATCATTTTCCCACTCGCCTTCTCAGTCCTGTTGTATATCTAGAGTACTGATCTTCTGTATTAGCAAACCTGGGCTGCCATATCAGAGTACTGCCAAAGGAGGGCATAAGCAACAGAAGTTTATTTTCACACCATTCTGAAGGCTGGAAATTCAGGAGGAAGGTGCCAGCAGGGCTGGCTTCTTCTGAGGCCTCTTATCTTGGTTTGTAAACAACCAAGCTTCATGTCTCATATCACCTTCTTTCTGTGCCTATTAATCATCTTTTCATCATTGCGACAAAATACCTAAGATAAACAACTTGTTGAAGAAGGAGGACTTTTTTTTTTTTGGTTCATGGATTCAGAGGTGTTAGTCCATGTTCAGCTGGTTCCATTGCTTTGGGCCTGAGGTAAAGCAGAACAACATGATGGAAGGGCAAAGAGGCAGAGAGAACAGAAGGGTCTGGGGACAAGAAAAAGCCTTTTCAGACCATGTCCCCAATGGGCTATGCTTTCCAACTAGGCCTCCCCTCCCAAGATTTCCATTAACTCCTCTTAATTACGTCAAATTTTTATTTCATCCATGGATTAATACATTGATGAGGTTCTAATCATTTCCTAAAAGCTCAACTTTTGAGCATTGCTGCATTGGTAACCAAGCCTTCAGTGCATGAGTACTTGGGGAGATATTTCAAATCTAAATCATAACAATGTTTAAATTACCTTTTCTTATAGAATGCCAGTCATATTGGATTAGGCTCTCAGTCCATCCATGCTGATATTAAAAAAAATCTTAGATTGCATAATTTATCAATGATAAAAATGTGGCTTTTTATCATAAACATCAAAGTTCCGGAGAATGGAGAGTCCAAGATCAAAGAACCAGCAGATACCCTCTCAGGTGCAAGCCCTCTCTGTACTTCATAGATGACACCTTGTGCTGTGTCCTCATAAGGTGGAAGGAACCAACAGGACAACCTTGCTCCCTCAGCCCTTTTATAAGACTACTAATCCTATTCAGGAACTCAGATATTTCTTATGTCAAATACTTCCCAATTGTCCCACCTCTTAATATCAGCACCTTGGGGGTTTAGTTGCAACATGTGAATTCTGGAGGGAGATGGACATTCAAACCATAGCAATTAGGGCCACCCCAATTTCCCTCCTTAAAGATTCTAAGTATTCTAAAGTACTGGAAGTTAGGAATTTAACATACTAATTTGGAGGGTACAAAATTCAGTCCATAATATGAACCTATGACTTTCTTCCAAAGAGTTGAAGTTTGTCCACATAATAGCCTTTTACTCTTACTGGAGTATTGATCAAAAATAAGTTAACATCTCTACTTAGATTTACTCTAAAAAATGTTGATCTTACTCTTTCTACACACAATGTTTTATTGGAGGCCAGGGGAGGAAATAACTATGGCAAAAATAATTGGTTTGCCCTCAATTATTTAACAAAAATGCAGTGATGTATTCATTTAACCTTGAAAGAAAGGGAATTTCTGACAGAATCCCTGCCAAGCAGAAGATAAAGCTAGCCCCCAATTACAATTCAGGTATACTTTAATTACTGTGTTACATCACACGTGAATTTGTGGCAGGCTTGTCTAAAGGAAGATTAGCATCTCTGGGGCTGACATGGCTTTTTAGAACCTATCTGGGAATGCATTTTTTAAATATATTTTTCATGCTCCAGAAATGTTAGAAAGTTGGAAAATAGGCTTGAAAGAAGAATAAAATTTTGTATTGCCTTTAAAAAATGGTTACATTCTCAAAAAATCACTCATCAAGCAGACTTCTCTATCAACAGGATTTATTTTAAAGTCACCAAGAGGACTGCTCATTGAACACAAAGCCACTGTATATATTGTTATAGAGTACATCCTCATCCTGTGGTTTATCCTCCCCAGTCTCCTCATGCTGTTCAAGCAGAGATATCTTCACGCCATTTATTTAGCCACAGTTAGGAGCAGCACTGACCAGCAAGCAAAACTTTGAATTCACTGCTGCCGGATCTCTCACAAAATCTCAGCTGGAAGAAAGTCAAATTTAGGAAGAATTGACTGAGGGCTTTGTAGTTCTCTGTTTCTATTGTCTAGGAACATTTAAAGTTTTTAAATTTTTAAAAATCTATAATTAAGCCGGGCGTGGTGGCTCACGCTTGTAATCCCAGCACTTTGGGAGGCTGAGACAGGAGAATCGCGAGTTCAAAGCCAGCCTCAGCAATGGCGAGGCTGCTAGGCAACTCAGTGAGACCCTGTCTCTACATAAAACACAAAATAGGGCTGGGGATGTGGCTCAGGGGTCGAGTGCCCCTGAGTTCAATCCCTGGTACCA